>OX940802.1:24281200-24789627 GCA_954870605.1 Acer campestre
TGAGTGTATGGTTTGTCAAACCATCAAACATACATACAAAATAAACCTAACTAAAAACATGGTGATATGAAAATAGAAGACTCACAACCTTGATAAGAAAAATGGATGAAAACAATTAATAAGATAGCTAGGGAATAGATCGATTAACAATTGAATGTGGGTAGTGCCATATAGCTACTTTAATGTACCAATCTCATTATGTTAACCACTAAAGGCTTAGATTAGTGGGGTTGATATACCCACCACTAACTTATCCTATACAATGGGTTTTTAATCACACAAGGAGTGTCAATCCACATATGAATATATAACAAATTACTCCACTCAAGATTGCAATTAACAAGTGATATACAAGTCAATTACATAATGAATAGAATCTATTAATTTGAATGAATAGAACACATAAGAGATTCATTACAAGCTAAGCTAAAACCCACAACCAATTGATCCTCAAATCTATCCCCTAGATTAGGGGTTTAGTTACACATTGTTACCTAAAAATCGTTGATGGGATGGAATTCCAAATAACAACTTTAAAAGGACCAAGATCGAGATTGACCCTGGTCGGAGGGGTATCACGTAGTTTGATACCGACTATGTCCCTATCAATGCCAATACAATATAGAATATAAGAAATCACACAAAGATAAGCTTTATTTGATTGTCCCTTTGCATTACAGGTATATATGCCATGTACTTAGGGGTTACAACAATGTATGGAAATCGGGTAAGTTATGGAGATGGTCGTGATGGCGAATCTGTGCCTGTCGATAAGTAGAGCTTGAATATGGGGTTTTTGGAGAAGATTTTCTGTCCCCTTTTCCGATGAATAAGTAGTTGTATATATAGGTCTGTTGCTTGCCATGCACTCCTATAATTTCGGGCTAGGGTTTTGCCAACGCAGGACCCCCCTCTTTTTAGGAAATAAACTTGGAGCTTTTACGTGTAGAATCTAGACTTTCCTTCCTAGGAGGAGTTAATCTCTTAGGCAAATCTTTTCTTCCTAGAATGACTCTAACTGAGTTGACCTGCTCAAAGTTGGACTCTCTGGCGGGAAGGAATATATCTCCTCTGTACGACAGCGTTTTAATGTGTCTTTTAATGGAGCTTTTAGTTTCTGACATGAGAATTTTAGCGCCTGTTATCTTTCTACTTGTCGGGATGGTTGTATCTGAAAGTGCAAGCCAGTAGGCATCTGGATGGTGGAATAGGGGATATCTGGCTGGTATTATATCGGGATACTTCTGTGGTACTCTGTATCGGGGTGCTGCAGGGTCCATAGGAAGCTCGGTCATAGCTGGGTTGGATCCCGCTATGAGCTCTAGTGAGTAATCTAGTTCACGGTCATATTTTTGAGTGAAGATGCTGGCGGGGTCCTTGAGAAGCTGGGAAGAAGCCAGACTGGACCCCGCTGGAGGAGGTATGTATTCGGACCAGTCGGAGTCTGCCTTGATCGAGGTAGCAGGATGGTGTCTGTGCTCCTATATTCTCCTTGTGTTGAGGTGGAAAATTCTTCCTTTGTCCTTCGCCAATTTTGGCGGTTAACAGAAATCCCCCCTGACTTGGACACTGATACCTTGTCGGGGTCGGAGTCAGGATCTTGTCATTACTTGAAGGATTTTCTGCCTCATCTGCTTGCTTCCTTGTCTGACTAGGTTTCCACTTAGGAGGGGGAAATCTTTATTTTGTACGTTATAACTGGTTGCATGTCGATCATTAATTGGGTTCCTCGTTTTCAAAAAGAGCCGTTTTGGCACGATTAATGTAGAAAACGCCTCTACCCATTCTTCCGGTCATCGATTCCGGTTTCCGAGTGTGTAACCGTCATCCCTCCTCTATAAGTGGACCGGCTTTGCTGGTGCTTCCTTTCTTACTTCTAATTTTCCAGACTTACGACTGAGAACAAACCCTTTCTGATTTGCTTTACTTTCAATCTTCCAGAAATCCCTTTCTCTTTCTTCTTCTGCAATCTTCAAGAAATCTTTTTTCTCTTTCGTTCTCCTCAATGGCTTCTCATTCACAAATCCTAGCCTTTCAAGAAATTACTAACGAACAAAACCCTCATGTGGTAACTTCCACCCATCCTGACCCCGCCTCACCGCCCCACTCCGATAGCATCGACGCCCTCTTCAACATGGAAAAAGGCGATGTGGAGGAAGACTCTCTTTCCTCAGAAAAGAGGAAACGGGGTCGAGAGGGGGGTGGTGCTGCTGATGATACCCCGCTGGCTCAACGCCGTCGTTCTACTCGAAACCCGTGAATCGGGTTGGGCTTTCGCAATCAACCAGAAGACCCTGTCTTGATCGGTGATGAAGTGGGCGCCACAAAGTTTGGCAGTGGTGATGGAGGCAACAATGAGAGGGTTACTCTAGTCGGGGTCCAGACCGGCTCCTTCACCCTCTTCTATGACGGGAGAATAGTTCCTGATTCTGTTAGCACCCTAAATACCCTGGCCCAGCTGAGGGAGGAGTACAAGATTCCAGACAACATTACCCTCTCTCTTCCTCATCGGGGTGTAGGGAAAAATAACGTACCCGCAGCGGAAGCGAGACTAGAAAATTAGTGTTTGGGTAGCTTTTAAAATTTTTCCAATTATGAACCTTAAACCCTTTTGATTAATTAAATATATATAACAAAGTAATAAAAATTTAATACCTCTTGTCGCGTGATCCGATTGACTTGCGTCGATGGTAATCCGCAAGATCTTCAATCCTAGCACGAACGTGGATCACCTAGGAGCGTGGTCTCCCTTCTCTTTGAATTGCAAACCTGTGATGGGATTAAACAAACTTTTCTTTCTTGATCGTTAGTTACAAAAACAATCAAAAGAAACCTAAGATTATTCCGGTCACTTTTGAGTTCTCAATCTAATGATCGAAACTCGCGTGAACCTTGATCGATGTTGTATACACAAGCTTATCAATGATTAAGCAAGTAGTACACCATCAACGAATAATCTATGTTCCTTTTTCTTTTGTTTTAATAGAATAAAAGATTTCTAACTATGAGTTTAGAAGAAGAAGAAGAAAATAATTCTGCACACTTTGCCCTTGGAGCTGGCCGAAAATTATATGAATGCATATATAGGTGGCCGAAAATTTCTCTTCTTTCTTACCCTAGGGTGACCGAAATCCTTGACCAAAACTTATTAGGGTTTCCGCAATTTTACTCCTAAAATATTGGAGATTTAGTTGCACCCTAATTCCTATTTTGTTTAAGATTTCCAAACCCTAATCAAACTCAATAATCTTTTATTCCTTATTCGACTAAAATAAAAAGACTTCCTATTTGATTAAATAAATAAAATTAATTATTTATTTCCTTGTCAAACAAGTCTTTCTATTTAATTATACTATTACCAATAGTATACAAATAGGAATCATATTTCCTATTTAGAATAGATTTGTTACTTTAATTAAACAATTAATTAATAAATTAATTAATTCTTATTTAATTAAATAATGAAAACAAAATAATATTTTAGGTTAATAACCTAGTTGCCGCCCCATATATATATTGGGCCCAAATATTATTTTCTCATTTCATTTAATCCTTTGGACTTTAAATAAAAAGCCCACATGTGAACTAGACCCATTCTTACTAAAAGAAACAAGCCCACATGTTATTCATTAATATATAAATATAATTGTGCAGTCCATTACCTAAATAATGTGCAAATTATATTCTTAATATATTAAATTGCAATTCTAGATGGACCCCAAATTGGTCCGGTAGAATATATCAAGTGATCCATGCAAGTCCGTGTGGATTGAGGATCTTGGCGGGCTATCTAAATTTAAGCTCCAATAGACATAACCTAATCACAATCAACAAATGATTCACTTAGGTCCGATCCATTAATTTTAGCTCATTCCACTAAAGAGCTAAAATTGAACTCTTAAATAAAGACAGAAAAGGAAGATGCTTCCTCATTCATACCCTAGACAATCATATTGGAGATAGTGTATCCTCGTGATTAATATCAGTAATCGCCAAGAGTTCATAGACCGCCTATAACTCTCCAAGTTACCATATTTACTCATATGACCACGTTTTGAACTTGGATATTTTGACTTGTCCAGAAGCCATGTTTTCAATAGCCACTATCGAAAACTCAACGTTGAGATTTAATATCCAATTACCTCAAAACATCCATATGATGATATTATACTCTCATTTAATAAATGGAGCCACGATGTCCATATCTATAAATGAAGTCCTCTATCGATTAACAAATGAATATCACCAAACTATCGAGGATAGACTATGCGATATAATCGTACTCATTGATAGCTCAAATGATATCAACTGCAACCATAAGTCCATCATTTATCTCAGGATTAAGATAGACTCTCCGATTGTCCTGATAATGA
Organism: Acer campestre; assembly: GCA_954870605.1. NCBI lineage: Eukaryota > Viridiplantae > Streptophyta > Magnoliopsida > Sapindales > Sapindaceae > Acer > Acer campestre. Next base: position 24,285,574 of record OX940802.1, read on the forward strand.
AATTACTTTTATCTACTGACGGTTATAGATAAAGTATTTCATTGTGATCCTGTTCAATGCACCCAGTGCACTAGATCCTTTTGCTCGAAGACACTCCGATGATTTTAGACTCATCATATCTCATTTGATCCCACTCAAATGCTAGCAAAAGAATTCTACAACTTTAACAAGATAAAGGTGCCCAACCTTTAACTTCAGTTGTGAACTATATTCAAGACTAACTAAAGAATTGTGTCTACCACATACATATCCAGATGTATGAACAATTCTTCTTTTCTCATAGTCTTTAGACCTTATGATTATTTACTTTAACAATTATTAAACTATAAATGCTATAAGATTTGTTTAAACCAGAAATCACTTTATTAATATGAATAAGATTGTTAATTACACTATTACACTCTTGCTATTGAGCATAATCCTAACACGGGGCTATGACGTCTATACCACTCCTCAAGATCGCCTGTTAATCCATAAGATGGCCTTCGAATGCGGTGTTCAACTGCCACTACATCCCATGCTCCGCCGTTCTCTTGTCGCGCTGGAGTTAGCCCCCCTTCAGATTTTGCCAGGGTTCTGGTAGCACCTGACGGGGTTCCTGGTGCTTTGGAAGGAGCAATGTGAGAGGGATCGTATCGAGCGGGAGCCGGGATTGGATGAACTCTGCTACCTCTTCAACATTGCCAGTATGGTGCCCTGGGGTCAATTTTACCTAAGGGCAAACAACGACTTGAAATTTATTGTCCTAGGGGCAAACGTGAAGTATGCCGCGCCCTGGAAGGAAGAATGGCTCATGGTGGAGGGCGAATGGGGGCGTACTGCCTTCATTGGGGGAGGACATGAGTACCCCGTCCCTACCCAGTTCACGGTGAGTGACAAGTGGACGAAGGGGGTGCTAGCTCCTGAGTCCCGGGACATTCTCACAAGGATCATGAAGAGGGGGTACACCAACATGCAGTATCTCACTCTGGATCCCTTTGAAGGAGCCCGCTTGGAGCGGTACTTGAAGATATCCCTCGCTATTCCTGGTAAGTTGACTGCATCTTGCTCTTCTACTTTTTCATTTACACATTCTCCCTTTTTTTTTATTGAGACCTTTTCGCAGTGTCTGTTGCCCCTATGACAGCGGGGTCTCCGACCTCCTCTGGAGCGGGGAATATGACTCTGACAGCTCATGTTTCTTCTGTACCTTCTCCTACAATCGCTGTCAGGACAGCGTCGGGGTCCATCCAGGTGGGAATCGACCTCAACCCTCCTCCTGCTCCATCAAAGACAACTGGTCCCACTCCAGCGGGGTCTAGGGCCAGGACTCCAGCTCGCCTTCCTTCTACTCCTCCATCTCGTTCGAGGATCACAGCAATGTTGGCCAGGGCAGCTAAGGGCGAGGTTCTGGAGGGTCGGCATAGAAGAAGGCCGCTCCTGTACAAAAAGACTTCTTCTGCTCTTCCTCCTACTACAACTTTTCCTGAAGATCCAACCTTGGTGGAGGAGGCAGCTATCCACATCCCTGCCTCTGCTGTTGATGTGGCTTCTGGATCGGGGTCAAGGGATGCTACCTTTGATGAGGTGGTATCCCGATTTGCAGCTACATGCCCCGGTGGAAATCTGATGGATATGGCCAAGCTTCCTACCGACATCTTGGTCACCAAGGGGACCTCGGTTCTGGCTAAGGTAACACTTTACTTCTTTCTTGCTATTTCTTTCCTTCTTTCGACAGAAAACTAACTTTTTTTTTTTTTTTTTTTTTTTTTTTTTACAGGGTTTCAAGTTTGCCATGGCCATGGAGAGGCAGCTGCTGACCCTGAGGGAGGCTTATATCAGCCTCCAATTGAAGCTAGAGGCTACTCAGCAGGAGTTGGTCCAGACCCAACAGAGCATAGCTCCTTTGCTTCAAGATGCCAAAGACGCTGAAGAAGGGAGGCAGGAGGCCTTGGTGGCTCTTAGACGTGCTGAACGCAGTCTGGATACTGAAACGGTTAGGTCCTTACACCGTCGGGAGGAGCAAAGTGTGTGAAGAGAGAGAAAAGGCTGCTGTAAAGCGAGAATCAACTCTTACGGGACACTATAGCAAGCTTGGAGGCTCAACAGGGGCCTTCATTCGAGGATGGCTACTTCACAGCTTGCTATGAGGTGGCCACAACTTTGCCTCCTCCCTTTGACCTTGAAGCAGCTTTGAACTGGGATCGGGAGCAGATAATGGTGAAGGCTGCCCAGCTAGCTCGAGGGGATCAAGAAACAGAGGCTCATTCACAGGAGGTAGCTCACCCAGGCCAAGGGGCTGGCACAGCTGCAGAGATCCAATTGGATGGCACTGAGAGAACTGCTCAAGATCCTCCTACCATTGAAGAACAAGTGGTGGATCCCGCGCCTACCTCTGGAGTAGTCCTGGTGGAGGAGAAAGAGAAGGAGAAGGAGAAGGAGAAGGAGAAGGAGAAGGAGAAGGAGGAGCCAGCTAGATCCGGGGTCCTAGTAATTGAAGGGACCCGGATTGAGTCTTCTGTTATGGAGGAAGGTGCTGCCATTGCAGAGGTTGAGAGGGCCCAAAATGACGTAGTAGCCACGGGGTTAGTAGAGGAGGCAACCAGTCAATGAGAGCATTTGGAGGAGTAGGAGGGATGATCTGGGTCTTCCTGTTTGCTTTTTGCATATATCTTTTTTTTTTTGTAGCCCGAAATGGGAGTTGGGCGCCCCGCTTTATTTGATACAACAACTCTATTTATTCACTTCATACTGTGTCTTGCAAGAACTTCCCAAAGCATATGAACTTGTGAGTGACTAGTCCCAAAATAAGTAATTTGTACTAAGACAAAACAAAACATAGGATGCTTGTATCTTGTAACCGTAGGAATCAGCGAGATCTGGCTTTGGTCATACCCTCTTGATCGGATTCTCATGGACATGTAACAGAATAAAGTGGAGAGCATCATGTTGAGGGAACTTGATACTTGCAAATAATTTGAATAAATTTCTAAGCCCTTTTTGACTGTTGATCCTCTGTCGGGGTAGAAAGTGAAGACATAAAGGACCAGGTATCCCGACGGGGATCCCGATCTTTACTATAAATCTGTCCTGGTAGGCAACTAAGGCCACTTTAGCACCAGGCTTCTTGGAGGAGGGTATTCCCCGACTAAGGCAGCAGGAGTGCCCTGACGCTATTTCCTGGTCTTGAAATGGCGAAGTAAGGAACCAGGTACCCTGAGGCAGCCCGATCTTACTGTAAGTCTGTCCTGGTAGGCAACTAAGGCCACTTTCCCACCAAGCTTCTTGGAGGAGGGTATCCCCGACCATAGAAGCAGGAGCGCCCTGAGGACATTTCCTGGTCTTGAAATGGCGAAATAAGGAACCAGGTACCCTGAGACAGCCCGATCGTACTGTAAGTCTGTCCTAGTAGGCAACTAAGGCCACTTTAGCACCAGGCTTCTTGGAGGAGGGTATTCCCTGACCAAGGCAGCAGGAGCGCCCTGAGGCCATTTCCTGGTCTTGAAATGGCGAAATAAGGAACCAGGTAACCTGAGGCAGCCCGATCTTACTGTAAGTCTGTCCTGGTAGGCAACTAAGGCCACTTTAGCACCAGGCTTCTTAGAGGAGGGTATTCCCCGACCAAGGCAGCATGAGCGCCCTGAGGCCATTTCCTGGTCTTGAAATGGCGAAGTAAGGAACCAGGTACCCTGAGACAGCCCGATCTTACTGTAAGTCTTTCCTAGTAGGCAACTAAGACCACTTTAGCACCAGGCTTCTTGGAGGAGGGTATTCCCCGACCAAGGCAGCAGGAGCGCCCTGAGGCCATTTCCTGGTCTTGAAATGGCGAAGTAAGGAACCAGGTACCCTGAGGCAGCCTGAGCTTACTGTAAGTCTGTCCTGGTAGGCAACTAAGACCACTTTAGCACCAAGCTTCTTGGAGGAGGGTATTCCCCGACCAAGGCAGCAGGAGCACCTTGAGGCCATTTCCTGGTCTTGAAATGGCGAAGTAAGGAACCAGGTACCTTGAGACAGCCCGATCTTACTGTAAGTCTGTCCTGATAGGCAACTAAGGCCATTTTAGCACCAGGCTTCTTGGAGGAGGGTATTCCCCGACCAAGGCAGCAGGAGCGCCCTGAGGCTATTTCTTGGTCTTAAAATGGCGAGTCAATAATGGTGAAGTACAAATACTAAGTAGGAGATACTGGAGAGCCAAGTAGGAGATTTTGAACATTGAACATAGGAGAACCATACGGGAGAAGAAACTACTTTTATTGATTTTCTTTAATCAGTACAATATAAAGTTGGGGGGAGCATTCCTGCTGAAATGATCTGAACTTCTAAGGGTAGAATTTCTTGAGGAGATCGACGTTCCAAGTGTGATCCACTGGGTAACCCTCAATGTCTTCCAACTTATAAGCTCCACCCCGGAACAAAGCCTAAATTAAGTATGTACCTTCCCAGTTTGGAGCTAGCACTCCGTTAGACCTTCTTCGTGTGTTCTGAGTTACTTTCCTGAGAACTAAGTCTCCTTCTTTGAAACTCCGGATCCTCACCTTTTTGTTGAAGTATCGGGCTATCTTGCTCTGATATATAGCCACCTTCTCAGCGACCCTGCTTTGTCTTTCCTCCAGTAAGTCCAAACTAGCTCTCAGTTTAGCCTCATTGTCTTCTGGTTCATAATTTTGGACCCAGAAAGATTTGAGTTTATGCTCAATGGACAAGACCGTCTCTATCCGAATACTAGAGAGTAGGGAGTTTCCTCTGTTGCAGTCCGCCTGGTTGTTCTATAAGCCCACAGTACATTGGGTAACTCTGCAACCCATAACCCTTTCTTCTGCTGGAGCTTCTTCTTCAAAAGCTTCTTAATAGTCTTGTTGGTAGCTTCAACTAGCCTGTTGGTCTGAGGATGAGCCACTGATGCAAAACGAAGGTTAATGTTCCGGTCATCGCAGAATCCTCTGAAGTTGGCATTATCGAATTGCTTTCCCAAATCAGTTATGATGGCCATCGGGGTACCAAATCGGCAGACAATGTGTTCCTTGACAAAGTTGGTGGTGTTTTCTTCGGTTATCCGGGTGAGAGCCTTGGCTTCTACCCAACGAGTAAAATAATCTATAGTCATTACTGCATGCTTGGCTTGGCCGGGTGCAGTGGGAAGTGGCCCGATCAAGTATAGTCCCCAGATGGCAAAAGGGTAGGGAGTACTGATTGAGGAGAGTCTCTCTAGTGGGAGATGATGGAGGTTTGCTGTTTTCTGACAAGCCTTGTAGGATCGCACGAACTGCCTCGCATCCTGATGTATAGTCAGCCAGTAGTAACCCATCCTGATTACCTGGTAAGCCAAAGTTTCCCCTGATACGTGGTTACCACAGTCCCCTGAATGCACCTCGTTGAGCGCCCAATGCGCATCGTCGGGATGGAGACATCTGAGTAGAGGGAGAGATTTCCCTTTACGGTATAGGTGCCCTTCTACCAAGCAGTACCGGGTAGCTATCCTCTTGAGTCGACGGGCTTGATCCGGATCTGCAGGGAGAATGTCATTTTGGAGATAGTCTGCTATTGGATCCATCCAACATGGTAGGCGGTTCACAGGAAGGACCTCTGCCTCTTTAGCTATGTTGGAGAAAGGAACTAATTGGAAGGGTACTCCTTTTGGTAGGACATGCCCTTCTCCTGTGGCAATCTTAGCTAAAACATCTGCACGATGGTTCTTTTCCCTGGGCACTTGCTCTATTCTTACACGCTTAAACTTCTTTATAACCTCCTGAACTTTAGCCAGATAAGCCACCATATTGTCACCTTTTGCTTGGTACAACCTTGTCACCTGATTTACCACTAACTGGGAGTCACTCTTTATCTGAAGGTACTCAGCCCCCAGAGCCCCTGTTACTTTCATCCCTGCTAGCAGAGCTTCGTATTCTGCTTCGTTGTTGGTGGCTCTGAATCAAAACCTGAAACAATGACTAACCTCGACTCCTGCGGGGTCGATCAGAGTGACCCCGGCTCCGCATCCTTCTTGGTTCGAAGCTTCATCCGTGTAAAGGATCCAAATCTTGCTGTCTTCAGGCCATCCCGAATCGGTTTTGAAACAAATTATGGTGTGTTCAATATTAATCTAGAGGGGGGGGGGGGGGTGAATAGATTTTATCCAATTTTACCAAATTTTCGTTAATGGTCAAGATTACGAAAATACCCTCTACTAGTCAATATACAATAGCAAGTGTAATATGGTGCGGAAATTAAAAGACACTTGATATTTACGTGGAAACCCTCACGGGAAAAACCACGGGCTATGTAAGTGAGCCACACTTGAACCTCGAATCCACTAAATGTGTAAAACGATTACAACCTAATCCCGGAAGTAATCACACACCTACCTACTCCCGGTATAAGTGAACCTAGTCCCAATGCTTGTGATTTATGCAACCTAATCCCGGAAGCAACACAAGACTTAGTTCTCAATGAAGAGAAAACAACCTAAGTGAATATATGAAATACTCAAAATGCAACAAGAGCAAGGCAACTCTATATGCTTACCTAGAATGATGATATATCAATGAAATCAATCCTAGATATCAAAAGCTAAATGAAAATCACAAAGACTTAGCTAGATGTTATCAATCACAAAACAATCCTAGCTATCAAACAATGTCAACATGTCCAAACATGTGAACTCAATTAGTTGTAGAGAATTTCTAACAACATAATTGTCAATTAAATCCACAAGAACATTCAATTAAGCTTGACTAGATAAATAAACATTAATCTATCAACCTAATCATCAACCAATTGTACAAGAATGTTCTAGGGTTAGCTATTTAGGGAAAATCATCCTAATCATGTAAGCTACCACAAACAAAACCCAATCATGTCATAACTTCACTAAATATGCAATAAGAGTGAAGATTTGCTAAACTAAGCAATAAAAGACATGTCTTGACTAAGATAGAACAATAAATGAAGATGTTGTGTTTGTTCTACTTACCAAGTCATAAATGAAGAAGACCCATGGAAGATTGATGCATGAAACATGTTAGATGCACATGGGTTTTGGGTTTGGAGAGTTAAAGAAGCAAGCTTGAAGCTTTCTCTCTCTATGGTTTGAGTTTCTCACACTAAGGTCTGATTTTGAGCTCTCAAAAACGAGCTAGGAAGAAGATGATACTTATATAGGACCCCTAGATGAAATGACGTCGTTTTGAAAAATTTGCAAAAGACCGCCGATTCTGCGCCCTATTCTGCGGCCTTGGCCGCAGAACACAAGGGCGCAGAAATGCACCTGACAGATTTTGCGGCCCCTAAACGCAAAATCCAAGGGCGCAGAAAAGAGGACAGAGAGTATGAATTCTGATCCTTATTCTGCGGCCTGGCCGCAGAACAGGGCGCAAAATGCGCCTGATGGAGCATCCTAAAATCTAACCATGCTATGCAATACTAAGCAAGATGCAACCAAATAAACATGCATGAAGAGAGATGAAATAGGCAATAATGCATACACAATAAATACACAACACATTCAAGAATGAGAATTATGCAAGTGTTGTGTGTGTGTGCATCTACTTCTCTTCATTGCAAGAAACACTAAGTATAATACCTTTGGAGTGCTTCTTCCCTTGAAGTCTTGAAAAGGGCCTTTGAGCATGATCTTCAATCACCTAACTACCCTTACAATTCAAACCCCCAATATGTGGTTTGTCTACGAAATAAGCCAATCAACAATGGGAATCCTTACAGGTTTGATCCGGATCTGGGTTTATTAACTTGTCCGGGTTTGGAGTCGGGCTAAGTTCTACTATGAAATCATCCAGGGCTTGGGCTTTGATCGTGGTCCTTGCTTTGTACCTGATGTAGAACTGGGTGAGCTCGAGGGCCCATAAAACCAACCTGCCCGACACATCTAGCCTCTGGAGGAATGGTCTCAATGGTTGATTTGTGACAACCGTGATGGTATGAGCTTGGAAGTAAGGCTGGAGCTTTCTGGATGCGGTCACCAAGGCATAGGCGAGCTTCTCTAGCAGAGTATAGTTTTTCTCAGACTTAGTAAAAGCCCGGCTCACATAGTAGATTGGTCCCTGCACCCCGTCACTACATTCTTTTACCAAAGCTCCACTAGTAGCAATATCAGATACTGCTAGGTAAAGTAGGAGCTCTTCACCAAGGGTCGGTTTGACTAGTAGTGGCGGGCTTGACAAGTATTTCTTTAGAGCTTGAAAAGACTGCTCGCTCTGCTCATCCCACTTCATCTTTTTCCCCTGTTTGATAACTTTGAAAAAAGGGAGACATTTATCTGTGGAGCGGGATATGAACTGGTTCAGGGCTGCTACTCGTCCGGTTAATCCTTGAGCCTGCTTGAGAGTTGTAGGGGACTTGAGATCTAGAATGGCTTTGATCTTCTCAGGATTCGCTTCAATTCCCCTTTCTTGCACCATGAATCCCAGAAATTTACCTACTGCTACCCCGAATGCACACTTAGCGGGGTTCAACCTCATCTGGTTTTGCCTTATTATCTGGAAGGTCTGGCGTAAGTCCCATATATGTTGTCCAGCTTCCAGAGATTTCGTGATCATGTCATCTATGTAAACCTCCATAGATCTTCCTATCTGCTCCTTAAACAGTTTGTTCACCATACGCTGGTAGGTGGCACCTGCATTTTTGAGTCCAAATGGCATTACCTTATAACAGTATAGGCATTGTCCAGTGATAAAGCTGGTCTTGTCTTGGTCAGAAGGATGCATCATGATCTGATTGTATCCCGAGAAAGCATCCATGAAGCTTAGGAGCTTGTTTCCTGCAATGGAGTCAATGAGCTGATCTATCTTAGGCAGGGGGAAACTATCCTTGGGATAAGCCCGGTTGAGGTCGGTGTAATCCACACACATTCGCCACTTCCCGTTAGACTTGGTTACCATAACTACATTAGCGATCCACTCGGGGTATTGAGATTCCCTGATGAATCTAGCCTTCGAGAGCTTGTCAACCTCTTTTTGGACCGCGGAATTCCGTTCGGTATTGAAGAGTCTTCTTTTCTGCTTGACTGGCTTGAAAGTCGCATCTACAGCCAACCTGTGGGTAGCCAGGCTAAGATGAATTCCAGGCATCTCCTCATGGCTCCAAGCAAAGATGTCATTGTACTCTCGGAGAAGCTCTGTTAAATTCTTCTTAATCTCTGGGTCCAGACCTCCTCCCACTTTTACTGTCTTTGTTGGATCTTCGCTCCGGATAAGGACCTCTTCTAACTGCTCCGTGGGGTGCCCACTAGTCCAACCACGTTCCTCTTCTTCTAGCTCCTCCACGACCATGTCTGGCACCTCACCTTCTTCCAGGATGTAACCATCCCGCTCAGTCACTCTCGGACCAAGGTCACTGGTTACCTGTGCGCATTGTTTAGCTAATACAGCGAGGTTGGTGGACACCGCGTAACATTTGCGAGCTGCCTGCTGGTCTCCTCTCACTTCTCCTACTCTTGTTCCCGCTGGAAACTTCAACACATTGTGGTAAATGGATAGCACCCCCCCGATTCCTGACAAGAAAGGCCTACCCAAAATCTCATTGTAAGCAGACGGGGTGACTACTATAATGAATTCTGTCATTATGTTTTGTTATAGGGAAGCTTCTCCGACTATCACCGGTAGAATCTTCGTCCCCATTGGCATTACTGAGTCTCCCGTGAATCCATACAGAAGGGAAGTGCAACTGTTGTAGCAAGAATTCTTGAAGTTGAGCTGCTCATGAGCCTCTTTGAACAAAATATCAACACTGCTTCCTGTATCAATCAGGACGTGGTGTACCAAGCAGTTGGCAATTTGTACCGTGATTACCATGGGGTCATCATGTGGCTGAACTGTATTGTAGACTTCCTCCTCCGTGAAGATGATTTTGGTGGAGCGGGATAGATCCCGGGATCCACTGCAGACTTTGAGTACCTCTTGGTCAGCATTAAGTCTGGGAATCTTCCTTGCGTGATTCTTTCTCGAATTATTGGAGGTTCCAGCTAAGGTAGGGCCTCCACTGATGGTGTGGATCACCTGGATCTGTTGCATCAGGTCCTTCTCCCCATCTCTCCTTCTTTCTGCTGCTTTTTGCATCCCGCTCTGAACCTGTTTTCCTTCTTTGATGTTGTCCCGTACTTGCTGCAAAAATTTGGTTAAGAGACCTCCCTTTACCAATCCTTCAATCTGATTGCGGAGGCTGTAGCACTCTGAGGTTTTTTGCCCTATATCCTCGTGGAAGTCGCAATACTTGTATTGGTTCCTCCTGTCAACCGGGATTTTCATGGGACCCTGCTTTCTGAGTAGGTCCTTATCCCGAATGGCAAGATAAATAGTTTTTCGAAAAGCATTGAGAGAGGTGTGGTGATTATACCCTTCTTCCTCTCTTGCCACACTGGATACTTCCTTCAGGGGAATCTCTCTGGGGTTGATCTCCTGACCGGATACCTTTCCTGGTATGGAGGAATATGAGGCAGCCTGTAAGTAGACCGGTTCGGAGGTTGATTCCAAAATTTCCTAGATGGTGCGGGCTTCGGAGCTTCCTTCTAAGGGCGCGGTGCTAATCAGGCTTCATCGTGCTCGATTTTGATCCGGAGCTGTTCCTCAATGTCCACCTGTTCCAGAGCCGGGTTGTAGGCTTCCTGGTACTTCTCTGGAGGATGCTTGGCGAAAGACCGGAATAGTCTGCTTGCCTATAAGTTCCTCCGGAAGTTGGTTAGAGTTTCCTTCTCGTTGAAAACTCCCATCTGGATGACCTCTTTGTGGAATTTCTCCACATAAGATCTCAGAGTTTCACCCCACTCCTGGACTACGTATTGTAGCAGGATAGGATCCTTGGGACGGGGTTTGATTCCCTGGAACTGTGCACAGAAAGCTTTGGTGAGTTTAGAAAAAGAATCGACACTACCTGGTGGCAATTTTCTGAACCATGTCTTGGCACAGTCAGTCAAGGTTGAAGGGAACATTCTGCACATGGCCAGTCTGGTCGCACTTTGAACCTCCATCTGGTGGACGAAGCTTTCCAGGTGGCTGACGGGATCCTCTGTCCCAAAATATTTCTCTGATGGCATCCTGAACTTGGGGGGCAACCCCGCCTCTCTAACTCTTTTGGAGAAAGGTGCATTCATCTCGCCCAGGGGGTTCTTCTGGATTCCTTGATATTTTCCCTTCTTCAACTACTCCAACTCCTTCGCCATCCTTGTCATCTGATCCTCCAGGCGCTGAGACTTTTTGGTTCCGGATCGGGCTACTGAAGCCTCTTCATCCGAAGGTTCTGAATCAGTGACTACCTCCTTTCGCTTAGCTCTCTGACGCTTCTCTTTGGAGCTCCTTCAGGATTTGGCACTTCCTTCCGAATCAGGACGTGGATCCCTCTCCTTTTCCCTTGGTCTTGTGGAGACTGAATCTTCCTAGGAGGAACCTCAATCGCGGACTTCACTAGCTTGGGTCTGAGTTCCGCCTATCAAACTGGGAGAGGTGGACCCAGTCGGTCGAAAACTGATACCCGGATACTTGGGCCAGCATCTCCTAGGACCCCGGCTGCTTCAAAGTTGGGCTATCATCCGGAGTCGGATAGCTTCCACGTAGGCTGCAGCGTGTTGTTCCAAGACATCTCGATTGACTTCCTGCCTAGCGAGGTCTTGAGGGACAGGGTCTGCAGCCGGTGGAGGCACTGGTGGAGGATTCTCATTCCTGGTACCCTTACCCCGCCTCTGGGCTCTTTCAGTGGAAGCAAGTGACTAGAGTCCTGATGGCTCGGGATGACCCTGGGAAGATCGGAGTCTCATTCTGAATATCTCTGGATGGAAATAGGCTATTTTTTTTAATTGATTGGGATTCGTTGCCATAGACGGTGCCAAAAGTGTTACCTGAAAATCGTTAATGGGATGGGATGGAATTCTAAATAACAACTTTAAAAGGACCAAGATCGAGATTGACCCTGGTCGGAGGGGTATCACGTAGTTTGATACCGACTATGTCCCTATCAATGCCAATACAATATAGAATATAAGAAATCACACAAAGATAAGCTTTATTTGATCGTCCCTTTGCATTACAGGTATATAAGCCATGTACTTAGGGGTTACAACAATGTATGGAAATCGGGTAAGTTATGGAGATGGTCATGATGGCGAATCTGTGCCTGTCGATAAGTAGAGCTTGAATATGGGGTTTTTAGAGAAGATTTTCCGTCTCCTTTTCTGATGAATAAGTAGTTGTATATATAGGTCTGTTGCTTGCCATGCACTCCTATAATTTCGGTCTAGGGTTTTGCCAATGCAGGATCCCCCTCTCTTTAGGAAATAAACTTAGAGCTTTTATATGTAGAATCTAGACTTTCCTTCCTAGGAGGAGTTAATCTCTTAGGCAAATCTTTCCTTCCTAGAATGACTCTAACTGAGTTGACCTGCTCAAAGTTGGACTCTCTGGCGGGAAGGAATATATCTCCTCTGTACGACAGCGTTTTAATGGGTCTTTTAATGGAGCTTTTAGTTTCTGACATGAGAATTTTAGCGCCTGTTATCTTTCTGCTTGTCGGGATGGCTGTATCTGAAAGTGCAAGCCAGTAGGCATCTGGATGGTGGAATAGGGGATATCTGGCTGGTATTATATCAGGATACTTCCGTGGTACTCTGTATCGGGGTGCTGCGGGGTACATAGGAAGCTGTGTCGGGGTGCTGCGGGGTCCATAGGAAGCCCGGTCATAGCTGGGTTGGATCCCGCTGTGAACTCTAGTGAGTAATCTGGTTCACGGTCATATTTTTGAGTGAAGATGCTGGCGGGGTCCTTGAGAAGCTGGGAAGAATCCAGACTGGACCTCGCTGGAGGAGGTGTGTATTCGGACCCGTCGGAGTCTGCCTTTATCGAGGTAGGAGGATGGTGTCTGTGCTCCTATATTCTCCTTGTGTTGAGGTGGAAAATTCTTCCTTGGTCCTTCGCCAATTTTGGCGGTTAACACACATATTTGCAATAAATGAAAAGAAGTAAATAGTAAGGAAATAACCCTTGGGTCACCTTCTTTAATGCTTGATCATTCTTCTCCTCTATGCTCCTAAGTGCAAGGAATGAAAGTAGATGATATGTCTAGATAGGTGGATGGCTCATGGTGAGTGACAAAGCATTAGTGATGTAGAAAATGGTAGGGAAGGAATGGTCTAGGGAAGTAATCAAGATTTGGTGTGAGTTTTTGGATGGAAAAGATTAGTTGAAGTGTAGAAATTGAGGAATTTTGGAGATGATTAATAGAGAAAAAAGAGATAGGTAGGAGAGAATCGGCTTGGAATTAGTCAAATTGAAAATAGGATGAATTTAAAGTGTTTTCAAAGTAGGTCACGAATGGCTAATTACCAAAACACCCCTCTATTTGTCAAATTACCATTTTGGCCCCTCAAGGGGTGCATTCCATAATTTTCCACCCAATTTTGGCCAATCAGAGAAGAACAGCAGATGGTTCGCAGTTTGGCACAAATGGGGACATTGGGGATGCAAATAGCGACCTCATCAGGTGTGGGAATCAAGTCCCTGTCGCCATGGTGAAATCGGAAGGCCAAATGGCGACCTAGGGGTAAAATGGGAAGATTGAGGCTTGAATTGGAGTGGTCGAATTCCGACCAGTTGAGACACTGAAAATGGGATGAGAAGGTTTCCATTCGATTGGCCATTAATTCTGGTCGGAAACCGACTAGAAATAGACAGAAAAATGGGTCGGAGGAAGGAGATGCAAAACGGCGGCGTTTTAGGGGAGGGGGGCTGCTGCACGCGTGAGCTGAAGGAAGGAGATGATGAATAGTCTTAGGGTGCAATTAGCAATGCATAGGGGTGCACGCAGCAGCTGCACTTGTCTAAAGGGTGGTGCATTTAGAAGGTGCTTGGGGTGCATACAGCTGCATCTTGTTTGTCTCATGTGGGGGTGCAGCTGGAAATAAGCTGGGGTGCACTCAAAGTGGTGAAACGCACCGTTTCACCAATATGAAATGTGGGCTGAATTACTCTGGGCTTGCTGTTAGGCCCACACATGAGGCCCAACTATTTTGCACTCTTTAAACGCACCGTTTAGAGTCAGTAAAGTGCGCACTGTAATTGGCCGGGGTGTACTTGGGCCCAGCCTGATTCCTGTTTGATGAAACGCACCATTTCAACTCGTCACGTGGCGCTTTTTGCCTGCTCTGATGGCAATTTACAGACATCTCCCCTATATTCTTCTAATTTCACGATAACTTCAATTATTCCTTCATATTTTACATTTTTACCCCTATTTCACCAAAATTACTCCAATGCCCCCGAACTCTATAAATTCCTGCAAACACTTAATTTACACCATTAAATCATAGGATAATGCCCAAGAATTAAGCAAAAGGAGAAGGAAATGAGGGCTAAAATCATACCAATTTTGGTTCGATTAGTAGACCTGGGTTCGAATCTAACCAATCTGAATTGGCCTGAAGGTAGCAAGACCTGGGTCCTATACACGGATGGGGCATCAAATCGGTCGGGATACGGAGTAGGAATCATCGTGATTAACCAAGAGAGGGTTGAATGCAACCACTGTTTCAGGTTTGAGTTCAGAGCCACTAATAACGAAGCAGAATATGAACCCTTACTAGCAGGAATGGGAGTAGCAGAAGCCTTAGGGGCTGATTTCCTCCTGATCAAAAGTGACTCTCAACTGGTAGTCAACCAGTTGTAGGGGTTGTACCAGGCAAAAGGTGATAATATGACAGCATATTTGACTAAGGTCTAGGTAGCAATGAAGAGATTCAAAGGTGTAAAAATGAAGCAGGTGCCTAAAGAGAAGAACCATCCGTGTTGACGTCCTAGCTAAGATTGCAACAGGTGAAGGGCATTCTTTACCTAAATGAGTACCTCTCCAGCTAATACCCTATCCCATCATAGCTAAGGGGGGAGAGGTCTACCCAGTCGGCCGATTCCCTTGTTAGATGGATCCGATAGCAGACTACCTCCAAACCGACATTCTCCCTACAGAGCCAGATCAAGCATGTAGGCCTAAGAGAATTGCTACCCAATACTACCTTGTAAATGGATACCTCTACCGCCAAGGGAAGTCTCTTCCATTACTGAGATGTCTGCATCCAGACGATGCACACTGGGCACTTAACGAGGTACATTCAGGAGAATGTGGTAACTATGCATCAGGAGAAACACTAGCTTACCAGATACTTAGAATGGGCTACTTCTGGCCGACTATATATCAGGATGCAAAACTTTTTGCGCGATCTTGCAAGGCTTGTCAGAAAACAGCAAACCTCAAACATCTCCCACCAGAAAGACTCTCTTCAATCAGTACACCCTACCCCTTTGTTATATGGGGACTGGATATAATTGGGCCACTCCCTACTGCACCAGGCCAGGCTAAACATGCAGTAGTGGAAATAGATTACTTCACCTGATGGGTAGAAACTAAAGCTCTTACCCGGATAACTGAAGAAAAGACTACTTGCTTTGTCAAAGAGAACATTGTTTGCCACTTCAATACCCCGATAGCCATTATAACCGATCTGGGGAAGCAATTTGATAATGCCAATTTCAGGGATTTCTACGAAGACCGGAATATTGATCTCCATTTTGTATCGGTAGCCCATCCTTAGACAAACGGGCTAGTTGAGGCCACCAACAAGACCATCAAGAAGCTCCTAAAGAAGAAACTCCAATAAAAAAAAGGCTTATGAGTAGAAGAGTTACCCAATGTATTATGGGCGTACAGGACAACCGAGAGAACTGCAACAGGAGAAACCCCTTACTCACTGGTATTCGGGACAGAAGTGGTTCTACCTATCGAGTAGAAGCTTATGTCTTTCAGGGTCCAACATTTCAAGCCAAAAGATAACGAGACCAAAATGAGGGCCAACCTGGATGATGAGAATCAAGAAGCATCACCAAAGGCTCAATTTCATGTTCCAGTTGGGCCAATTGCAAGGGCCAAGAGGATCAAAGAAGCTTTTAATGATAATTGATTCTGAGTTGCTGAAGTACAAGTTCGGCCCACATGAAGACCAAATCCGGGCTAAACTTTGTAGACCTCTACAGGGGGCATATGAGGTCGGATTATCTATTATAATATGTTTCTGGAAAGCCCAAGACGAGCCCTACAAATGTTATGAAGACTCCGTCATCCGTAACAGATTGCAATAGGCCCAAAATCAGCTATCTATCTTATTACGCGCAGACTTGAGCTGGACAAGAGCTGGACGCCAAGCAGAACTTCGTGGGCCTCTACAGAAGGCATATGGAGTCGGATCGTCTATTATAATATGTTTTCGGAAAGCCCAAGACGAACTCTACAGATGTTATGAAGACTCCATCATCCGTAACAGATCGCAACAGGCCCAAAATCAGTCATCTATCTTATTACGCGCAGACTTGAGCTGGACAAGAGCTGGACGCCAGGCAGAACTTCGTGGGCCTCTACAGAAGGCATATGGAGTCGGATCGTCTATTATAATATGTTTTCAGAAAGCCCAAGACGAGCCCTACAGATGTTATGAAGACTTCGTCCTCCGTAACAGATCACAATAAGCCCGAACTTAGACATCTAGATTGTTGCGCGAAGACTTAAGCTGAGGAGTCCGAATTTCAGCTTAATTCCGTGTGGTTGGAGGAGTCCTAATTTCAGCATACTTGTGTGTGGTACAAGTTAGGGTTAGAGAAGATTCAATTTCAGTTTAATATTTAGTATTTTGTTCCCTTTTAGGTTTTAGATAGTTTAGTATTTAAGAGACTCATTGATGTATTATTCAGAAAGACTTTTGAATGGAATAATATTATTTGAGAGAACGTTTTCTCTTGGTTCTTCATTGAACTATGAACTTATCAAGGTTTATACCTTGTGGCGTTCAAACTTGACTTATCACTCACCTTCTTCTTGTTCTTGAGTGTGGCGTCTACAACCTTCTTGATACCGTTGGTTCTTATCTCCATATAGATAATGGGTCGCGGTCCTTTTTATTTTCTTTATTTGTAAACTTGAATTAGAAAACGATCCTTCGTTGCCATATATTGGTTCCGGGTCTCACTACTCTTGGTGAGGTTCATATCACTGGATCTCCTAGAGGAAAAGCTAAGCAGAATTGCTGAAAGGGTGGCAGTTTATCAGAGTAAAATAGCCCGACACTTCAATAGGAAGGTGAGAATCTGGAAATTTAAAGAAGGAGACCTAGTTCTCAAAAAAGTAACTCAAAACATACGGAAAAGGTCCGATAGATACTAGCACCAAATTGGGAAGGTCCTTACTTGGTTAAAGCAACGCTTCGGGAGGGGGGGGTGGGGTGCCTACAAGCTGGAAGATATGGAGGGATATCCTGTCGACCACACATGGAATGCTGATCACCTCAAAAGATTTTATCCTTAGAAATTTTTTGAAAAGGCTTATATCGAGTGACATGCCTACCCCGAATTTTTTTTGTATTTTCTGAATAATTCAATAAAGCCTGTTATTCCGCCTACATGACTCGACTGTGTTTATCTTACAAGTTTTTTTCTAAATCGCCTAAATACCAGGAAATAGCCTTATGGGGCTCCTACTGCCTTGGTCGGGGTATACCCTCCTCCAAGAAGGATCTGATTTATCAGACTAAAGATCCGGATTCTTGGCCTTAGTAGCCCGCTGTGTCCTCAAGGTCAGGAAATAGCCTTATGGCGCTCCTACTGCCTTGGTCGGGGTATACCCTCCTTCAAGAAGGGTTTGATTTATCAAACTAAGGATCCGAATTCGTGGCCTTAGTAGCCCGCCGTGTCTTCAAGGTCAGGAAATAGCCTTAAGGCGCTCCTACTGCCTTGGTCGGGGTATACCCTCCTCCAAGAAGGGTCTAATTTACCAGACTAAGGATCCAGACTCGTGGCCTTAGTAGCACGCCGTGTCCTCAAGATCAGGAAATAGTCTTATGGCTCTCCTACTGCCTTGGTCAAGGTATACCCTCCACCAAAAAGGTCTGGTGCTAAAATAGCCTAAGTTGCCTACCAGGACTAATCTTCAGAAGGATCAGGATACCTTAACGGGATACCTGGTACCTTATCTCTCTATTTCTCCAAGAAGGCTTGTGGTAAGGTGGCCTAAACTGTCCATCAGAGCAGATCATCAGAAGGATCGGGGTACTTTACTTGGATATCTGAAACCTTACTTCTTCCAAGAACACATAGAATTAAGGTAGCCCTAATTGCCAATAGGGGAAGTCAGTTTCAAGAGTCGGGGTTCCATGTCGGGGTACCTGGAACCTTAAATTATTACATGTTCATAAGAGCTCAAAAGGAGACGTGATCACTCAATAAAACCCTCTGGTAATTAAAGAAACATAGCACAAGGATGATTAACTTTTGATTACCAAGTATCTTGATTTATTTTATCAGGGTACAGGCATCCAACTTAGGTTCAACTATTCACAAGTGTGTATGCTTTAAGATTTTTTCTAAGTTAGAAGAGCAGACAAGACATTATGTGAATCAGCAAGATGGAAAATTTGGCATTGATTAAATGGGATGCCTAACTCCCCTTTCCGGGCTAAAGGAAAACACAAGATTAGTAAAAATAAAAAAGATATGAATACATCTAAATGCCAAGTCAGGCGCCTCTCTCCTCCTCCAGGTGTTCCTTTGGGCCGGCTACTTCTGCCCTTGTGAAACCAGTTGCAATGTTGGATTGGGTCCCCTCAATTGCTGGAACCTGAGGTCTAGCTGGGTCATCATCCTCCTCCTCCTCCTCCTCCACAGTGGCAGTACCATGTTAGGTCCCTTCAACTGTTGGAACCCCGGATCCAACTGGGACATCTTCCTCCTCCACCAAGACAACCTCTTGTTAACCGCCAAAATTGGTGAAGGACCAAGGAAGAATTTTCCACCTCAACGAAAGGAGAATATAGGAATGCAGACACTGTCCGACTGCCTCGACAAAGGCGGACTCCGATTGACCCGAGTACACACTCCCTCCAGCGGGGTCCGCCCCAGCCTTTCCCCTGCTTCTTTAGGACCCTGCCAGCATCTTGATTCATAAGTAACGTCCCAAGCTGGGGTACTCGCTAGACCCCGCAGCGCGGTCAAAACCCGTCATACCCTACTCTCCTATAAACCCCGCAACACCCTGACACGTAGTTCTATTGAGCATCCTGCTACAATATCAACCCCGCAGCACCCCGACATAGAGTTCCACTAAGCAACTCGCTATAATACCAGTTAGACTTCTTCTTACTTCATCAGCAGGATACTTACTAGCTTGCACTTTTTGATATAAGCTAGCCCACCAAGCAAGAGGATACCAAGCAGCAAGATTCTCATACTAGAAACTAAAAACTCCGTAAAAGACCCACTAAAACGTGGCCGTACAGAGGAGATATACTCTTTCCCTCTAGAGAGTCCTATTTTAAACGGGTCAACTCAATCAGAGTCTTCCTAGGAAGGAAAGATTTGCCTAAGAGATTAACTCCTCTTAAGAAGGAAAGTCTAGATTCTACAAGTAAAAGCTCCAAGATTATCTCCTAAAAAGAAGAGGATCCTTCATTGGCCACCCTAGACCAAAATTATAGAAGTGCATGGCAAGCAACAGGACCTATATATACAACGTCTTACTCACCAGAAAAAGGACGGAAAATCCTCTCCAGAAACCCTACATTCAAGTTCTACTTATCAATAGGCACGAGGTCCCCATCACCACCATCTCCATGCCTTATAGTTAATCCTGAATGTATAGTTCACATATTTGTAATGCAAAGTGACAATTAATAAGAAACTCATTTTTTATCTATTTTCTGTTGTCCTATGTCGTATTTGCATTGTGTAGGATAGTCGGTATCGAACCACTTGATACCCCTCCGACCAGGGTCGACTTTTGATCTTAGTCCTTGTAAAGTCATTATTTGGAATTTTACCCCCAATGACGATTTTCCGATAACACTTTTAGCGCCGTCTGTGGGAACCAATCCCAACCATTATTCAAAACAGCCTATTTCCTTAGCCACCGATAGTCAGAATGAGACTCCGATCCTCCCAGGGTCATCCCGAGCCATCAGGACTCCAGTCCCTTGCTTCCACTGAAAAAGCCCAGAGGCGAGGTAAGGGCACCCGGAATGAGAATCCTTCACCCGTGCTCCCGCCGGTTGTAGGCCCTATCCCTCAAGACCCCGCTAGGCCGGAAGTCAACTGAGATGTCTTAGAACAGCACGCTGTAGCATATGTAGATGTAGGGGAAAAATACCGTAGTACACGCAGCGGAAGCGAGACTAAAAATAGATTTAGTAGCTTTTAAAAAAATTTCCTTTTATGAACCTTAACCCTTTAATTAATTAAACATATATATATAATCAACAAAAAGAAGAATACCTTTTGTCGCGTGATCCGATTGACTTACGTCGATGGTAATCCGCAAGATCTTCAATCCTAGCACGAACGTGAATCACCTAGGAGCGTGGTCTCCCTTTTTCTTTGAATTGCAAACCTGAGAATGGACAAACAAACTTTTCTTTTCTTTTGTTAGTCACAAAACAATCAAAAGAAGACTAAGATTATTCCGGTCACTTTTGAGTTGTCAATCTAATGATCGAAACTCGCGTGAACCTAAATCGATGTTGTACACATAAGCTTATTGATGAACAAGCAATTAACGTACCATCAAAGAATAATCTATTCACTCTTTTTTGTTTTTAGTAGAAAAAATCCTTTCTATGAATTGAGAAGAAGAAGAAAGTTGAATCAAGCACCACACTCTCTATGGCCGAATTCTCTCCTTCTTTTTCTTTTAGGGTGGCCGAAAATCCTCTTCCTAAAAGGAATAGGGTTGCCGCAAATCACACTCCAAAAATATAGGAGTTTTAGTTGCATCCTAATTCACTTCTAGTTTTAAGACTTCAAACCCTAATACAACTCATAAATATTTTTATTCTTTTATTTGACTAAATAAAAAGACTTCTTATTTGATTAAATAAATAAAATTAATTATTTATTTTCTTATCAAACAAGTCTTTTAATTTTAGTATACTACTACCAATAGTATAACTTTAGGAATCATATTTCCTAATCAGAAAAGATTTGTTTCTTAATTAAACAATTAATTAATAAATCAATTAATTCCTATTTAATTAAGACAATGAAACAAAATAATATATTAGGTTAAATATACACCTTGTCGCCCCATACATACATATTGGGCCATATATTATTTTCTTATTTCATTTAATCCATTGGTCTTTAAATAAAAAGCCCACATGTGAACCAGACCCATTCTTACTAAAAGAAACAAGCCCACATGCCTTTCATTAATATATTAATATAATTGAGCAGCCCATTAAATAAATAATGTGCAAATTATATTCTTAATATATTAAATGCAATTCTAAATGGACCCATAAATTGGTTCGGTAGAATATATCAAGTGATCCATACAAGTCCGTGTGGATTGGGGATCTTAGCGGGCTATCTAAATTTAAGCTTCAATAGACATAACCTAATCACAATCAACAAATGATTCACTTAGGTCCGATCCATTAATTTTAACTCATTCCACTAAAGAGCTAAAATTGAACTCTTAAATAAAGACAGAAAAGGAAGATGTTCCTCATTCATACCCTAGACAATCATGTTGGAGATAGTGTATCCTCGTGATTAATATCAGTAATCGCCAAGAGTTCATAGACCGCATATAACTCTCCAAGTTACCATATTTATTCATATGACCACGTTTTGAACTTGGATATTTTGACTTGTCCAGAAGCCATGTTTTCAATAGACACTATTGAAAACTGAACGTTGAGATTTAATATCCAATTACCTCAAAACATTCATATGATGATATTATACTCTCATTTAATAAATGGAGCCACGATGTCCATATCTATAAATGAAGTCCTCTATCGATCACCAAACTATCGAGGATAGACTATGCGATATAATCGTACTCATTGATAACTCAAATGATATCACTTGCAACTATAAGTCCATCATTTATCTCAGGATTAAGATAGACTCTCCGATTGTCCTGATAATGAAGAGACTTTTATCTACTGACGGTTATAGATAAAGTATTTCATTGTGATCCAGTTCAATGCACCCAGTGCACTAGATTCTTTTGTTCGAAGACACTCCGATGATTTTAGACTCATCATATCTCATTTGATCCCACTCAAATGCTAGCAAAAGAATTCTACAACTTTAACAAGATAAAAGTGCCTTACCTTTAACTTAAGTTGTGAGCAATATTTAAGACTAACTAAAGAATTGTGTCTACCACATACATATCCAGATGTACGAACAATTCTTCTTTTCTCATAGTCTTTAGACCTTATGATTATTTACTTTGACAATTATAATATTAAACTATAAATGCTATAAGATTTGTTTAAACCAGAAATCACTTTATTAATATGAAAAAGATTGTTAATTACAATATTACACTCTTGCTATTGAGCATAATCCTAACAGTAGAAGCTATCCGACTCTGGATGATAGCCTAGAGGATCCCTTTTGAAGCAGCTGGGATCCTAGGAGATGTTGGCCCAAGTGTCCGGGTACCAGTATTCGACTGATTGGGTGCACCTCTCCCAGTCCTACAGGCGAAACTCAGACCCAGACTAGTGAAGTCCGCAATTGAGTTTCCTCCTAGGAAGGTTCAGTCCCCACCAAAACCAAGGGCAAAGGAGAGAGATCCATATCCCGATTCGGAAGGAAGCGCCAAAACCTGAAGGAGCGCCAAAGAAAGGCATCAGAGAGCTAAGCGAAAAGAGGTAGTCATTAATTCAGAGTCTTCGGATGAAGAGGTTTCAGTAGCCCGATCCGGAACCAAAAAGTCTCAGCACCTAGAGAATCAGATGACAAGGATGGCGAAGGAGTTGGAGCAGTTAAAAAAGGGAAAACATCAAGGAATCTAGAAGAACCCCTTGGGCGAGATGAATGCACCTTTCTCAAAAAGAGTCAGAGAGCCCTCAAGTTCAGTATGCCTTCAGAGAAGTATTCCGGAATAGAGGACCCTGTCAGCCATTTGGAAAGTTTTGCCCACCAGATGCAGGTTCAAAGTGCGACCAGGCTGGCTATGTGCAGAATGTTTCCTTCAACCTTGACTGACTGTGCCAAAACATGGTTTAGAAAGTTACCACCAGGTAGTGTTGATTCTTTTTTTAAACTCACCAAAGCTTTCTGTGCAAAGTTTCAGGGAGTCAAACCCCGTCCAAAGGATCCTATCATGCTGCAATAAGTGGTTCAGGAGTGGGGTGAAACTCTGAGATCCTATGTGGAGAAATTCCATTAAGAGGTTGTCCAGATGGGTGTATTCAACGAGAAGGAAACACTAGCCAACTTCTGAAGGAACTTATGGGCTGGCAGATTGTTCCGTTCTTTTACCAAGCATCGTCTGGAAACTTACTAGGAAGCCTACAACCGGGCTCTGGATCAGTTGGACATTGATGAACAACTCCGGATTAAGATCGAGCACGATGAAGCCCGGTTAGCACCACGCCATAAGAAGGAAGCTCAGAAGTCCGCACCCGCTAAGAGGTTTCAGAATCAGCCTCCAAACCGGTCTACTTACAGGCTGCCTTATATTCCTTCATACCAGGAAAGGTATCCAGTCAAGAGATCACCTCCCAGAGAGATTCCCCTGAAGGAAGTATCCAGGGTGGAAAGAGAGGAAGAAGGGTACAATCACTACACCCCTCTCAATGCTTCTCGAGAAACTATTTATCTCGCCATTCGGGATAAGGGTCTACTTAGAAAGCCGGGTCCCAGAAAATCCCGGTTGATAGGAGGAATCAATACAAGTATTGCGACTTCCACAAGGATATAGGGCACAACACCTCAGAGTGCTACAGCCTCTGCAATCAGATTAAAGGATTGGTAAGGGGAGGTCTTTTAACTGAATTTTTACAGCAGGTACGAGACAACATCAAAGAAGGGAAGTGGGTTCAAAGCGAGATGCAGGAGGCAGTAGAAAGAAGGAGAGATGGGGAGAAGGATTTGATGCAGCAAATCCAAGTGATCCACACCATCAGTGGAGGCCCTACCCTTGCTGGAACCTCCAATAATTCGAGAAAGAATCACACAAGGAAGATTCCCAAACTTAATGCTGACCACGAGGTACTCAAAGTCAGTAGCGGATCCCGGGATCTATCCCGCTCCACCAAAATCATCTTCACAGAGGAGGACGTCTACAATACAGTTCAGCCACATGATGACCCTATGGTAATCACGGTACAAATCGCCAACTGCTAAGTACACCACGTCCTGATTGATACAGGAAGCAGTGTTGATATCTTGTTCAAAGGGGGTCATGAGCAGCTCAACTTGAAGAATTCTTGCTATAACAGTTGCACTTACCTTCTGTATGGATTCACAGGAGACTCAGTGATGCCGATGGGGACGAAGAATCTACCAGTGATAGTCGGAGAAGCTCCCCTACAACAGAACATAATGATAGAATTCATTGTAGTAGATACCCCGTCTGCATACAATGCGATCTTGGGCAGGCCTTTCATGTCAGAGATCAAGGGGGTGCTGTCCATTTACCACAATGTGTTGAAGTTTCCGGTGGGAACAGGAGTAGGAGAAGTAAGAGGAGACCAGCAGGCAGCTCGCAATTGTTACGCGGTGTCCACTAACCACGCTGCATTAGCTAAACAATGCGCACATGTGACCAGTGACCCAAATTTGGGAGCATCAGAGCGGGGTCAGTATGTCTTGGAAGAATGGGAGGTACTAGACACAATCGTGGAAGAGCCAGAAGAAGAAAAACATGGTTGGACCAGTGGGCATCCCGTAAAACAGTTAGAGGAGGTCCTGATCTGAAGCGAAGATCCAACAAAGACAGTAAAAGTGGGAGGAGGATTGGACCCGAAGATTAAGAAGGATTTGATAGAGCTTTTCAAAGAGTACAACGATATCTTTGCTTGGAGCCATGAGGAGATGCCTGGCATTCTTCTTAGCCTGGCTACCCACAGGTTGGCAGTGGATGCAACTTTCAAGCCAGTTAAGTAAAAAAGAAGAGACACTTCAATACCAAATGGAACACCGCGGTCCAAGAAGAGGTTGACAAGCTCCTGAAGGCTGGATTCATCAGGGGATCCCGGTACCCCGAGTGGATCGCCAATGTGGTTATGGTAACCAAGTCTAACGGAAAGTGGCAAATATGTGTGGATTACACCGATCTCAACCGAGCTTGTCCCAAGGATAGTTTTCGTCTGCCTAAGATAGACCAACTTATTGACTCCACTGCAGGAAACAAGCTCCTAAGCTTCATGGATGCTTTCTCGGGGTACAACCAAATCATGATGCATCCTTCAGATCAGGACAAGACTAGCTTCATCACCGGACAAGGCCTCTACTGCTATAAGGTAATGCCATTCGGACTCAAAAATGCAGGTGCCACCTACCAGCGTATGGTGAACAAACTGTTCAAGGAGCAGATAGGGAGATCCATGGAGGTGTACATAGATGACATGATCACAAAATCTCTAGAAGCAGGACAACATACTGGGGACTTACTCCAGACCTTCCAGGTAATAAGGCAGAATCAGATGAGGTTGAACCCCGCTAAGTGAGCATTCGGGGTAGCAGCAGGCAAATTCTTAGGATTCATGATGCATGAAAGGGGAATCGAGGCTAATCCCGAAAAGATCAAAGCTATCCTAGACCTCGAGTCCCCTACAACTCTCAAGCAGGCACAAGGATTAACCGGACGAATAGCAGCCCTAAACCAATTCATATCTCGCTCCACAGATAAATGTCTCCCATTTTTCAAAGTCATCAAGCAGGGGAAGAAGATGAAGTGGGATGAGCAGGGCGAGCAGGCTTTTCAAGCTTTAAGGAAATACTTGTCAAGTCCGCCACTACTGGTAAAGCCGACCCCGGGGGAAGAGCTCCTACTCTACCTAGCGGTTTCTGAAGTTGCTACTAATGGAGCTTTGGTGAAAGAATGCAACGACAGGGTGCAAAGACCTATCTACTATGTGAGCCGAGCTTTTACTAAGTCTGAGAAAAACTACACTCTACTAGAAAAGCTCGCTTATGCCTTGGTGACCACATCCAGAAAGCTCCAGCCTTATTTTCAAGCTCATACCATCGCGGTGGTCACAGGTCAACCATTGAGACAATTCCTCCAGAGGCCAGATGTGTCGGGCTGATTAGTTCTATGGGCCCTAGAGCTCACACAATTCGACATCAAATACCAGGCAAGAACCACGATCAAAGCCCAAGCCCTGACGGACTTTATAGTGGAGTTTAGCCCGATTTTAAACCCAGGCTATCAATAAACCCAGATCCGGATCAAACCAATCCGGAATGGCCTGAAGACAGCAAGGTTTGGGTTCTTTACACGGATGGAGCCTCGAACCAATCGGGATACGGAGCTGGGATCGTCTTAATCGACCCCACTGGAGCTGAATGTAGTCACTGTTTCAGGTTTGAGTTCAAAGCTACCAACAACGAAGCAGAGTATGAAGCTCTATTAGCAGGAATGAAAGTAGCAGGAGCCCTGAAAGCTGAGTACCTTCTGATCAAGAGTGACTCCCAACTAGTGGTCAATCAGGTGACAAGGTTGTACCAAGCAAAGGGAGACAACATGGTGGCCTATCTGGCTAAAGTTCAGGAAGCCATGAAAAAGTTTAAGGGTGTAAGAATAGAACAATCGTGCAAATGTCCTGGCTAAGATTGCCACAGGAGAAGGACTTGCTTTGCCAAAAGGAGTACCCCTTCAATTGGTTCCCTTCTCCAGTATAGCTAAGAAAGCAGAAGCCCTTCCCGTGAGCCACCCCCCATGCTGGATGGATCCAATAGTAGATTATCTCCAAAGTGACACTCTCCCTACAAATCTGGAACAAGCCCGATGGCTTAAGAGGATAGCTACTCAATACTGCATGATAGAAGAGTACCTATACCGTAAGGGGAAATCTCTCCCTCTACTCGATGTCTCTATCCCGATGATGCGCGTTGGGCGCTCAACGAGGTACACTCTGGGGATTGTGGTAATCATGTATCAGGTGAAACTTTGGCTTACCAGGTGATCAGGATGGGTTACTACTGGTCGACTATACACCAGGATGCAAGGCAGTTTGCGTGATCCTGCGATGCTTGTCAGAAAACAGCAAACCTACATCATCTCCCACCAGAAAAGCTTTCATCTATCAGTACTCCTTACCCCTTTGCACTATGGGGACTAGACCTAATCGGGCCGCTTCCCATTGCACCCGGCCAAGCCAAACATGCAGTGGTGGCGATAGATTATTTTACTCGGTGGGTAGAAGCCATGGCCTTCACCCGGATAACCGAAAAAAAAACCACCAACTTTGTCAAGGAGAACATTGTCTGCCGATTTGGGACCCCGATGGCCATTATAACAGACTTGGGAAAGCAGTTTGACAATGACAACTTCAGAAAATTCTGTGAAAACCAGAGCATCAATCTTCGTTTTGCATCAGTGGCTCATCCTCAAACCAATGGGCTAGTTGAAGCTACCAAAAAGACCATTAAGAAACTCCTGAAGAATAAGCTCCAACAGAAGAAAGGGTTATGGGTTGCAGAGTTACCCAATGTACTGTGGGCTTACAGAACAACCAGGCGGACTGCAATAGGAGAGACTCCCTACTCCCTAGTGTTCGAAACAGAAGCGGTCTTGCCCATTGAGCATAAACTCATATCTTTCCGGGTCCAAAATTATGAACCGGAAGACAATGAGGCTAAATTGAGAGCTAGTTTGGACTTACTGGAGGAAAGACAAAGCAGGGTCGCAGAGAAGGTGGCTATATATCAGAGCAAGATAGCCCGACATTTCAACAAAAAGGTGAGGATCCGTAATTTCAAAGAAGGAGACTTGGTTCTCAGGAAAGTAACTCAGAACACACGAAGAAGGTCTGACGGGGTGCTAGCCCCAAACTGGGAAGGTCCATACTTGATTAAGGCATTGCTCCGGGGTGGAGCTTACAAGCTGGAAGACATGGATGGTTACCCAGTGGATCACACTTAGAACGCCGATCACCTCAAGAAATTCTACCCTTAGAAGTTCAGGTCATATCAGCGGGAATGCTCACCCTGATTTCATATTGTACTGATTAAAGAAATTCAATAAAAGCAGGTTCTTCTCCCATAAGCTTCTCCTGTGTTCAATGTTCAAAGTCTCCTACTAGATTCTGCAGTATCTCCTACTTAATACTGTTAGGATTATGCTCAATAGCAAGAGTGTAATATTGTAATTAACAATATTTTTCATATTAATAAAGTGATTTCTGGTTTAAACAAATCTTATAGCATTTATAGTTTAATAATTGTCAAAGTAAATAATCATAAGGTCTAAAGACTATGAGAAAAGAAGAATTGTCCGTACATCTGGATATGTATGTGGTAGACACAATTCTTTAGTTAGTCTTGAATATTGTTCACAACTTAAGTTAAAGGTTGGGCACCTTTATCTTGTTAAAGTTGTAGAATTCTTTTGCTAGCATTTGAGTGGGATCAAATGAGATATGATGAGTCTAAAATCATCGGAGTGTCTTCGAGCAAAAGAATCTAGTGCACTGGGTGCATTGAACAGGATCACAATGAAATACTTTATCTATAACCGTCAGTAGATAAAAGTAATTTCATTATCAGGACAATCGGAGAGTCTATCTTAATCCTGAGATAAATGATGGACTTATGGTTGCAAGTGATATCATTTGAGCTATCAATGAGTACGATTATATCGCATAGTCTATCCTCGATAGTTTGGTGATATTCATTTGTTAATCGATAGAGGACTTCATTTATAGATATGGACATCGTGGCTCCATTTATAGAATGAGAGTATAATATCATCATATGGATGTTTTGAGGTAATTGGATATTAAATCTCAACGTTGAGTTTTCGATAGTGTCTATTGAAAACATGGCTTCTGGACAAGTCAAAATATCCAAGTTCAAAACATGGTCATATGAGTAAATATGGTAACTTGGAGAGTTATAGGCGGTCTATGAACTCTTGGCGATTACTGATATTAATCACGAGGATACACTATCTCCAATATGATTGTCTAGGGTATGAATGAGGAAACATCTTCCTTTTCTGTCTTTATTTAAGAGTTCAATTTTAGCTCTTTAGTGGAATGAGTTAAAATTAATAGATCGGACCTAAGTGAATCATTTGTTGATTGTGATTAGGTTATGTCTGTTGAAGCTTAAATTTAGATAGCCCGCCAAGATCCCCAATCCACACGGACTTGCATGGATCACTTGATATATTCTACCAGACCAATTTAGGGTCCATCTAGATTTGCATTTAATATATTAAGAATATAATTTGCACATTATTTATGTAATGGGCTGCTCAATTATATTTATATATTAATGGATGACATGTGGGCTTGTTTCTTTTAGTAAGAATGGGTCTAGTTCACATGTGAGCTTTTTATTTAAAGTCCTATGGATTAAATGAAATAAGAAAATAATATTTGGCCCAATATTTTATATGGGGCGGCAAGGTGACTAATTAACCTTAAATATTATTTTGTTTTCATTGTTTAATTAAATAAGAATTAATTAATTTTTTAATTAATTGTTTAATTAAGAAACAAATCTTTTCTGATTAGGAAATATGATTCCTATTGGTATACTATTGGTAGTAGTATACTTAAATTAAAAGACTTGTTTGACAAGGAAATAAATAATTAATTTTATTTATTTAATCAAATCAGAAGTCTTTTTATTTTAGTCAAATAAGGAATAAAAGATTTATGAGTTTGATTAGGGTTTGGAAGTCTCAAACAAAATAGGAATTAGGGTGCAATTCAAACTCTTTCTTGCTAGAGAATTGCGGCAACCCTAGTCTATTTTTGGCTAGAGATTTCGGCCACCCTAGGTAAAAAAAAAAAAAAAAAAGAAAGAAATTTTGCCACATATATAAGGGCACTTATAATTTTCGGCCACATTAGGTTTTTGGTGTGCAGAATTTTATTTTTCTTCTTCTTCTCAACTCATAGAAAGAGAGCTTTTATTCTACTAAAACAAAAAGAAACATAGATTATTCTTTGATGGTATTCTATTTGCTGATTCATCAATAAGCTTGTGAATACTACATCGATCAAGGTTCACGCGAGTTTCGATCATAAGATTGAGAACTCAAAAGTGACCGGAATAATCTTAGGTTTCTTTAGATTGTTTTTGTGACTAACGAATAAAAGAAAAGTTTGTTTTATCCAATCACAGGCTTGCAATTCAAAGAAAAGGGAGACCACGCTCCTAGGTGATCCACGTTCGTGCTAGGATTGAAGATCTTGCGGATTACCATCGACGTAAGTCAATCGGATCACGCGACAAAAGGTATTCTTCTTTTGTTATATGTTCTACATCTTTAATTGATTAAAAGGGTTTAAGGTTCATAAAGGAAAAAATTTTAAAAGCTACTAAACCTATTTTTTTAGTCTCGCTTCCGCTGCGGGTATATTTTTCCCTACAAATACTTGCACTTCGCCATTACTGACTCGCCATCTCAAGACCAGTAAATAGCCTTGAGGCGCTCCTTGATGAGGTCGTTTGTGTACTCAACAAAATAATAATATAGTTTTTTGGTTGATTCTTGAAAACTCTTTTAAGCCACTTAATCCTTTTTAAATGTGATTTGATAGCAAAATAGTGAGCAAGTTCGTTCCATAGGGAATGGAGTGTTAATTAGATAAATTGACTAATCTTTGAACAATAAAATAAATCATAGTGTTTGATAGATGTGTGGTTTCTAAAACCACCAATGCTAACTACTAAAATGAAAATACACAAAAATGTTATAAAAAATAGAATACTCAACACCTTGATAAGAATAGTGATAAAATCAATTAATAAGATAGCTAAGGAATAGATCGATTAACAATTGAATGTGGGTAAGCTAACTAGCTACTTTAATGTACCAATCTCATTATGTTAACCACTTAGAGGCTTAGATTAGTGGGGTTGATATACCCACCACTAATCTATCCTATCCAATGGGTTCTCAATCACACAAGGAGTGTCAATCCATATATGAATATATAACAAATTACTCCACTCAAGATTGCAATTAACAAGTGATATACAAGTCAATTATAATGAATGGAATCTAATTAATTTGAATGAATAGAACACATAAGAGATTCATTACAAGCTAAGCTAAACCCACAACCAATTGATCCTCAAATCTATCCCTTAGATTAGGGGTTTAGTTACACATATTTGCAACAAATGAAAAGAAGTAAATAGTAAGGAAATAACCCTTGGATCACCTTCTTTAAGCTTGATCCTTCTTCTCCTCTATGCTCCTAGATGCAAGGAATGGAAGTAGAGGATATGTCTTGGAATGTGGGTGTTTTGGTGGAAAGTGACTAAGGATTTTGGTGGGATGAGGAATGATGTAGGGAAGGAATCAAGGCTTTGTGTTGAGGTTTGGATGGATTAGATGAGTTCAAGGAGAGAAATGGAGGATGATGAATGATGTGCCATGGATGAAGAGCTAGATCTCAAGATGTATTCTCTGTTCTTTTTTTCTCAGAAATCGGATGCCTTTGAAAATGAATCGCTCTTCTATTTATACACACTCTTGGACTTGTATTGATAACTGCTTGATTCGCTGATATGGCGCCTAGTTCGCAGTTTCGTCGCTATGGCGACCCTAGGTGCGTAAAATGGTTAGATGCTAAGGTTTCTATGAGAACCATCTTTTTCCTCATCTAGCAAGTGGCGACCAAGTGCAATTTGTGTAGAGGTCACCACTTGCATCTCGAGGTCGCCATGGCGACCATAAGTGGCGACCCTGCAAAGTGTGAAGGGGTCACCACTTGCAGCATCAAGGTTGTAAGATCCTTTATTTGTATTGGCTTGATTCCATTGCAAAACTCTCTATATTTGTATTAGTAGTTGCTTAAGTGTTTCTTGGAAGAAAAGAGCCTCAAAGGTGAAGAAGCAACATCTCGTGCAAATCTTGTCTTCAAGGGGAACATTGCATACTTGGATGCTAAGGTATCAAGATTCTTCTTCCTCTTGCAAGGCATAGGCGCACACACACACAATTCATACATGTGTGTCCCTGCATCGTAGTTCAAACATTTGGTATAACACTTTCACACACATTTAGCATGCACATGCATTTATCTCATTGTTGACAATCTTGTAGAATTGCATGTTTTCTCACTATCGCTTAGATATGGCATGCTTGTGTTGTATAGTGTTTATTTGTTTGTGTTTTGGACTTGAACATGATCTTATTTTATTCCTTATTGAGTTCCGGTCATTTCGGTTACTCATTCGTTAAGTTTCGAGTCCATACGACGTAGTTATGCTACTTTGCATTCTCATTCGTTGAGTTGTGTTCGTCGTCATTTTCCGAGATGAATTCTCAACCATTTTTCAAAGTTTCATAGTCTTTGTCGTGCGTGAGGGAGTCACGGTTCATAATCCGAAAACGGATTCGAATTCGGAGTTCGGATACCCGAATACGGCTGAAGAACGCGAGAGGTGCGCGAGGAGGTTACTCAGCCAAAAGCCAAGCAAGGGGTGGCCACGTGTGGACCACGTGTGCCACACGGCCAGAGCTCCTCTCTGGCCACGTATGGCACACGCTGGCCACACGTGGACTGGCCAAAGTCCCCTCAAAAAATTGGACAATTTTGCCCCTCCTTCAATTCTTTTTAAATCCCTCCAATTCCCTCCATTTCAATGGACTTGAAGAGATTTTCTGCAGAAATGTTCATGATTTTCATTTTCTTATTTTGATCATAACTCTCTCATACGAACTCGAAATTGAGTGATTCAAAAACAAAAATTGTTGGTCTTGAAGAGAGCTACAAACTCCAAGCATTTTCAGAGTCATTTGAATTCGTGATTGGTCGCAGCATGCTGTTCTTCAGTCCGAGTTTCATTGTTGTATGTTAAACTTCTTCTTCTCACTTCATCTTGTGATCTGCACTTTAATCTTTCAATTTGATAGATGATTTATGTTTAGAATGATGTTAGAACATATTCTAGGGGTGGTTGATCATTTGGTAATTGAGTTTTAGCTTTGTGATTTTACTTGAACATATATTTGCTAAACTTGATTAATCTTGAAATTGATTCTAGAAATGATACATGTGACGTGCTTTATGACATTTTCTAGGTTTAATTTCATGATCTAAGAACTAGGTTTTAGTGTGATATATTGAATATTCATACATTGTTCTTATTGATATACATGCTTTGATTTCTAGGTATTTTTGTGATTGATTGTTGAAAGCATATCCTAGAATGTATGTAAGCATGTTCATAGGGCTTGATTGATTATCTAGCTCTATTTGTTTGTAAGTGATTCATCTTCTTCTTACTTTCATTATTGATCATCTCTTTAATTGTCTTATTTGATTGATGAAAAGTAATATGAATGATGTTAATTCACATGCTTAGGTTTCTAGATATATTTTGTGATTGAGTTGTGATAGCTTTATTCTAGATTCTCTAATTGCATGTTCATAGAGTGTGTTTGATCTACTTACTCTATTTGTATGTGCTTGCATCATTTGCATCACTTAGATCATTGCCTTGTGAAAGGTTGAAGTCTCTTGCAAAGTGAGTGAAGCTTTGTCTTGAGCAAGAAGACTTGGCTAGGAAAGGATTCCGGATAGCCAAGCAAGAAGTCTTAGTTAGGATCAAGAGGATCCGGATAACTAAGCAAAAGTCTTAGCAAGGAGTTGCGTACTCCGGATGGTTGAGCTTGGGTAGCTTGACTAGGATCCTAGTGATCTAGATTGCTAAGCGAGGAAATCTTCCTAGAGGCTTGAGAGCCTTGGATAGGGAGTTGCTCTCTAGAGGTGTAGGACACATCTTGGATAGAGAGTAGGCTTTGTGAATCACTAGCCCGAGGGTTGATTAGGTTTTGATAGCTTGAAGTGGATATCATAGTGTTGATAGCTTTGAGTGTGTAAGGCCTTTTCGTATAGTGGATTTGCTTTGCCGGTGGTTGTGGATTCAACCCGTGGATGTTTCCTCTTTGAGGTTTTACCACGTAAAAATATTGTGTCTCATTTTCGCTTTATATTTCCTTATCTTCCATATGTTCACTTGTATTGATTCTATTGTATATTGATGCTTACATGAATTGATTCATATTATACAATTGTTATATCATTTCAAGTATTCATTTCATTCTCATATTCCGCATTTTTGAATATTGGAAGAATTTGGGACTATACCTATTCACCCCCCCCCCCCCCCCCCCCCCCCTCTAGATATAAAACACTATCACTTTAAAGGGAATTTCAAAGGTCGTCATGGCGACCATAAGTGGCGACCTTGCCATGTTTGAAAAAGGTCACCACTTGCAAGGGTGGTCGCCATGGCGACCCCAAGTGGCGACCCACCTAATTCTTTTGGAGTCCTTCTGTCGTCATGGTGACCAAGTGGTGCCCAAATGGCGATCTTCTGATGGCTTGTAGAATCCTGTTGTTAGAATTATGCTCAATAGCAAGAGTGTAATATTGTAGTTAACAATCTTTTTCATATTAATAAAGTGATTTCTGGTTTAAACAATTCTTATAGCATTTATAGTTTAATATTATAATTGTCAAAGTAAATAATCATAAGGTCTAAAGACTATGAGAAAAGAAGAATTGTTCGTACATCTGGATATGTATGTGGTAGACACAATTCTTTAGTTAGTCTTGAATATTGTTCACAACTTAAGTTAAAGGTTGGGCACCTTTATCTTGTTAAAGTTGTAGAATTCTTTTGCTAGCATTTGAGTGGGATCAAATGAGATATGATGAGTCTAAAATCATCGGAGTGTCTTCGAGCAAAAGAATCTAGTGCACTGGGTGCATTGAACTGGATCACAATGAAACATTTTATCTATAACCGTCAGTAGATAAAAGTCATTTCATTATCAGGACAATCGGAGAGTCAATCTTAATCCTGAGATAAATGATGGACTTATGGTTGCAAGTGATATCATTTGAGTTATCAATGAGTACGATTATATCGCATAGTCTATCCTCGATAGTTTGGTGATATTCATTTGTTAATCGATAGAGGACTTCATTTATAGATATGGACATCGTGGCTCCATTTGTTAAATGAGAGTATAATATCATCATATGGATGTTTAGAGGTAATTGGATATTAAATCTCAACGTTGAGTTTTCGATAGTGTCTATTGAAAACATGGCTTCTGGACAAGTCAAAATATCCAAGTTCAAAACGTGGTCATATGAGTAAATATGGTAACTTGGAGAGTTATAGGCGGTCTATGAACTCTTGGCGATTACTGATATTAATCACGAGGATACACTATCTCCAACATGATTGTCTAGGGTATGAATGAGGAACATCTTCCTTTTCCATCTTTATTTAAGAGTGCAATTTTAGTTCTTTAGTGGAATGAACTAAAATTAATAGATTGAACCTAAGTGAATCATTTGTTGATTGTGATTGGGTTATGGCTATTGGAGCTTAAATTTAGATAGGCCCGCCAAGATCCCCAATCCGCACGGACTTGCATGAATCACTTGATATATTCTACCGGACTATTTGTGGGTCCATTTAGAATTGTATTTAATATATTAAGAATATAATTTGCACATTATTTAGTTAATGGGCTGTTTAATTATATTAATATATTAATGAAAGACATGTGGGCTTGTTTCTTTTAATAAGAATGGGTCTAGTTCACATGTGGGTTTTTTTATTAAAGTCCAAATGGATTAAATAAAATAAGAAAACAATATGTAGGCCCAAGTTCTAGTCATGGGCGGCAATGGCTAATTTTTAGCCCATAATATTGTTTTATTTTATTATTTAATTAAATGAAAATTAATTAATATGATAATTAATTATTTAATTAAAAATCAAATCTTTTTCTGATTAGGAAATATGTTTCCTAGTAGTATACTACTATTAGTATTATACTAAATATAAAAGACTTTATTTGTTTAGTCAAATTAGGAAGTCTTTTATATAGTCACAAATACACTAAAGAGTTGGATTAGGGTTTGTATTATAGAGTTTTAATACAAGATGATTTCATGCACAAAAACTATATATGTCAAAGTGGCCATGCACTATATATAAATATATATATTAGGTGTGCAATTAATTGCACTAAATATATATAAATAAAAAACGTGCAGTAAGATATATATATATAAAGATATATATTAGGTAGGTTTTGGTGCAGTAACAGATATATATAAATTAAGTGTGCGTGAAGTATGAGGAGATATATACATATATATATATATATTGGCAATTGATTGCCGGCCAATAGACATACACATATATATATTCTTTATATATTTTCTGAAACCCTAGTTTTTTGCAATTGAGAGTTTTTTCTTTTGCTAGAGAAAAATAAGATCCAACTCTAAGACTAGTGAGTGATTCGGCCTAGAAGTTTGTGAGAGAAGAATTGTTCTTGTTTCGATAGTGTACTAGTGATCTTAACATCAAGAGATCTTGTACACACTTTCGAATTAGGTTCACGCGAATTTCAATCTTACGATTGTGAATTCAAAAGTGACCGGAACGTTCTTAGCAACCTATTGGAATTTTAGTGACTAACAGAAACCAGAAAAGTTTTGTTGTCCATTCTCAGGTATACAATTCAAAGAGAAGGGAGACCAAGAGAAGGGAGACCACGCTCCTAGGTGATTCACGTTCGTGATCGGATTGGAAGATCTTGCGGATTACCATCGACGCATAGTCAATCGGATCACGCGACAAAAGGTATTCTTCTTTTGTTAGATAATACATATCTTTAATTGATTAAAAGGGTTAAGGTTCATAAAAGGAAAATTTTTTAAAAGCTACTAAATCTATTTTTTTTTAGTCTCGCTTCCGCTGCGTGTACTTTTACGGTATATTTTTCCCTACAATTGGTATCAGAGCCTTGGTTGAACCCTTTTAATTAATTAACGTATATATACGTGGATCGATTTCTTTTTATTGTGATTATGCATGTTTTAGAAAGAGATGGCACTCTAGGTATTCGCATATATAATTACATGTGATGTATGGATTTATATATGTTTTTATGTGGATTGTTATTGCTCGATTTTGGTCCTAGATTTTCACTGTATTTTTGTTATGGAATTGTAACAAGAAGGGTGGTCTATCATCACCATAATTCCTTCTTGGTTGTTTCTAGGTTTTATTTTATTATATTTAGGTGCAGTATTTTTTTTTAATACTACTGCAGTTTTTTTATTTTTATTTTAGTGCAGTTTTTATGTGTAAAAAAATACTGCAGTGATTAAAAAAAAAAAAAAAAGAATACTGCAGTATTTATTATTTTATATTGTTGGAATATATATTTGGGTGTTGAAGATTCGAAGACACGAAGAAAAACGAAGCAACCGGAACCGAGAACGAGCACCGTGCGCACCCTAGGAGTGGATTGGGTTGCGCATGGCAAGCCCAAACCTTGGTGGGCTGCGCACAGCAGCCTTGCAAAGCCTTATGGGCTGCGCATGGCAGCCCCTTATGTGGGGTTGTGGGCTGTGCAAGCCCAAGGGAGGAGGCCGAAGGATGAGCGTATGGTTGATGGGCCACTTGAAGATCTTGTATTCCTATATCATTGTAATTTACTTGTTTTTCTAGGATGGGCCAAAATTGTTGCTATTTAATTTATGCTTAAATATTACAATATTTGTTATTGTATGATAACATGACATATAGAATAGGAGTGCCACTCATATATCTCTTTTGGTATGAACATGCATTGAATGATTTAGGTATCTAAATTGGCATCTAGATAACTTGGTAAATCATTCTATGGGATTTAATCACACGCCTTAAATAATTGAGTGGGAGAAGGTGTTTTTGTAACACCTATGGCCTCCAAGGTTAGTTGAGCTTAATTATTTATTGGTAATCCCCCCAAGGGGCGTCCATGAATGGAATTTAGCAATATACTTCCTTACAAGGATAGACTAGACAATGGACTCAAACGAGATCTACTCCCCAATGAGGGATTTTCGTGAGAGAAAGTTGAGGGTCGATATCTTGGTAACACACTTAATGTAATTTTATTGATATCCTCCCAAGAGTTCTTGTCAGTAAAATTGCAAGGCTAAAATTAAAAACGCTGGTTGTTATGTTAACAATTAGGTGGGACCTAGTCTAACTAGTAAATGGTGCGAACTCCCAAAGGAGGCGTAACATTTATGGGTGTTAGATCACCGTTGAATTTTTATGATTGAGTTATTCATTTAATTCAAGATAAATATTTAAAGTGCTTTATAATGATTATTTACTTATATATAATTTTGTTTTATTAAGAAATCATGACCCCATCCCTAATGAACATCCT
This sequence comes from Acer campestre, assembly GCA_954870605.1. Lineage (NCBI taxonomy): Eukaryota > Viridiplantae > Streptophyta > Magnoliopsida > Sapindales > Sapindaceae > Acer > Acer campestre. The sequence goes on from OX940802.1 coordinate 24,323,776, forward strand.
AAAAGATAACACTTTAACTGGAGATAATTATGTAACATGGAAAAAGAAAATTGGGTTGTTGCTGCAAAGTGAAAAACATAAGTTTGTTCTAACTACTCCTAAACCACCTGCTCCTAATAATGAATCTAGCATAATGCAATGAGACGAGTATGAGCAGTGGGAGACCTCTAATGAGATGGCCAAATGGCTACAATCTCATACGTGTTGCAATAGCAGCATAAAGGAATAGGGTCTGCTGCTGATATGATGATGTCTCTAGAAGAGATTCATATGGTTGGTAAAGTTGCTACTATTAAGACCCGTCAGAAGGTCAAGGAATAATAGAAGAAAAAGCAACTTGGGCCTAACAAGAAGGAGACCAAGAAAGTAACTAAGATCAAAGGGAAATGCTTCCTTTGTGGTGAAAAGGGACATTGGAAAAGAAATTGCCCAAAGTCCCAGAACAAGAAGGAAGAAGGTAATGTGAATTATCTTGAAACATGCTTTTTGGCAGATTCTACAGATTCTTGGATCATAGACTCTGGAGCCACTAATTATGTTTGTTATTCCTTGCAGGGGTTCCAAGAAAGGAGAAGGCTGAGTAAGAATGAAATCAATGTGCGCTTGGGCAACGGAACGTTAGTGTCTGCAAGTGCAGTGGGAGATATTAGAGTTTGTTTGGATTCTAGAAGGCATTTAGATTTAATAGACGCTTATTATGTACCTCAATTCAAGAGGAATTTAATTTCAGTTTCTTGTTTGAATAAATTTGGATATTCGGTTACTTTTAATAAAGTTTTTATTATTAGTAAGAATGACAAAATTATTTGCAAAGGTACATTGGAAAACGGTCTATACTTTTTGCATAGAAATATCTCTCACTCGTTAGACACAGAAATAACGGAACCTAATCATAAAAGAGTTAAATTATCAAAAGATGAACCTATCTATGGCATTTACGCCTAGGTCATATTAACCTTAATAGGATTAAAAGATTGGTAAGTGACGGACCTTTGAGTGACTTAAAGGTTGATGATCTACCAACTTGTGAATCTTGTTTGGAAGGTAAAATGACCAAAAGGACGTTCTCTGCCAAAGGTGCCAGAGCTACTGAATGTTTAGGATTGATACACACTGATGTATGTGGACCTATGAGCATTCAAGCTAGAGGTGGATATGAGTACTTCATCACTTTCACAGATGATTACTCAAGATTTGGCTATGTGTATCTCATGCGACATAAGTCGGATGATTTTGACATGTTCAAAGCATTTAAAGCTGAAGTGGAAAATCAGCTTGAGAAACACATAAAAATCTTGAGATCTGATCATGGTGGAGAATATCTATCTGGTGAGTTTCAGCAATATCTTATTGATAATGGGATAGTTTCTCAGTTTTCTGCACCAGGTACACCTCAACAAAATGGGGTAGCAGAAAGGAGAAATAGAACTCTTTTGGATATGGTTAGGTCTATGTTGAGTTATTCAACACTTCCTATTTCTTTCTGGGGATATGCTTTACAAACTGCTATATACATTCTAAACGATGTACCATCTAAGTCTGTTCCTAAAACACCGCATGAGTTGTGGACTGGGCGCAAGCCTAGTTTACAACACTTAAGGATATTTGGTTGTCCTGCGCATGTGTTAAAAGGAAAGACAGAAAAGATGGAGTCCCGTTCGAAAACATGTATATTTGTAGGGTATCCAAAAGAAACTAAAGGATATTATTTTTATAGTCCTTCAGATCTTAAAGTATTTGTTTCGACAAATGCTAAATTTCTGGAAAAGGACTATATGAATGATTTTGTGCCTAGAAGTAGAATTGTCCTGAATGAGATGTCAGGAGATACAATTCCACGAGAGGTTACACAACCAAACCCAATTGTAAGTTCTGATACAACACAAGGTCAACAACCTACCATTCCTCGTCGTAGTGGGAGGGTTAGAACACAACCCGAAAGATACATCGGTCTAGGAGAATCAGTGGAGAATCTCCCGGACGACGATGATCCCTACACGTACAAGGAAGCTATGGAGGATGTTGATAGTCGCCATTGGCAAAAGGCAATGCAATCTGAGATTGAATCTATGTTTGATAACAAAGTCTGGTCCCTTGTAGACTTGCCTAAAGGGATAAAACCCATTGGGTGCAAGTGGGTATACAAGAGGAAAAGAGGTATGGATGGTAAGGTGGAAACCTTTAAAGCTAGATTGGTAGCTAAAGGGTATACACAGAAAGAAGGTATCGATTACGAGGAAACCTTCTCTCCTGTAGCCATGCTTAAATCCATTAGGATACTCTTATCCATTGCAGCATCTTTAGATCTAGAGATTTGGCAAATGGACGTCAAGACAGCTTTCCTTAATGGAAGTCTTGACGAAAGCATCTACATGATGCAACCAGAGGGATTCATTGAAAAGGGCCAAATGGAAAAGGTATGCAAGTTGCAGAAATCCATATATGGATTAAAGCAAGCATCCAGATCCTGGAACATAAGGTTCGATCAAGCTGTCAAAGGTTTTGGATTTATTCAGAATCTTGATGAACCTTGTGTATACAAAAGGATTAAGGGCGACAAGTTGGTTTTCCTGATTCTTTATGTTGATGACATACTACTCATCGGAAACGATGTAGGTGTATTGACATCAGTAAAAGAATGGTTAGCAAAACAATTTGATATGAAGGACTTAGGAGAAGCAAGTTTTATTCTAGGTATCCAAGTTATAAGGGATAGAAAGAATAGAACGATTGCATTATCCCAAGCTTCATACATAGACAAGATCTTGTCTAGGTTTTCCTGTTAGGATTATGCTCAATAGCAAGAGTGTAATATTGTAATTAACAATCTTTTTCATATTAATAAAGTGATTTCTGGTTTAAACAAATCTTATAGCATTTATAGTTTAATATTATAATTGTCAAAGTAAATAATCATAAGGTCTAAAGACTATGAGAAAAGAAGAATTGTTCGTACATCTGGATATGTATGTGGTAGACACAATTCTTTAGTTAGTCTTGAATATTGTTCACAACTTAAGTTAAAGGTTGGGCACCTTTATCTAGTTAAAGTTGTAGAATTCTTTTGCTAGCATTTGAGTGGGATCAAATGAGATATGATGAGTCTAAAATCATCGGAGTGTCTTCGAGCAAAAGAATCTAGTGCACTGGGTGCATTGAACTGGATCACAATGAAACACTTTATCTATAACCGTCAATAGATAAAAGTCATTTCATTATCAGGACAATCGGAGAGTCTATCTTAATCCTGAGATAAATGATGGACTTATGGTTGCAAGTGATATCATTTGAGTTATCAATGAGTACGATTATATCGCATAGTCTATCCTCGATAGTTTGGTAATATTCATTTGTTAATCGATAGAGGACTTCATTTATAGATATGGACATCGTGGCTCCATTTATTAAATGAGAGTATAATATCATCATATGGATGTTTAGAGGTAATTGGATATTAAATCTCAACGTTGAGTTTTCGATAGTGTCTATTGAAAACATGGCTTCTGGACAAGTCAAAATATCCAAGTTCAAAACGTGGTCATATGAGTAAATATGGTAACTTGGAGAGTTATAGGCGGTCTATGAACTCTTAGCGATTACTGATATTAATCACGAGGATACACTATCTCCAACATGATTGTCTAGGGTATGAATGAGGAACATCTTCCTTTTCCATCTTTATTTAAGAGTGCAATTTTAGTTCTTTAGTGGAATGAACTAAAATTAATAGATTGAACCTAAGTGAATCATTTGTTGATTGTGATTGGGTTATGTCTATTGGAGCTTAAATTTAGATAGGCCCGCCAAGATCCCCAATCCGCACGGACTTGCATGAATCACTTGATATATTCTACCGGACTATTTGTGGGTCCATTTAGAATTGTATTTAATATATTAAGAATATAATTTGCACATTATTTAGTTAATGGGCTGTTTAATTATATTAATATATTAATGAAAGGCATGTGGGCTTGTTTCTTTTAATAAGAATGGGTCTAGTTCACATGTGGGCTTTTTATTAAAGTCCAAATGGATTAAATAAAATAAGAAAACAATATGTAGGCCCAAGTTCTAGTCATGGGCGGCAATGGCTAATTTTTAGCCCATAATATTGTTTTATTTTATTATTTAATTAAATGGAAATTAATTAATATGTTAATTAATTATTTAATTAAAAATCAAATCTTTTTCTGATTAGGAAATATGTTTCCTAGTAGTATACTACTATTAGTATTATACTAAATATAAAAGACTTTATTTGTTTAGTCAAATTAGGAAGTCTTTTATATAGTCACAAATACACTAAAGAGTTGGATTAGGGTTTGTATTATAGAGTTTTAATACAAGATGATTTCATGCACAAAAAATATATATGTTAAAGTGGCCGTGCACTATATATAAATATATATATTAGGTGTGCAATTAATTGCACTAAATATATATAAATAAAAAACGTGCAGTAAGATATATATATATATATAAAGATATATATTAGGTAGGTTTTGGTGCAGTAACAGATATATATAAATTAAGTGTGCGTGAAGTATGAGGAGATATATATATATATATATTTTGGCAATTGATTGCCGGCTAATAGACATATACATATATATATTCTTTATATATTTTCTGAAACCCTAGTTTTTTGCAATTGAGAGTTTTTTCTTTTGCTAGAGAAAAATAAGATCCAACTCTAAGACTAGTGAGTGATTCGGCCTAGAGGTTTGTGAGAGAAGAATTGTTCTTGTTTCGATAGTGTACTAGTGATCTTAACATCAAGAGATCTTGTACACACTTTCGAATTACGTTCGCGCGAATTTCAATCTTACGATTGTGAATTCAAAAGTGACTGGAACGTTCTTAGCAACCTATTGGAATTTTAGTGACGAACAGAAACCAGAAAAGTTTTGTTGTCCATTCTCAGGTATACAATTCAAAGAGAAGGGAGACCACGCTCCTAGGTGATTCACGTTTGTGATCAGATTGGAAGATCTTGCGGATTACCATCGACGCATAGTCAATCGGATCACGCGACAAAAGGTATTCTTCTTTTGTTAGATAATATATATCTTTAATTGATTAAAAGGGTTAAGGTTCATAAAAGGAAATTTTTTTAAAAGCTACTAAATCTATTTTTTTTTAGTCTCGCTTCCGCTGCGTGTACTACGATATTTTTCCCTACATTTCCATGCAGGATTCCAAGAAAGGTATGTTACCTTTCAGACATGGAATCAAGCTTTCTAAGGAACAAGTTCCTAAGAATGAGCATGAAGAGCAATTCATGAGTAGAGTTCCATATGCCTCGGCAGTTGGAAGTCTCATGTATGCAATGCTCTGTACTAGACCAGATATTTGTTTTGCTGTTGGCATAGTTAGCAGGTTTCAATCGAAACCTGGTCCTGATCACTGGACGGCAGTCAAGCATATTTTCAAGTATCTTAAGAGAACGAGGTATAACATGCTTGTATACTCTGGAGGGGATTTAATTCCCGTTGGGTATACAGATTCTGATTTGCAATCAGATTCTGACTCCAGAAAATCCACATCAGGGGCTGTGTTTACTATTGGAGGAGGAGCAGTTATATGGAGGAATATCAAGCAATCTTGTATTGCTGATTCCACCATGGAAGCTGAGTATGTTGCTGCATACGAGGCTGCCAAAGAGGCTGTTTGGCTCCGCCAATTCTTGATTGACTTGGAAGTGGTTCCTAGTGCGAATAAGCAGATCACTATCTACTGTGACAACAGTGGAGCAGTGGCTAATTCGAAAGAACCAAGAAGTCACAAGAGAGGTAAACACATTGAAAGAAAGTATCATCTTTTAAGGGAGATTGTTCAAAGAGGTGACGTGACGATTACAAAAATCGCGTTAGCAGAAAATCTAGCAGATCCCTTCACAAAGGCTCTACCTCAGAAGAGTTTCGATGGGCACCTAGAGAACATGGGCTTGAGAGATATGACTCATTTGCTATAGCGCAAGTGGGAGATTGTTAGAATTATGCTCAATAGCAAGAGTGTAATATTGTAGTTAACAATCTTTTTCATATTAATAAAGTGATTTCTGGTTTAAACAAATCTTATAGCATTTATAGTTTAATATTATAATTATCAAAGTAAATAATCATAAGGTCTAAAGACTATGAGAAAAGAAGAATTGTTCGTACATCTGGATATGTATGTGGTAGACACAATTCTTTAGTTAGTCTTGAATATTGTTCACAACTTAAGTTAAAGGTTGGGCACCTTTATCTTGTTAAAGTTGTAGAATTCTTTTGCTAGCATTTGAGTGGGATCAAATGAGATATGATGAGTCTAAAATCATCGGAGTGTCTTCGAGCAAAAGAATCTAGTGCACTGGGTGCATTGAACTGGATCACAATGAAATACTTTATCTATAACCGTCAGTAGATAAAAGTCATTTCATTATCAGGACAATCGGAGAGTCTATCTTAATCCTGAGATAAATGATGGACTTATGGTTGCAAGTGATATCATTTGAGTTATCAATGAGTACGATTATATCGCATAGTCTATCCTCGATAGTTTGGTGATATTCATTTGTTAATCGATAGAGGACTTCATTTATAGATATGGACATCGTGGCTCCATTTATTAAATGAGAGTATAATATCATCATATGGATGTTTAGAGGTAATTGGATATTAAATCTCAACGTTGAGTTTTCGATAGTGTCTATTGAAAACATGGCTTCTGGACAAGTCAAAATATCCAAGTTCAAAACGTGGTCATATGAGTAAATATGGTAACTTGGAGAGTTATAGGCGGTCTATGAACTCTTGATGGTTACTGATATTAATCACGAGGATACACTATCTCAAACATGATTGTCTAGGGTATGAATGAGGAACATCTTCCTTTTCCATCTTTATTTAAGAGTGCAATTTTAGTTCTTTAGTGGAATGAACTAAAATTAATAGATTGAACCTAAGTGAATCATTTGTTGATTGTGATTGGGTTATGTCTATTGGAGCTTAAATTTAGATAGGCCCGCCAAGATCCCCAATCCGCACGGACTTGCATGAATCACTTTATATATTCTACCGGACTATTTGTGGGTCCATTTAGAATTGTATTTAATATATTAAGAATATAATTTGCACATTATTTAGCTAATGGGCTGTTTAATTATATTAATATATTAATGAAAGACATGTGAGCTTGTTTCTTTCAATAAGAATGGGTCTAGTTCACATGTGGGCTTTTTATTAAAGTCCAAATGGATTAAATAAAATAAGAAAACAATATGTAGGCCCAAGTTCTAGTCATGGGCGGCAATGGCTAATTTTTAGCCCATAATATTGTTTTATTTTATTATTTAATTAAATGGAAATTAATTAATATGTTAATTAATTATTTAATTAAAAATCAAATCTTTTTCTGATTAGGAAATATGTTTCCTAGTAGTATACTACTATTAGTATTATACTAAATATAAAAGACTTTATTTGTTTAGTCAAATTAGGAAGTCTTTTATATAGTCACAAATACACTAAAGAGTTGGATTAGGGTTTGTATTATAGAGTTTTAATACAAGATGATTTCATGCACAAAAAATATATATGTCAAAGTGGCCGTGCACTATATATAAATATATATATTAGGTGTGCAATTAATTGCACTAAATATATATAAATAAAAAACGTGCAGCAAGATATATATATAAAGATATATATTAGGTAGGTTTTGGTGCAGTAACAGATATATATAAATTAAGTGTGCGTGAAGTATGAGGAGATATATATATATTTTGGCAATTGATTGCCGGCCAATAGACATATACATATATATATTCTTTATATATTTTATGAAACCCTAGTTTTTTGCAATTGAGAGTTTTTTCTTTTGCTAGAGAAAAATAAGATCCAACTCTAAGACTAGTGAGTGATTCGGCCTAGAGGTTTGTGAGAGAAGAATTGTTCTTGTTTCGATAGTGTACTAGTGATCTTAACATCAAGAGATCTTGTACACACTTTCGAATTAGGTTCACGCGAATTTCAATCTTACGATTGTGAATTCAAAAGTGACCGGAACGTTCTTAGGAACCTATTGGAATTTTAGTGACTAACAGAAACCAGAAAAGTTTTGTTGTCCATTCTCAGGTATACAATTCAAAGAGAAGGGAGACCACGCTCCTAGGTGATTCACATTTGTGATCGGATTGGAAGATCTTGCGGATTACCATCGACGCATAGTCAATCGGATCACGCGACAAAAGGTATTCTTCTTTTGTTAGATAATACATATCTTTAATTGATTAAAAGGGTTAAGGTTCATAAAAGGAAATTTTTTTAAAAGCTACTAAATCTATTTTTTTTTAGTCTCGCTTCCGCTGCGTGTACTTTTACGGTATATTTTTCCCTACACCTGTCGCCATAGCCCCCATGTAGCGACCTCTTCATGTCTAAGTGGCTAAAATGCTCTGTTTCTTCCTATTTGTGAGGCATTTTTCACACAAGTCCTCCACTTCATCTCAATTGCTCTCGAAACCTGATAAAACCTGAAACACTCATTTTAACAACATTAAACACAGGGAAATGCCCGAGAATTAAGTGAAAAGAATCGGAAATGAAGGCCAAAATCATACCAATTTTGGCTTGATCAAATACCCCCAAACCAATCTTTTGCTAGTCCTCGAGCAAAACAATAACAAACAACCCCCAAAGACATGCATCAAGATGTTTCAAAAGTTATTACTTCTCATGGTCAATATGCGAAGCCAATAATGAAGAGATTAAAACAGTTATGCAATAGTGAGGACTTCAACATGTAAGAGTATGTCAAGTAAAGATTAAAAACGTGCCACTCTTAGATATGATTGTACGCAATGCGATCTTACATTCGAAATGCCAAAGCTTCAAAGCAAAGGTGCTATTCAAGTTAGAATGTAATTCGCTTTGATACTAAACCTCACCAGATTCTCTCTTCTTTTCTCCAAGACTCCTAAGTTCACTCAATATCATACATGTGCAATATGAATTCATGTTATGGCATCTAATTGATTGCCCATGATAATCATTAAAAACGTAATTTCCTGAAAAGTGGTCTCATGAATGGAATTGCAAGCCATGAATTAGAAAGAACATGCATCAACCAAATTGTACAAGATGGACAATCCTAAAGATCATGAAGGTCTTTTCTTTGGTTGTAATGGGGACTAAGGTTATGGTGAAACAAAGATTGGGAAAAATGGATATCCAGGAACCTAATGATTACATTAAGGCATACATTCTAATTTTTAGTTCCAAAAGTTTCACACATAATGTTCACACTTCAAGGTGTCCAGGCTCACAATTATACATGTAAGCTACTCATATTTTCAACTTGAGTAGTGCATTTGCTTCTTTTCTTTTCTAGGCCATTTGTGCCTAATTTCTTGGTTCTCTTTTTTTAACATTCTTGCTTTGCAAGACTCTTGCACACATTTACATACCTAGGTACACACCTTACATTTACAAGTTCAAAATTTTACATTGATTTCCTAAGCCTTAGTAAATCATTTGGTCAAGGTAGGTCAATTATTATAAGGCTATAAGGTTCATGTAGATGTGGTTTATGAAAGAAAGGCTTCAAATGTGTTTGGCTTCAAAGGGGCTTGGGAGCACACATATTCACATTGGTTGGAAGTGTTTAGGCCATAGCGGTTTTCACATGCATCGCCTAAAATCATTTCTAAAGGCTTGTCCACTAGGTAAAATAAGGCATCCACAAGCAGTCCATATATTCTATGGCAAACAACATTTAGTGCAAATGAGAACAATACATGTTTGTATGAGTGTTTGAGAATGAGTGTTTAAAAAGTGAATGTTTACAACTCAACGTATGCTTTTTAAAGGCCGTGTTTGTGATCCTCACGGGAATCTCCACTATTAATTCTTAGCCTTCAAGCAAATTTGATAATTCACTCAACATTAAGAGAAAAAAATTAACGCACTTTGTTCAATGACACCCTAAGTGGCATGGTGTTAATCTAAACCAAACACTAGCAAAGATGCACAATTCCTCACTACATCATGTAAAGAACAATTTCCACAAGCAAAGCATGCTCAAATAAGGCAATATCGCAAAAGTTTTTGAAAAATTTGGCACACAAAAACCAAGCATCATGGCATTGCGCAAATGTACCCCCAAACCTAAATTGGACATTGTCCTCAATGTTCATGGGTGGTATAAATAATGACAACAAGTGCAACCCAACAAGTTTCAAGCAATAATCCAAAAAGCAAAGGCAAAAACAAAATATATCAATAATCCGGCATATTTCCCTCTCATCCATCCATTCACAAAATCCAAACAACAACATATATCACTAAGGCACAAATGTCCTAAATCCACTACCAAAATCCAATCCACACCCTTATTCTATGCGGAAGCAAAATAAAGGCAAAAACGAAAAATATAGAGCAAAAGGAAAAGAATAGCAAAAACTAAAATTTTATGAAAATCAAAACTACTAGGCAAAAAGGAAGAACAATTGTTACCCGATCAGATCAGTCAATTCTTCATTTGAAATAGGCTCCCAAGTTGGGTCTCCTCCCCTATATGGCTTCAACCGATGGCCATTCACCTTAAACCTTTCGCCTTTCTTCAAACTTTCAATCTCAATGGCGCCATGTACAAACACTTGCACAACTCTGTAAGGTCTTGTCCATCTTGACTTAAGCTTTCCCGAAAATAACCTCAAACGGGACTCAAATAGGAGTACTAACATTCCTGGATGGAAATCTTTCCTTCTAAGCTTCTTATCATGGTAGAATTTAGTCTTCTCCTTGTAAAGCCTTGCACTCTCATAAGCTTCTAACCAGAACTCCTCAAGTTCACTTAGTTGTAGCTTCCTTTCCTCTCGAGCTTTGTCAAGGTCTAGGTTTAACTTTTGAATAGCCCGTAAGGCATTGTACTCTAGTTCCACCGGTAAGTGACAAGCTTTCCCAAAGACTATCCGAAAGGGACTCATTCCTATCGGGGATTTGTAGGCTGTCCTGTATGCCCACAATGCATCACTCAATTTGGATGCCCAATCTTTTCTACTCCCGTTGACTATTTTTTCTAAGATTTGCTTTATGTGCCGGTTACTCACCTCCACTTGTCCCGAGGTTTGAGGATGGTACGGAGTTGCCACCTTGTGTCTAACCCCATATTTCTTTAATAAGGCTTTGAAAACTCTATTACAAAAGTGACTCCCACCGTCACTTATTATTGCCCTTGGTGTTCCAAACCTTGGGAAGATATATTCCTTGATGAACCCAACAACCACGTGACTATCGCTCGTTCTAGTGGGGATTGCTTCCACCCACTTAGATACATAATCTACTGCCACCAAGATGAAGTTATACCCATGGGAAGTAACAAATGGCCCTATAAAATCTATCCCCCATACATCAAACAACTCGATCACATGCTCACTGTTCAATGGCATCTCATCCCTTTTCCCAATGTTCCCCTACCTTTGGCATCTATCGCACCTTAAACAAAATTCATAAGAATCCTTTGCAAAGGTTGTCCAATAGAACCCGCTTTGGAGAATTTTCATCATTGTCTTCTTACCACTATAATGTCCTCCACACTCACGTTCATGGCAAAATCTTAATATTTCTCCTTGCTCATTTTCCGGAACACATCTTCGGATAACCTGATCTGGACCACGCTTAAACAAGTATGGCTCATCCCAGAAGTAGAATCTAGTGCTAGCAATGAACCTCTTTCTCGCTTGAGGGTTCAATTATGAAGGGATCACCTTTGATGCTAAAAAATTGACGATGTCCGCAAACCATGGGTCTTTATCTTGTATTACCCATAACTGTTCATCGGGGAAACATTCTCTTAGTGGAATCATATCATCCTCCATAAGAGTTCCTTGAGTTAGTCTACTTAGATGGTCTGCCACCACATTCTCACTCCCCTTCTTATTCCTAATCTCAAGGTCAAATTCTTGCAATAAAAGTATCCACCTAATCAATCTCGATTTTGAGTCCTTTTTATGCAAGAGATACCGGATAGAGGCATGATCCGTGTATACAACCACTTTGATGCCCACCAAATATTGCCTAAACATTTCCAAGGCAAATACTATTGCCAATAACTCCTTTTTCATAGTTGAGTAATTCATTTGAGCGTCATTGAGAGTTCTTGATGCATAGTAAATGACATGTGAAAGCTTTTCTATGCGCTGTCCCAAAACTGCCCCTATAGCATAATCGGAGGCGTCACACATAAGCTCAAAGGGAAAACACCATTGCGGTGGCATGATGATGGGAGCCGAGGTTAGCACCTCTTTCAAAGTCTTAAAGGCAATGCTATAGTCTTCATCGAACTTGAATTCTACATCCTTTTGAAGGAGGGTACACAACGGTCTTGCAATTTTCGAGAAGTCTTTAATGAACCGCCTATAAAACCCCGTATGACCCAAAAATGACCTATTATCCTTGACCGACCTAGGTGGAGGCAAACTCTTCATTACTTCGATTTTTGCCTTATCGACCTCAATACCCTTTTCGGAAATCACATGCCCTAGCACAATACCACTTCTAACCATAAAGTGGCATTTCTCCCAATTGAGCACTAGGCTTGTCTCCTCATATCTTTGAAGCACCAAAGATAGATTCTTCAAACATTCATCAAAGGAAGCTCCAAACACTAAAAAATAGTCCATGAAGATTTCTATCATGTTCTCTACCATATCTGAAAAGATTGAGGTCATGCACCTTTGACAAGCGGCCGGTGCGTTGCATAGCCCGAAGGGCATCCTCCTATACGCATACGTGCCAAATGGACATGTAAACGTAGTCTTCTCTTGGTCTTCAGGAGCAACTATTTGGTTATATCCTAAGTAGCCATCTAGGAAGCAGTAATGGCTATGACCGGCGAAACGTTCCAACATTTGGTCAATTAAGGGAAGAGAGAAATGATCTTTTCTAGTGCTAGTGTTCAGTTTTCTATAATCTATACACATCCATCCAGTCTGTAGCCGTTGCAGAATTAATTCATTTTGCTCGTTCTTCACAACTATGATTCCAGATTTCTTGGGTACCACATGTATGGGGCTTACCCACTTGCTATCCGAAATCAGGTAGATGATTCCCACATCTAACAGCTTCAACACCTCCTTTTTGATGACTTCTTGCATGACCAGTGTAAGGATTCCCATTGTTGATTGGCTTATTTCGTAGACAAACCACATATTGGGGGTTTGAATTGTAAGGGTAGTTAGGTGATTGAAGATCATGTTCAAAGGCCCTTTTCAAGACCTCAAGGGAAGAAGCACTCCAAAGGTATAATTCTTAGTGTTTCTTGTAATGAAGAGAAATAGATGCACACACACACAACACTTGCATAATTCTTATTCTTGAATGTGTTGTGTCTTTATTGTGTGTATGCATGAATTGCTCATTTAATCTCTCTTCATTCTTGTCCATATGGGTGCATCTTGCTTGGAATTACACATCATATTTTTCTTTTTAGGAAACTCCATCAGGTGCGTTTTTGCGCCCTGTTCTGCGGGCAAGGCCGCAGAAATAAGGGCGCAGAACAAGGATCAGAATTCATACTCTCTGTCCTCTTTTCTGCGCCCTTGGTTTTTGCGTTTAGGGGCCGCAAAACCATCAGGTGCATTTTTGCGCCCTTGTTCTGCGGCCAAGGGCGCAGAACAAGGGCGCAGAATCGGGCGATCTGTTGCAAATTTTTCAAAACGACGTCATTTCATCTAGGGGTCCTATATAAGTATCATCTTCTTCCTTGCTCGTTTTTGGGGAGCTCAAAATCAGACCTTAGAGTGAGAAACTCAAACCCTAGAGAGAGAAAGCTTCAATCTTGCTTCTTTAACTCTCCAAACCCAAAACCCATGTGCATCTAACATGTTTCATGCATCAATCTTCCATGGGTCTTCTTCATTTATGACTTGGTAAGTAGAACAAACACCACATCTTCATTTATTGTTCTATCTTAGTCAAGACATGTCTTTTATTGCTTAGTTTAGCAAATCTTCACTTTTATTGCATATTTAGTGAAGTTATGACATGATTGGGTTTTGTTTGTGGTAGCTTACATGATTAGGATGATTTTCCCTAAATAGCTAACCCTAGAACATTCTTGTACAATTGGTTGATGATTAGGTTGATAGATTAATGTTTATTTATCTAGTCAAGCTTAATTGAATGTTCTTGTGGATTTAATTGACAATTATGTTGTTAGAAATTCTCTACAACTAATTGAGTTCACATGTTTGGACATGTTGACATTGTTTGATAGCTAGGATTGTTTTGTGATTGATAACATCTAGCTAAGCTTTATGATATGTCATTTAGCTTTTGATATCTAGGATTGATTTCATTGATATATCATCACTCTAGGTAAGCATATAGAGTTGCCTTGCTCTTGTTGCATTTTGAGTATTTCATATATTCACTTAGGTTGTTTTCTCTTCATTGAGAACTAAGTCTTGTGTTGCTTCCGGGATTAGGTTGCATAAATCACAAGCATTGGGACTAGGTTCACTTATACCGGGATTAGGTAGGTGTGTGATTACTTCCGGGATTAGGTTGTAATCGTTTTACACATTTAGTGGATTCGAGGTTCAAGTGTGGCTCACTTACATAGCCCGTGGTTTTTCCCGTGAGGGTTTCCACGTAAATATCAAGTGTCTTTTAATTTCCGCACCATATTACACTTGCTATTGTATTTTGACTAGTGGAGGGTATTTTCGTAATCTTGACCATTAACGAAAATTTGGTAAAATTGGGTAAAATCTATTCACCCCCCCTCTAGATTAATATTGAACACACCATAATTTGTTTCAATTGGTATCAGAGCGGGTTCCTAGATATACATAGGTGATCCTTGCTCATTTTGGTGTGTTTTGCATTTGTGTGATTTTTGTTCATTCATACATTTTGCATTCAGTTCATTTCATTCATAAACACAATGAGTGGAAACGGTGGTAGCAACGAGGGGGCTTCTAGCACACGTCCTCCTCTTCTCACCGGATTGAATTACTCCTCATGGAAAGGGAAGATGGAATCATACATATGTCAACTTCATGACCGAGCTTGGATGTCGGTTGAAGATGGATACGATCTTCCCATGATGACTCCTACGGGTGGAGGAGAAGATGTTTTGAAGCCCAAGGCACAATGGAGTGCTCAAGAATTTGAGGCATCAAAATGGAATAGGAAGGCTATGCATGCCATCCTATGTGCTATGGATGAGAATCAATACAAGTTGATTCAAAACACTAGGATTGCTAAGGAGGCATGGACAATCCTAGAAGTTGCACATGAGGGAACCGAAGTTGTGAAGGACTCCAAGCTTCAAGTTCTCCAAACTCAATTTGAGATGCTCAAGATGGAGGAGAATGAGTGCTTCGAGATCAAGTTGATGGACATAGTCAACCAAAGTCATCAACTTGGTGATCCTTATTCGGATAGGAGGATCAAGCAAAAGATTATGAGATCCCTACCGGATAGGTTTGAGTCAAAGGTGACGGCTTTGGAAGAAAATAGTGGTTATAAGGATATGAAGCCGAGTGAAGTCATTGGAAGACTTCTAGCCTATGAGTCTAGGAAGGGTCCTAGCACTACTCCTCCTAAAAAGCAAAAGGGTATTGCTTTGAAAGCTTCTAAGGATGAAAAGGAGGTGAAGAATGACTCGGATGAAGACATGGCCTTGTTTGTGAAAAGATTCAACAAGGTTATGAAGTTTGGAAAGAAGGGATTTGGTTTTAGAGGCCAAGACAAGAAAAAGGTTCCCTTCAAGAAGTTTGAACCAAGGCAAGAGAGGACCGAAAGGAAAGGGGTCCGTTGCTTTGAGTGTGGCGGGATTGGTCACTTTGCTCCCGAATGTGCAAATCACAAGGAAAAGAAGAAGGGAAAAGTGATGGCCGCCACTTGGAGTGGAAGTAGTGATGACTCCAATGAAGAAGATGATTCTTCGGATGATGAAGACATCATGGCTAACTTCCTAGCTTTTGCCTCTTCTCACAAGAGCAAAAGTGGTAGTGAAAAAGAGGGAGAGAGTCAAAGGGAAAGTGACTCTAGTGAAGATGACTCCGATGCTAACTCCACTAATGGATATGTGGAGAAAGAAGTGTTAGTTGAATATCTTAAGGAGTTTAGGAGCTTAGAGATGAAAACCACTAAGAAGATCAAGATGTTGAGAGAAGAAAATCTTGAGCTTTCATCTCACAATGATCTTCTAAGTGAAGAAGTGGAAAGACTTAAGAAGAGAGAAGATAAGCTAAAAGAGGAGTTAGCTTTATCTAGGAGGAATGAAGAAGGTTTGAAGAGGGAGCTTGTTGAAGCTAAGGAGTCACTTACTAGGATGGACTCTAGCACCAAAAAATTAGATCACATGCTTGGTGTTGGAAAGAGTCCATGTGACAAGAGAGGTCTTGGGTTTGAAGATTGTCAAGAGACCACCTCCTCTAAGAAGACCGTGTTTGTTAAGAGCTTGGGCAACATAGAAGCTTCTCCGGTGCACACTCCTAGGAAGAAAATAGATCTAGGACAAAGCTCAAAAAGTGCACAAGTGAAGGTTGCACCAAGGAGACAACCTCAAGCCAACATTCCTCATCTATTGGCTCAAAAAGGGAAGCAAGATAGACCGGTTCAACAAAGAAGATGGATTGAACCCTCTCAACCACAAAGACATAGGAAGACTTCCATGCAAGCTCAAAGACAAGGTATGATTCCTCAATTCATTCCAATTTGTCACTTTTGTGGTTTTAATGGTCACATAAGACCAAATTGCTTTCGATATATTAAAATGTGTAGAACTAGAAGCATGATTGAGAAGAGAAAGACTAGAGCCAAGATGCATGTTCCTAGGAATGATATGACTAATTTGCATGATCCTAGGACATCTAGAGCCCATGTACCAAAGACCATTAAGAAAGAAAATGTTGTTCTTAAATGGATTAGAAAGAATGAAAATGTTTGCCATGTTGCACAAATTGCCTTGAAGGCAAATTCTTCTAATCTTTGGTATCTTGATAGTGGGTGCTCTAGGCACATGACGGGAAACAAGAGTTTCTTCGAGACTCTTGTTATGGAGGAAGGAGGAAATGTCACCTTTGGTGATGGATCCAAAAAGAATGTCATAGGGAAAGGAACCATCTCCGTTCCCGGATTGCCCTCCTTATCCAATGCTTTACTTGTTGATGGCTTGAAAGCCAATTTGATTAGCATTTCTCATCTTAGTGATGAAGGATATTCCGTCTTGTTTAACAAAGAGAATTGCTCTATCCTAAAGCCCAATGGACAAACCTTATTGAAAGGTATGAGATCTAGCGACAATTGCTATTGTCTTGAAGCTAGAATAGTCTCAAACAATGTGTCCAAGGATGAGCAAATTGAGTTGTGGCATGAAAGACTTGGCCACATGAACTTTCGGGATCTACGGACCCTTGGAAAGTTTGAATGTGTGCGTGGCCTCCCTAAGCTAGGGAAGAAAGCCAATGGTATTTGTGGACCTTGTCAACAAGGAAAACAAACTAAAAGCATGCACAAAAAGGGCAAGTATCTCTCCACCAAGGAGCCCCTAGAGCTTCTCCACATGGATCTTATGGGTCCTATGCAAACCGAAAGCTTGGGTGGAAAGAGATACATTTTTGTTTGTGTAGATGATTTCTCTAGGTTCACATGGACATATTTTCTTAGAGAAAAATCCGAAACTTTTGATAAGTTTAAAATGCTTTGTACTAAACTTCAAAATGAAATGAATTCCAACATTAAAAGCATAAAACGGATTAGAAGTGACCATGGGAGGGAATTTGAGAATGCTTCGTTTGAAACCTATTGTGATAGTATAGGTATCTCCCATGAGTTTTCGGCTCCTAGGACACCTCAACAAAATGGAGTTGTTGAGAGGAAAAATAGGGTCCTTCAAGAGATGGCCCGTGTGATGTTGCTTAGCAACAATGTGCCTAGGAATCTATGGGCCGAAGCCATCAACACGGCTTGTTATATAGGAAATAGAGTTTTCCTAAGGCCCGGTACTAGGAATACCTCCTATGAGTTATGGAAAGGCAAGAGGCCAAATGTTAGCTACTTCCACACATTTGGAAGCAAATGCTTCATTTTAAATGACCGAGATCAACTTGGCAAATTTGATGCCAAGAGTGATGAGGGTATATTTATTGGCTATGCCTTAAATAGTAGAGCCTATAGAGTCTTCAATAAGAAAACTCTAAGTGTCATGGAGTCATCTAATGTTGTATTTGATGATGAAAGGCTCAAGTGTAGTAATCATGAGGAGGAGGTTATTATTAGTGATGATTCTCCTTTGGAGAAGGTTGTTGTGACTCCTAATGTGGGGACTTCCAATGTTGTTGAAAATGACACACAACCTATTGATAGAGTTCCTAACTTGGACTCTAATGAACCCGCTCCATGGGTTAGAAGACTCCATAACAAAGAGGATGTTATTGGAGATGTGAATGAGGGTGTTAGGACTAGAAGGCAAATAGCTAATCGTATTAGCTTCACATGCTACACCTCTCAAATAGAACCCAAAAAGATTGATGAAGCTCTAAATGATGAGTTTTGGGTTCTTGCCATGCAAGAAGAGCTAAACCAATTCGAAAGGAATGAGGTTTGGACTCTAGTTCCTAGGCCTAAGACCACTAATGTCATAGGCACAAAATGGATATATAGGAACAAATCCGATGAGGATGGCAACGTAGTGCGTAACAAGGCAAGACTTGTTGCACAAGGGTACTCTCAAATTGAGGGTATCGACTTTGAGGAGACTTTTGCTCCCGTTGCCCGCCTAGAGTCCATTAGGCTTCTCTTGTCCATCTCTTGTGTGCACAAGTTCAAATTGCACCAAATGGACGTTAAGAGTGCCTTCCTCAATGGCTTCTTGCAAGAGGAAGTGTTTGTTGAGCAACCCAAGGGGTTTGTGGATGCACACCACCCCAACCATGTCTATCGCCTCAAGAAGGCTCTTTATGGGTTGAAACAAGCACCGAGGGCTTGGTATGAGCGCCTCACTCAATTTCTTGTCAACAATGACTACACAAGAGGTAGTGTTGACAAGACTCTATTCATCAAGAAAGACAATGATGAGCTTTTTATAGCTCAAATATATGTTGATGATATAGTGTTTGGATCCACCAACAACACCAAAGTCCAACAATTTGTTGATGTTATGTCTCATGAATTTGAGATGAGCCTTGTTGGTGAGCTTAGTTACTTCCTAGGTTTGCAAATTAGGCAATTAAGTGATGGGATCTTCATATCCCAAGCCAAATATGCCAAAAACCTAGTGAAGAAGTTTGGTCTTGAGAAAGCCAAACATTGTAACACACCCATGAGCACCACTTTGAAACTAAGCAAAGATGCTAGTGGTAAAAGTGTAGAACAAACACTTTATAGGGGTATGATAGGAAGCTTGCTTTATTTGACCGCAAGTAGGCCCGACATATCCTTTAGTGTGGGTGTGTGTGCTAGGTACCAATCCGATCCCAAGGAGTCCCATCTCTCTTGCGTCAAGAGAATCATTCGATATGTGAATGGGACTTCTAACTATGGGATTTGGTACTCTTTTGACACTAATGCTAGTCTTGTAGGCTTTAGTGACGCGGATTGGGCCGGAAATTGTGATGATAGGAAAAGCACATCGGGCGGTTGCTTTTTCCTTGGAAACAATCTTGTTTCTTGGTTTTGCAAGAAGCAAAACTCAATCTCCTTGTCCACGGCGGAGGCCGAGTACATAGCCGCGGGGAGTGGATGCACACAACTCCTATGGATGAAGCAAATGCTAGTAGACTACGGATTCAACCAAGGTACACTCACTCTCTTTTGTGATAACATGAGTGCTATTAATATTTCCAAGAATCCAGTTCAACATTCTAGAACTAAGCATATTGACATCCGTCATCATTTCATTAGAGAACTAGTTGAAAATAAATGCATTGTACTTGAGCATGTAGGTACAAATGATCAACTAGCTGACTTGTTTACAAAACCTCTAGATGCTACTCGATTTAAAACTCTTAGTAGATCTATTGGAATATGTCTTGTGGAGTGATGAGTTCTAGTATTTGACCCCAATAAGGGGAGCTCAAGCAAAGAGAGCAAACTTGCATGAATTGTCATATGCAAAAAGTTAACTTCTTTTATGCTCTTTTATGATTGTTTGAGAATGCTTGGTGAATAACATTGATTAATGCTTTAATAATGTTTTTAATAACACCTTGCACGGTTGCCTAGCATGTACTGCATGATTTCTATTTTTGCTTGAGTGTGCTTATCCATTTGAGGAATGTTCTACTTGTTAGTACATGTGATTGACCTCAAATTATTCTCCATGTTCATGATTCTTTGATATGCATTCTTAAGCTCTCTCTTGAAAAAGGGCTACTGGCAATATGACGTGCAGCCGCCCAATGTAGGAAATGGCTACTCATTTGAAACCGAGTGAAAGCCTTCAAGAGAGTTACATTAGCATGATAAACAGAAATACATGCTTTCTAGGATAAAGAAAAAAAAAAAACAGAAAAGTTGAAATGTGTTTGATGATGTGTGTGAAGCATTGCTTAATAAAGACCTCAAAATTGTTGATTGATGATGTGTCTTGCAATGTAGAAAAGATGATATATTTTTTGATGTGATTAGTACACTCTGCACACAAATGCTTGGATATATATCTTCTTGTCATAACAACAGGGCTCTAATTGGTTTGACTTCATTTGGAAAACCTGTTGATTGTTGCTTTGATTGATTCTTATGCATGAGCTAAATAGTGCTTGTATTACATGCTAAGCAACTTTTACACACACACACTTTTCTGTGAATAAAATCTCCTTGAATCTCTCTCAATTCTTGAATTGCATAAAGTTCGTTTATATGATTATGCAAATGCCTTTTATGCAAATAGCTCTCTTTGCTAAAGCAATCCAATAGGGGGAGCTCCTTTGCCTATCTCATGACAAAAAGGGGGAGAAGTCTTGAGAGATATAGGGGGAGCATTGTGTATGCTTTGGGGAGAAGTTTGAGAGAGAGTAACCTTTGAGGGGGAGCATTGCATACTCATACATTGCATGATATTGTGGTTAAAAGATTCATATGCAAATGCTTGTTTTTCTTTCACTTGATCATCTCACATACACTTGCTTTGGAAGTGTATTCTAATTGTTTTGAAGGTTTGGTTATTCTACAAGAGATTGAAGACTTGAAGTTTTATTTTTTATCTCTTTGTACTTTGTAATGTAGAATTTCCCGAAGTTTCATTTATCTTGTGAGGATCAATGTGAGTGGTGGTTTTGTCACGAAATAGCCAAAGGGGGAGATTGTAAGGATTCCCATTGTTGATTGGCTTATTTCGTAGACAAACCACATATTGGGGGTTTGAATTGTAAGGGTAGTTAGGTGATTGAAGATCATGTTCAAAGGCCCTTTTCAAGACCTCAAGGGAAGAAGCACTCCAAAGGTATAATTCTTAGTGTTTCTTGTAATGAAGAGAAATAGATGCACACACACACAACACTTGCATAATTCTTATTCTTGAATGTGTTGTGTCTTTATTGTGTGTATGCATGAATTGCTCATTTAATCTCTCTTCATTCTTGTCCATATGGGTGCATCTTGCTTGGAATTACACATCATATTTTTCTTTTTAGGAAACTCCATCAGGTGCGTTTTTGCGCCCTGTTCTGCGGGCAAGGCCGCAGAAATAAGGGCGCAGAACAAGGATCAGAATTCATACTCTCTGTCCTCTTTTCTGCGCCCTTGGTTTTTGCGTTTAGGGGCCGCAAAACCATCAGGTGCATTTTTGCGCCCTTGTTCTGCGGCCAAGGGCGCAGAACAAGGGCGCAGAATCGGGCGATCTGTTGCAAATTTTTCAAAACGACGTCATTTCATCTAGGGGTCCTATATAAGTATCATCTTCTTCCTTGCTCGTTTTTGGGGAGCTCAAAATCAGACCTTAGAGTGAGAAACTCAAACCCTAGAGAGAGAAAGCTTCAATCTTGCTTCTTTAACTCTCCAAACCCAAAACCCATGTGCATCTAACATGTTTCATGCATCAATCTTCCATGGGTCTTCTTCATTTATGACTTGGTAAGTAGAACAAACACCACATCTTCATTTATTGTTCTATCTTAGTCAAGACATGTCTTTTATTGCTTAGTTTAGCAAATCTTCACTTTTATTGCATATTTAGTGAAGTTATGACATGATTGGGTTTTGTTTGTGGTAGCTTACATGATTAGGATGATTTTCCCTAAATAGCTAACCCTAGAACATTCTTGTACAATTGGTTGATGATTAGGTTGATAGATTAATGTTTATTTATCTAGTCAAGCTTAATTGAATGTTCTTGTGGATTTAATTGACAATTATGTTGTTAGAAATTCTCTACAACTAATTGAGTTCACATGTTTGGACATGTTGACATTGTTTGATAGCTAGGATTGTTTTGTGATTGATAACATCTAGCTAAGCTTTATGATATGTCATTTAGCTTTTGATATCTAGGATTGATTTCATTGATATATCATCACTCTAGGTAAGCATATAGAGTTGCCTTGCTCTTGTTGCATTTTGAGTATTTCATATATTCACTTAGGTTGTTTTCTCTTCATTGAGAACTAAGTCTTGTGTTGCTTCCGGGATTAGGTTGCATAAATCACAAGCATTGGGACTAGGTTCACTTATACCGGGATTAGGTAGGTGTGTGATTACTTCCGGGATTAGGTTGTAATCGTTTTACACATTTAGTGGATTCGAGGTTCAAGTGTGGCTCACTTACATAGCCCGTGGTTTTTCCCGTGAGGGTTTCCACGTAAATATCAAGTGTCTTTTAATTTCCGCACCATATTACACTTGCTATTGTATTTTGACTAGTGGAGGGTATTTTCGTAATCTTGACCATTAACGAAAATTTGGTAAAATTGGGTAAAATCTATTCACCCCCCCTCTAGATTAATATTGAACACACCATAATTTGTTTCAACCAGATTCAATCTACGTTGCGCTTCCCTAGTCGTCTTTGTGTCTTCCTCCAACCGGATCTTATGCATGCACAATGTTGGGCTAATTCCCTTGATATCGTCTAGTGTCCATCCTATAGCTTTTCTATATTTCCTCAAGATCACAAGCAATCTCTGCTCCTCACTTGAGTCTAGGTTAGCCGCAATGATAACCGGAAAAGCTTGATTATCTTCCAAGAACGCATACTTCAAGTTTGAAGGAAGTTCTTTCAACTCTAGTTTCTTTGGGGAGGGTTCATCCTTGTTGCTCCCCTGTTGTTCAACCAAACCATTTTCTACTCCACTTTCCTCAGTAATCACTTCGTCTACTACCTCTTGATAACATACCCTCATGTTAGCTTCTTCCTCAATCTCATCCAAGATGTCCACACTGTAGCAATCGTGTGCCCCAATTGGACAGGCCAAGGACTCAAATACTTTATACTCCACCACTTCATCCAAAACCTTCAATGTCAACTTTCCCTCATGCACATTAATCACTGCCTTTGCTGTAGCCATAAAGGGGCGTCCCAAAAGAATCACAGAGTCTTTTTCATCTGGATCGGTCTCCATTTCTAGTACTACAAGGTCTGCAGGGATGATTAGCTTATCAACCTAGATAAGGACATCCTCAACTATTCCTCTAGGTTGCCTAGCCGATTGATCCACCAAAATGAGGGACATTTTAGTTGGTCTCAACTCATTCAACCCCAACTTCCTATAAATAGAAAAGGGCATCAAGTTGATGCTTGGCCCTAGGTCAAGCATAGCCCTCACTTGACCCTCTCCACCAATTGTTATATTGATAATGAAACTTCCTGGATCTTTAAGCTTCGGCGGAAGTCTCTTCTGAATGACTGCACTTGCATTCTCGTCAAGTCTCTCTTGATTCTTTTTCCTAAACCTGTACTTCTCCTTATTCAATTCTTTGAAAAATTTCCCATACACCGGCATCTTCTGAATTGCCTCTAGAAGAGGTAGATTGATTGTTACCTTAGAAAGCACATCATAAATATCTTTGAACGATTGTTCTAACCTATCCTTCTTCAACCTTCCCGGGTATGGTACTTTTAAGAAACTAGGGTTGAGAGATGTGTTGTTACTAGGATTTCCCTTTGGTGGTTCTAATTCTTCCGGACTTAGAGCTTTCTCCCTATCAACGGTCTCTCTCTCTGGCACTACATCTTCTTTATCATTACCTTCTACAGGTGAGTTGTTGTTGTCAATAGTGACTCCCTCATTTCTTCCATTGTTCACTACTCTACCGCTTCTCAAAATGGCTCTTGCACTACCAAGATTGAGAGAGTCGCTTGAGCCCATCACCTCACCGCTTAACACTTTATCCGCAATCCTTCCTACATGCCCTTCAAGTCTACCAATTGATTCCTCTAGTTTTAAGAACCGACTTTAACTGGCCTCTATAAATCCATTCAAAAGCTTCTCATAGGTTGCTTGTGTTTCTTGAAGGTTTCTTCTCATCTCGTCTTCTATATTTTCTTCATGGAATTCCACCTCCTCGGGCACTCTTACTTGGCTTTCCACTCCCCTTGAGGATCTTGTGGCAAATGTCGTCATTTCTCTAGTGAAATTTGCCATTTGTTCCGCAAGAGAATCCATTCCTGAAATTTGCACAACACAACACTACCACGTAAAAAAAAATTCAAATGAAACCTACAATGTAATACTACTTATCAATATGAGCAACAAAAGAAAATGTACACTAAAAAGAAAAGTCAATCTATGTAATCAATGCTTACATTCCCTGGCAGCGGCGCCATTTTTGATAAGGTCGTTTGTGTACTCAACAAAATAGTAATATAGTTTTTTGGTAGATTCTTGAAAACTCTTTTAAGCCACTTAATCCTTTTTAAAATGTGATTTGATAGCAAAATAGTGAGCAAGTTCATTCCACAGGGAATGGAGTGTTAATTAGATAAATTGCCCAATCTTTGAACAATAAAATAAATCATAGTGTTTGATAGATGTGTGGTTTCTAAAACCACCAATGCTAACTACTAAAATGAAAATACACAAAAATGTTATGAAAAATAGAATACTCAACACTTTGATAAGAATAGTGATAAAATCAATTAATAAGATAGCTAAGGAATAGATCGATTAACAATTGAATGTGGGTAAGCTAACTAGCTACTTTAATGTACCAATCTCATTATGTTAACCACTTATAGGCTTAGATTAGTAGGGTTGATATACCCACCACTAATCTATCCAATCCAATGGGTTCTCAATCACACAAGGAGTGTCAATCCACATATGAATATATAACAAATTACTCCACTCAAGATTGCAATTAACAAGTGATATACAAGTCAATTATAATGAATGGAATCTAATTAATTTGAATGAATATATCATATAAGAGATTCATTACAAGCTAAGCTAAACCCACAACCAATTGATCCTCAAATCTATCCCCTAGATTATGGGTTTAGTTACACATATTTGTAATAAATGAAAAGAAGTAAATAGTAAGGAAATAACCCTTGGGTCACCTTCTTTAAGCTTGATCCTTCTTCTCCTCTATGCTCCTAGATGCAAGGAATGGAAGTAGAGGATATGTCTTGGAATGCGGATGTTTTGGTGGAAAGTGACTAAGGATTTTGGTGGAGAAATGGTGGGATGAGGAATTATGTAGGGAAGGAATCAAGGCTTTGTGTTGAGGTTTGGATGGATTAGATGAGTTCAAGGAGAGAAATGGAGGATGATGAATGATGTGCCATGGATGAAGAGCTAGATCTCAAGATGTATTCTCTGTTCTTTTTTTCTCAGAAATCGGATGCCTTTGAAAATGAATCGCTCTTCTATTTATACACACTCTTGGACTTGTACTGATAACTGCTTGATTCGCTGATGTGGCGCCTAGTTCACAGTTTCGTCGCTATGGCGACCCTAGGTGCATAAAATGGTTAGATGCTAAGGTCGCAATGAGAACCATCATTTTCGCCATCTAGTAAGTGGCGACCAAGTGCATTTGTGTAGAGGTCACCACTTGAATCTCGAGGTCGCCATGGCGACCATAAGTGGTCACCCTGCAAAGTGTGAAGGGGTCACCACTTACAGCATCAAGGTCGCCATGGCGACCATAAGTGGCGACCTTGCCATGTTTGAAAGAGATCGCCACTTGCAAGGGTGGTCGCCATGGCGACCCCAAGTGGTGACCCACATGATTCTTTTGGAGTCCTTCTGTAGACATGGCGATCAAGTGGCGCCCAAATGGCTATCTTCTGATGGCTTGGAGAATCCTCTGTCGCCATGGCGCCCATGTAGCGACCTCTTCATGTCTAAGTGGCGAAAATGCCCTGTTTCTTCCCATTTGTGAGGCATTTTTCACACAAGTCCTCCACTTCATCTCAATTGCTCTCGAAACCTGATAAAACCTGAAACACTCATTTTAACAACATTAAACATAAGGGAATGCCCAAGAATCAAGCGAAAAGAATCGGAAATAAGGGCCAAAATCATACCAATTTTGGCTTGATCACTCCTACTGCCTTGGTCGGGGAATACCCTCCTCCAAGAAGCCTGGTGCTAAAGTGGGCTTAGTTGCCTACCAGGACAGACTTACAGTAAGATCGGGTTGCCTCAGGGTACTTGGTTCCTTACTTCACCATTTCAAGACCAGAAAATAGCCCTAGGGCGCTCATGCTGCCTTGGTCGGGGAATACCCCCCTCCAAGAAGCTTGGTGCTAAATTGGTCGTAGTTGCCTACCAGGACAAACTTACAGTAACATCGGGCTGCCTCAGGGTACTTGGTTCCTTACTTCGCCATTTCAAGACCAGGAAATAGCCTCAGGGCGCTCCTACTGCCTCGGTCAGGGAATACCCTCCTCCGAGAAGCCTGGTGCTAAAATGGCCATAGTTGCCTACCAGGATAGACTTATAGTAAGTGTTAGAATTATGCTCAATAGTAAGAGTGTAATATTGTAATTAACAATCTTTTTCATATTAATAAAGTGATTTCTGGTTTAAACAAATCTTATAGCATTTATAGTTTAATAATTGTCAAAGTAAATAATCATAAGGTCTAAAGACTATGAGAAAAGAAGAATTGTTCGTACATCTGGATATGTATGTGGTAGACATAATTCTTTAGTTAGTCTTGAATATTGTTCACAACTTAAGTTAAAGGTTGGGCACCTTTATCTTGTTAAAGTTGTAGAATTCTTTTGCTAGCATTTGAGTGGGATCAAATGAGATATGATGAGTCTAAAATCATCGGAGTGTCTTCGAGCAAAAGAATCTAGTGCACTGGGTGCATTGAACTGGATCACAATGAAATACTTTATCTATAACCGTCAGTAGATAAAAGTAATTTCATTATTAGGACAATCAGAGAGTCTATCTTAATCCTGAGATAAATGATGGACTTATGGTTGCAAGTGATATAATTTGAGTTATCAATGAGTACGATTATATCGCATAGTCTATCCTCGATAATTTGGTGATATTCATTTGTTAATCGATAGAGGACTTCATTTATAGATATGGACATCGTGGCTCCATTTATCAAATGAGAGTATAATATCATCATATGGATGTTTTGAGGTAATTGGATATTAAATCTCAACGTTGAGTTTTCGATAGTGTCTATTGAAAACATGGCTTCTGGACAAGTCAAAATATCCAAGTTCAAAACGTGGTCATATGAGTAAATATGGTAACTTGGAGAGTTATAGGCGGTTTATGAACTCTTGGCGATTACTGATATTAATCACGAGGATACACTATCTCCAATATGATTGTCTAGGGTATGAATGAGGAAACATCTTCCTTTTCTGTCTTTATTTAAGAGTTCAATTTTAGCTCTTTAGTGGAATGAGTTAAAATTAATGGATCGGACCTAAGTGAATCATTTGTTGATTGTGATTAGGTTATGTCTATTGAAGCTTAAATTTAGATAGCCCGCCAAGATCCCCAATCCACACGGACTTGCATGGATCACTTGATATATTCTACCGGACCAATTTAGGGTCCATCTAGAATTGCATTTAATATATTAAGAATATAATTTGCACATTATTTATGTAATGGGCTGCTCAATTATATTTATATATTAATGGATGACATGTGGGCTTGTTTCTTTTAGTAAGAATGGGTTTAGTTCACATGTGGGCTTTTTATTTAAAGTCCTATGGATTAAATGAAATAAGAAAATAATATTTGGCCCAATATTTTATATGGGGCGGCAAGGTGACTTAATAACCTTAAATGTTATTTTGTTTTCATTGTTTAATTAAATAAGAATTAATTAATTAATTAATTAATTGTTTAATTATGAAACAAATCTTTTCTGATTAGGAAATATGATTCCTATTGGTATACTATTGGTAGTAGTATACTTAAATTAAAAGACTTGTTTGACAAGGAAATAAATAATTAATTTTATTTATTTAATCAAATAAGAAGTCTTTTTATTTTAGTCAAATATGGAATAAAAGATTTATGAGTTTGATTAGGATTGGGAAATCTTAAACAAAATAGGAATTAGGGTGCAATTCAATCTCTCCTTTTGTTTGAGGATTGCAGCAACCCTAACCCCTAATTGACTAAAGATTTCGGCCACCTTAGTTAAAAAAGAGGAAAGAAATTTTGCCACATATATAAGGCCACTTATATTTTTCGGCCAGACTAGGGTTTTAATGTGCAGAATTTTATTTTTCTTCTTCTTCTAAACTCATAGATAGAGAGCTTTTATTCTACTAAAAACAAAAAGGGAAATATAGATTATTCTTTGATGGTATTCTAGTTGCTTATTCTTCAATGAGCTTGTGAATACTACATCGATCAAGGTTCACGCGAGTTTCGATCACAAAATTGAGAACTCAAAAGTGACCGGAATAATCTTAGGTTTCTCTTGATTGTTTTTGTGACTAACGAATAAGAGAAAAGTTTGTTTTATCCAATCACAGGCTTGCAATTCAAAGAAGAGGGAGACCACGCTCCTAGGTGATCCACGTTCGTGCTAGGATTGAAGATCTTGCGGATTACCATCGACGTAAGTCAATCGGATCACGCGACAAGAGGTATTCATCTTTTGTTATATATTATATATCTTTAATTGATTAAAAGGGTTTAAGGTTCATAAAAGGAAAAATTTTAAAAGCTACTCAAACTATATTTTTTTAGTCTCGCTTCCGCTGCGGGTATGTTTTTCCCTACAGTAAGATCGGGATTCCTCAGGGTACCTGGTTCCTTACTTCGCAATTTCAAGACCAGGAAATAGCCCTAAGGCGCTCCTACTGCCTTGGTCGGGGAATACCCTCCTCCAAGAAGCCTGGTGCTAAAATGGCCTTAGTTGCCTACCAGGATAGACCTACAGTAACATCGGGATGCCTCATCGAGATACTTTGTCCTTTATTTCTCCATTTTCTACCCCGACAGAAGATCAACACTCAACGGGAACTCAGAAGTTCATCAAGTCAAATTGTTATAAGTACCAGGTTACCCCGACAGAAGGCCGACAACCAAAGATGCTTGATAAGTTCATCAAGTGAGTTTATAATCTGACACTAAGGGAATATTTTGGCAGGGTACCTGGTTTCCTTACTCCACTTTATCTCCTAGAAGGCCGACAGTTAAGAAGGATTGAGGAGTTCATCAAATCAGATTGCTTGAAGTATCGGGCTACCTCGACAGGACACTCGATACTTCAAGTTATTATATGTTCGTGAGAGTCTAATTAAGAGGGACATGACAAGTACCAAAATCCCTCTAGACTTGTGTCTTCAGAATATGAAGGATAAGGCAGCCAAACGTTCTGAGATTTGTCATAGTCAAAATTACCCATCGGGGTCCAGTTATTCATTAGGAGTCCAGCTATTAACAAGTTTATATGCTGTGGAAAGTTTCTAAGTACAAAAGTAAGCAAGACACAAGTATGAAGCAAATAACAAAAATTGTTATATTAATAAGTGGGGTGCCCAGCCCCCATTCGGGCTACAAAAAATTATAAAGGAAGATTTACAAAAAAAAAAAAAAAGGGACAAAGGCCAGGTTTTTCTTCCTACTCCTCTTCCAGCTGCTCCCTTTGATCTGCTGCTTCTACCCCGGTACTGACAGCCTCAACAATTTTCGGGGTCCCTTCAACAACTGGAACCTGGTGGCTAGCTGGGTCATCCTCCACAACAGCAGACCTATCCTCAACTATAGGGACCCCGGATCTATCTGGCTCCTCATCCTCCTCCACTAGGACTATTCTCGAGGTAGTCACGAGATCCACCACTTGATCTTCTCTGATACGAGGATCCTGGATTACTCCCTCAGCCCTGATGACTCGCTTTTTGTGTCGTTACCAAATTGCGAATTACCAAAAGAATATTTATAAAATGAATTTTTAAGCAATATATTTTAAGTTTTGAAAATGGGTAAAGTGGTAAGCTTAGAATTCGTTCCACAGGGAATTAGAGTAATATGTTGAATTAATTAGCTAATCTATAAAAAATAAAATAAATCATAAATGATGAATGAGTGTATGGTTTGTCAATCCATCAAACATACATACAAAATAAACCTAACTAAAAATATGGTGATATGAAAAATAGAAGACTCACAATCTTGATAAGAAAAATGGATATAAACAATTAATATAGATGCTAGGGAGTTGATTGATTAGCAAGTGGGTATGGGTAGTGCGTTTTAAGCCACTTTAAGGACCAGTCTCTACATGTTAACCAATTTAGGTTTATATTAATGTGGTTGATATACCTTCCACTAATCTATCCTATTTATTGTGTTCTTAATCACTCAAGGGTGTCAATCCAAGAATGATTATATA
Source organism: Acer campestre (assembly GCA_954870605.1). Classification (NCBI taxonomy): domain Eukaryota; kingdom Viridiplantae; phylum Streptophyta; class Magnoliopsida; order Sapindales; family Sapindaceae; genus Acer; species Acer campestre. The sequence goes on from OX940802.1 coordinate 24,354,552, forward strand.
ACATGTTATTCTAAACAAGATTGTAATTAACAAGTGGTATACAAGTCAATCACATAATGAATAGAATATAATTAATTAATAAATAGAACACACATAGAGATTCATTACAAGCTTAAGCAAATACCCACAACCAAATGTTTATCAAATCAATCCCCTATATTAGGGTTTTAATTACACATAGTAGCAAAAATAGAAAACAAGTAAATGATAAGGAAATCACCCTTGGGCCTCCTTCTTTAGTGCTTGCTCCTTGCTCTCCTTAGATGCTCCTAATGCAAAGAATGGAGGAAGAGGATGTGTCTAGATAGGTGGATGGCTTATGGTGAGTGACAAAGGATTTGTGATGGAGAAAATGGTAGGGAAGGAATGGTCTAGGGAAGTAATCAAGATTTGGTGTGAGTTTTTGGGTGGAAAAGATTAGTTCAAGTGTAGAAAATGGAGGAATTTGGGAGGTGATTAATGGAGGAAAAGAAGATTGGTAGGAGAGAATAGGCTTGGATTTCAAATTGAAAAGAGGGATGAATTTATAATATTTTTGAATTAGGTCACGGATGGTAAAATTACCATAACACCCCATGTACTTGTCAAATTGCCATTTTGGCCCCTCTAGGGGGCCTTTCTGTAATTTGTCTACCAAAATCAGCCAATTAGCGTTGAGCACAGAGGAGGTCGCGGTTTGCATCAATGGCGACCAAAGGGCGACAATATGGCGAAGCCATCAGGTGTGGAAAATCATCCCCTGTCGCCATGGCGACCTCGAAATGCCAAATGGCGACCTAGGGGCAAAATTGGGAGAAATGGGCGAGATTTGGATGAGGAAATTCCAGTCGATTGAAGCTCTAACAATCATACGACTAGGCAGCCGGTGAGGTGGCCATCCGATTGGGCCGAAAATCGACCGACGATAAGTGGTGGGTCATCGGAAATATTAGCCGCAAAAGCTAGGGTTTAGAGGTGTAATTTTATGGCTACTGCACGTTGAAATGAGGAAGAAAGTGAATAGTAAAGGGTGCACTTAGTAGGCTGTCGGGGTGTGCACAGCAGATGCTTGGTTGAGTTTGAAAGGGGTGCATTAAGAAGACAGGTTGGGTGTACGCAGCTGTCTTATTCTTGTCTATGTCGGGGTGCAGTTAGAAAGAGGAAGGGGTGCGTTTAAGGGCCCATTCCCTTAAACGCACCGTTTCATTTAAACGATGTGAAGTGGGCTTGTCTCATATGGGTCACCTGTCTTGGGCCAAGCTGAGCCCAATTCCTTCTTTTAACAAAACGCACCGTTTTGCTTAATTGTGCATGGGCTGCACTTTGTGTGGGTATACGTAGCAGCAGATAGGGATGCACTTAGAGGCCCATCTTCTTATGCCAAACGCACCGTTTCATGTCTTGGTGTCGTGGGCTATTGCTGTGATGCCTGGCAAATTACGGGTTGCTCCCCTGCTTTCTTCCAAAATTACGAAAACTTCAATCTTCTCCTTATATTTTACGTTTTTACCCCCAATTTCTCCAAATTACTACAATGCCCTTCAATTTTTAAATACCTGAAAATACTTAATAAACAACATTAAAACACGGGGAAAATGCCCAATAATCAAGCAAAAAGATAAGGAAATGAGGGCCAAAATCATACCACTTTTGGTTTGATCAAGCCCCCTGGTTGGTTTGATCCGCGTCTTGTGTAGTAGCTTCTGCTTCTTGATCTCCACCTACTAGCTAGGCAGCCTTTGCCATTATCTGGTCTCGGTCCCAGTTCAAGGCTGCTTGGAGGTCAAAATGAGGGGGTAGAGCAGTGGCCACCTCATAGCAGGCCATGAAGTAGCCATCCTCAATTGTTAGGCCTTCTTGAGCTTCCAGGCTTGCTATACTATCCCGTAGGAGTTGGTTCTCACTTTGCACCAGCTCTTTCTCTCTCTTCAAACACTCCCTTTCCTCCCGTCGGCGTAGGGACCTAACAGTCTCAATGTCTAAGCAGCGTTCAAGGCGCCTAATAGCCATCAGGGCCTCCTGCCTCCCTTCTTCAAACCTTTTGGCTTCTTGAATTAGAGGGGCCACATTCTGCTGAGTCTGGATCAGTTCATGTTAAGTGTCTTCCAGCTTCGCTTAGAGGCCAATGTAAGCTTCCCTTAGGGTCAGCAGCTGCGTCTCCATGGCCAAAGCAAACTTGAAGCCCTACAAAAAGAAGAGAAAGTTAGTACTTGACAAAAGGAAGAAAGGATAGTAAAAGAGAAAGAAGAATTTTACCTCATCCAAAACAGATGCTCCTTTAGCAACCAGGATGTCAGTAGGAAGCTTGGCCATATTCGTCAAGCCTCCACCAGGGCAGGAGGCTGCAAATCTGGACACCACCTTGTCAAAGGTAGCACCCCTTGACCCTAATCCAGAAGTCGTATCAGCGTCAGGGATAGGAAGGGGAATAGTTGCCTCCTCCTCCGAGGCTCTGGCAGGGTCTTTGGGAAAGGCTGTAGTAGGAGGAGGAGTAGGAGATGTCTTTTTTTGAAGGAACAGCCTTCTTCTATGTCGACCTTCCAGAATCCCGGGCCTTAGCCGCCCTGGCCAACATCACCATAATCCTTGAGCGCGATGGAGGAGAAGAAGGAAGACGGGCAGGAGTCTTGGCCCTAGACCCCGCTGGAGCAGGAGATGAAGTAGTGACACCAGCAGGCATCGTTGATGAAGCAGGAAGTGGAGTGAAACCGGTTCTAGACGGTGTAAATGTAGGGAAAAATATACCCGCAGTGGAAGCGAGACTAAAAAAAATAGTTTAGTAGCTTTTAAATTTTTTTTTCTTTATGAACCTTAAACCCTTTTAATCAATTAAAGATATATAACATATAACAAAAGAAGAATACCTTTTGTCGCGTGATCCGATTGACTTACGTCGATGGTAATCCGCAAGATCTTCAATCCTAGCACGAACGTGGATCACCTAGGAGCGTGGTCTCCCTTTTCTTTGAATTGCAAGCCTGTGATTGGATAAAACAAACTTCTCTTTTATTCGTTAGTCACAAAAACAATCAAAAGAAACCTAAGATTATTCCGGTCACTTTTGAGTTCTCAATCTTATGATCGAAACTCGCATGAACCTTGATCGATGTAGTATTCACAAGCTTATTGATGAATCAACAAATAGAATACCATCAAAGAATAATCTATGTTTCTTTTTGTTTTAGTAGAATAAAAGCTCTCTTTCTATGAGTTGAGAAGAAGAAGAAAAATAAAATTCTGCACACCAAAACCCTTGTGTGGCCAAAAATTATAAGTGCCCTTATATATGTGGCAAAATTTCTTTCTTCCTTTTTCCTAGGGTGGCCGAAATCTCTAGCCAAAAATAGACTAGGGTTGCCGCAATTCTCTAGCAAAAAAGAGTTTGAATTGCACCCTAATTCCTATTTAGTTTAAGACTTCCAAACCCTAATCAAACTCATAAATCTTTTATTCCTTATTTGACTAAAATAAAAAGACTTCTTATTTGGTTAAATAAATAAAATTAATTATTTATTTCCTTGTCAAACAAGTCTTTTAATTTAAGTATACTACTACCAATAGTATACCAATAGGAATCATATTTCTTAATCAGAAAAGATTTGTTTCTTAATTAAACAATTAATTAATAATTTAATTAATTCTTATTTAATTAAACAATGAAAACAAAATAATATTTAAGGTTAGTTAGTCACCTTGCCGCCCCATATAAAATATTGGGCCAAATATTATTTTCTTATTTCATTTAATCCATAGGACTTTAAATAAAAAGCCCACATGTGAACTAGACCCATTCTTACTAAAAGAAACAAGCCCACATGTCATCCATTAATATATAAATATAATTGAGCAGCTCATTACATAAATAATGTGCAAATTATATTCTTAATATATTAAATGCAATTCTAGATGGACCCTAAATTGGTCCGGTAGAATATATCAAGTGATCCATGCAAGTCCGTGTGGATTGGGGATCTTGGCGGGCTATTTAAATTTAAGCTTCAATAGACATAACCTAATCACAATCAACAAATAATTCACTTAGGTCCAATCCATTAATTTTAACTCATTCCACTAAAGAGCTAAAATTGAACTCTTAAATAAAGACAGAAAAGGAAGATGTTCCTCATTCATACCCTAGACAATCATATTAGAGATAGTGTATCCTCGTGATTAATATCAGTAATCGCCAAGAGTTCATAGACCGCCTATAACTCTCCAAGTTACCATATTTACTCATATGACCACGTTTTGAACTTGGATATTTTAACTTCTCCAGAAGCCATGTTTTCAATATACACTATCGAAAACTCAACGTTGAGATTTAATATCCAATTACCTCAAAACATCCATATGATGATATTATACTCTCATTCGATAAATGGAGCCACGATGTCCATATCTATAAATGAAGTCCTCTATCGATTAACAAATGAATATCACCAAACTATCGAGGATAGACTATGCGATATAATCGTACTCATTGATAGCTCAAATGATATCACTTGCAACCATAAGTCCATCATTTATCTTAGGATTAAGATAGACTCTCCGATTGTCCTGATAATGAAATTACTTTTATCTACTGACGGTTATAGATAAAGTATTTCATTGTGATCCTGTTCAAGGCACCCAGTGCACTAGATTCTTTTGCTCGAAGACACTCCGATGATTTTAGCCTCATCATATCTCATTTGATCCCACTCAAATGCTAGCAAAAGAATTCTACAACTTTAACAAGATAAAGGTGCCCAACCTTTAACTTAAGTTGTGAACAATATTCAAGACTAACTAAAGAATTGTGTCTACCACATACATATCCAGATGTATGAACAATTCTTCTTTTCTCATAGTCTTTAGACCTTATGATTATTTACTTTGACAATTATTAAACTATAAATGCTATAAGATTTGTTTAAACCAGAAATCACTTTATTAATATGAAAAAGATTGTTAATTACAATATTACACTCTTGCTATTGAGCATAATCCTAACAGTAAACCCCGGTACGACCCTAGTAGTGGTAGTAGGAGAAGGAATAGGAGAAGTATGAGCCGACGGAATCATATTCCCCGCTCCAGAGGAGGATGGAGACCCCGCTACCATCAGGGCAGCAGACACTACAAAAAAGAAAGAAGCTTAATAAGAAGTAGAAGGAAAATATATACATAAAAAGGCAGGTGAGTTAGATGCAGTCGACTTACCAGGCAGGGCAACAGAAATCCTCAAGTACCGCTCCAGGCGAGCTCCTTCAAAGGGATCTAGAGTGGGATACTGCATGTTGGTGTATCCCCTCTTCATGATCCTTGTAATAATGTCCCGGGACTCAGGAGCCAGCATCCCCTTTGCCCATTTGTCCCTCGCTGTGAACTGAGTAGGGACGGGGTATTCATATCCCCCAATGAAAGCAGTACGCCCCCACTCGCCCTCCACCACGAACCATTCTTCCTTCCAGGGCGCTGAGTACTTCACATTCGCTCCAGGGATAGTGAACTTCAAGTCATTTGATGCCCTCAGGTAAAAATGACCCCGTGGCACCATATTCGTAATGTTAAAGAGGAAGCGGAGCTCGTCCAACCCCTGCTCTTAGTCTATACGATCCTTCTCGCACTGCTCCTTCCAGAGCACTAAGAACCCCGTCAAGTGCTTCCAGAACCCCGGTGAGATCTTGAGGGGGGCTAACTCCAGTGCAACAAGAGCTCGATGGAGTGTGGGATGAAATGGCAAGCGAACACCACATTGGAAGGTCGCCTTGTAGATCAAAAGGCGATCTTGAGGCGGAGTGTATACATCGTAACCCCAATAAGGAAGGGAGAGAACGATGTTATCTGGAATCTTGTACTCCTCCCTTAGCTTGGCCAGAGTATCCAGGGTGCATACGGAGTCGGGGACTATCCTCCATTCATGAAAAAGGGCGAAAGAGCTGGCCTGGACCCCGACTAGAGAAACCCTTTCATCACCGCCTCCATCACCACTACCTACCTTCGCCGCGTCCGCCGGGTCACTAATGATGACAAGATCCTCATATTGGTTGTGAAAACCCGACCCGATTCGCGGGTTTCGAGTGGAGCGACGACGCTGAGCCCGTGGAGTGTCCTCAGAAGCCCCGTCATCCTCTCAATCTTGTTTCCTCTTCTCCGACATCAGGGAGTCCTCCACCGCGTCAGGCTTCTACGTATTTAAGAGGGTGTCAATAATGTCAGATTGAGGCGGAGAAGCGAGGTCAAGATGAGTAGAGGTTACTATTGTGGAAGGGTTTTACTCAGTGACGGTTTCTTGAGAAGTAGGAAGTTTAGAAGGAGAAGCCATTGAAAAAGAAGAAGGAAGAAGAAAATTAGAAGATTGCTAAAAGAAGGAGAAAGAAAGCAAGGTTTTGGTCTCGGATGTAATTTTGAAAGTTTGAAAGTAAGGAAGAAAACACTAGTGGAGCTGGTCTATATATAGAAGAGGGGTGGCAGTTACATACCAGGAAACCGGAGTTGCTAACCTGTAAAATGGGTAGAGGCGTTTTTCGCGTTAATCGCGCCAAAACGGCTCTTTTTGAAAATGAGGAACCCAATCATTAATCGACACGCAATTAGTATTAAAGCATCAAGTAAGGATTTCCTCCTCCTAGGTGGAGAACTAGTTAGACAAGGAAATAAGTAGATAAGGTAGAAAATCCTTCAAGTATAGACAGGGTCCTGACTCCGACTCCGACAAGGTATCAGTGTCCAAGTTAGGAGGGACTTTTGTTAACCGCCAAAATTGGCGAAGGACCAAGGAAGAGTTTTCCACCTCAACGAAAGGAGAATGTAGAAGTGCAGACACCGTCCGACTGCCCCGACAAAGGCGGACTTCGATTGACCCGAGTACACACGCCCTCCAGCGGGGTCCGCCCCAGCCTTACCCCTGCTTCTTTAGGACCCTGCTAGCATCTTGATTCATAAGTAACGTCCCAAGCCGAGGTACTCACTAGACCCTGTAGCATGGTCAAAACCCGTCATACCCCGCTCTCCTATAAACCCACAGCACCCCGACACGGAGTTCCACTGAGCATCCTGCTACAATATCAACCCCGCAGCACCCCGACATGGAGTTCCACTAAGGACCCCGCTATAATACCAATTAGACTTCTTCTTACTTCATCAGCAGGATACTTACTAGCTTGCACTTTTTGATATAAGCTAGCCCGCCAAGCAAGAGGATACCAGGCAGCAAGATTCGCATACTAGAAACTAAAAACTCCATAAAAGATCCACTAAAACTTGGCCGTACAGAGGAGATATACTCTTTCCCTCCAGAGAGTCCTATTTTAAACAGGTCAACTCAATCAGAGTCTTCCTAGGAAGGAAAGATTTGCCTAAGAGATTAACTCCTTCTAGGAAGGAAAGTCTAGATTCTACACGTAAAAGCTCCAAGATTATCTCCTAAAAAGAAGAGGATCCTGCATTGGCCAAACCCTAGACCGAAATTATAGGAGTGCATGGCAAGCAACAGGACCTATATATACAACGTCTTACTCACCAGAAAAAGGATGGAAAATCCTCTCCAGAAACCCTACATTCAAGTTCTACTTATCGACATGCACGAGGTCCCCATCACCACCATCTCCATTACCCACTGAATCTCCATGCCTTATAGTTAATCCTGAATGTATAGTTCACATATTTGTAATGCAAAGTGACAATTAATAAGAAACTCATTTTTTATCTATTTTCTGTTGTCCTATGTAATATTTGCATTGCTTAGGACAGTCGGTATCGAACCACTTGATACCCCTCCGACCAGGGTCGACTTTTGATCTTGGTCCTTATAAAGTCGTTATTTGGAATTTCACCCTCAGTGACGATTTTTCAATAACACCTCTGAAGAAGGCATGGGGTTTTGCGTTTGCTTTTCTTGAGTAGAGGGAGGGTCCTGGACAGCATTTTCAGTACCATCAGATTGAACCCCAATAGGAAGATCAGCCGCTTGATCCGGATGCGTAGCGTCCTGTAAAGGAACCTCTTGTTCCTGATCCTCACTTGCTAGCTAGGCATCCCTTGCCATGAATTGGTCTTGATCCCAGTTCAAGGCCACCTGAAGATCGAAAGGAGAAGGTAGAGCTATGGCCACCTCATAGTAGGCCGTGAAGTAACCATCTTCGAAAGAAGGACCCTCCTAGGCCTCCAGGCTTTTCACTGTATCCTGTAGAAGCTAGTTCTCATCTTGTAGCAATTTCTTCTCTCTCTTCAAGCACTCTCTCTCCTCTCAACAGTGTAGAGACCTGATTGTCTTAGTATCCAGGCAGTGCTCATAATGCTTGGCTTCCATTAAGGCTACCTGCCTACCTTCATCAGCTTTTGTGGCGGCCTGAACCAAGGGAGCAATATTCTACTGGGCATGGGACAGCTCCTGCCAAGTACCCTCAAATTCGGCCTGAAGTCCGATGTAGGCCTTCTTCAAGGTTAACAATTGCTTCTCTATAGCCAAAGCAAATTTGAAACCCTACAAAAGAAGAAAAGTCAGTACCTGCAAAAAAGAAAGAAAGAGGATAGTAAGAGAGAGAATAGAACTCTACCTCAGCCAAGACAAATACACCCTTGGCGACCAGGATCTCAGTAAGGAGCTTTTCCATATTCATCAAGCTCCCTTCAGGGAAGGAGATGATAAATCGGGATACTACCTCGTCGTGGGTGGCACCCCCCAACCCCGATCATGAAGGGATGTCAACAGATAGGGAAGAAGTAGGGGCAGCGTCCTTCTTCTTTGTATTTTCAGTTTGGTCTTTGAAAGGTGCTGCTGGAGGAGGAGAGATAGGAGAAATATTCACAGTTTGCAGAGCAGCAGCTTTACGAGTTTTCTTCTGAGTTTGTCTTGAGGAACCCCAAGCTTTAGCTGCCCAAGCCAGCATTGCCTTAATTGACGGGCGTGCTAGAGTGAGAGTGGGAAGAGGGGTAGGAGTCTTGGCAGACAACCTCGCTGAAGCATGAGAGGGTGTAGAAATCTTGGCAGGTGATCTTGCCGAAGCAGGAGGAAGATTAGGATCAGTTTTAGCTTGCGCGAACCCATCATAATTCTGGCAGTGGAAGAAGGAGAGGGGATAGGGGAAGTGGATAGAGGCAAGATCAAATCTCCTGTCCTAAAGGAAGATGGAGACCCAATCACCATCGGGGTAGCATAAACTACCAAGAAAAAAAATATATAGTGAGAAAAAAGAAAAGGAGAACATGTGAACACATAGACAAGAAAGACAGATGAAGTAACATACCCGGAAGCCCAAGGGAGATCCTCAAATACCTTTCCAACCGGTCACCCTCAAATGGATCCAGGGTGGGGTATTGCATATTAGTGTAGCCCCTCTTCATAATTTTCCCAAATCTCGAGATTCCAATGAGAGCACCCCCTTCGCCCATTTATCCTTTGATGTATAAAATCGTGTTATAAAAACCTAACTCGCAAGTGCACGAATCGTGAGATAAGTACAGCGACAAGTAGGGATCGTTCCCACGAGGAAAAGTGATTTATCGACTAAAACTAATTCTAATTAAAGCTAAGCAATTAACAGTAACCAAGAGTTTTGAGATTGATTGATTGATTGATTTGAGATTAAAACTATATTAAACTAAGAAAGCAGTTAACAAGAATATATGAATGTGATCAAGAGGTGAGAGAACTAGGTCATCAATGCTCCCCAACTACGTTTACTCAATGCTTCGAATTGACTTTTACAAAGAATGTTAATCAAGTTAAGGGTTCGTTTTTAAATTATGTATAATTAGTGCTATGTGGTCCTGGAATAAATCAAGTACTCTCTACTGCAATCGTTAGCCAAACCAGCGTGTAAACTAAAGCAGACAATTCATCAACCATACACCAAGTATTCTCAATCACAGTCATTAGCCAAAGCAGCGTATAGACTATAACCTAAAATCCACAAAGCACACAATCAAGTATTCTCAATCACAGTCATTAGCCAAACCAGCGTATAGAATATGATTGAGAATCCATTAAGCACAAGAACAAGAGAACCAAAAATTACGTGCGATATCCTGCTACGATAAAATTCATTCATTCAATTGCATATTGGCTGAGAATGGTGAAACCCACCCGCATCTCAACCTTTAACATATCAAACCCTAACTTCAAGTCTAGCACTAACCATGCATCAACAAGAAGAAATAATCACAAATTGAATGAATCGAAACTTGAATTAAGAAAATATAGTCAATTCTAACAAAGAGTATTCATAGAGGTTCACATTGAATCCCTAGTAAGGATTTAGTTACACATCAATGGAGGAAACAAAAACATAGAAGAGGAGAAGAAAGAACCCATTGTTGTCATATAATCTTGTCTTGAATCCCTCATCTTCTTCATGCTTTCCGGTGTCCTCCAAGAATGGAAGAAAGTACGGCTCCCAATTTCGCAGTCTCCCACCTCCCTCTTGAAAGCCCTTTGATGTCTATTTATAACGGCTCAAACCTAAGTCCCTCGCTGACATAGACGAACCAGACTTTTAAAAGATCGCTGCACGTGCCGCTAGGTAGGCAACTTGCCTATCCCGCGGTAATGTTTTTGCAACAACACTGGACTTGACCGCTTGGTAGGACAGCAAGGTAGGTAGGTGCCTGGGGAGCGGTCACTTGAACGATGCATCACTGGAGTTGGACGCAAGATGGGACCGCAAGGTAGGCATGTGCCTAGGCCGCGCAAATTCAGACTCAAAACCTCTAGAGTTTGATGCCAGATAGGACCGTTAGGTAGGCATTGCCTACCCCGCGGTAATTCATGAAATTCTCCTGTGGGTTGCAACTTTGATTGACTGCAAGATAGGTCATTGCCTACCCCGCGGTCCTTTATAGAAACGCACTTCTTATCAACCTTTGACCTCGTTTCTTCTATAATCGGATATTTGCACCACTTCTGTTAAAGAGACTTGTACAGCTCAACAAGTACATCAAACAACCTAAATCACTCGAGAACAAAGCATAAAGAATAGGAAATAGGGGCCTAAAACATATATTGAAATAGACCGATCAAATACCCCCAAACCTAACTTTTGCTAGCCCTCGACCAAAACCATCTAACCAAACTAAAAAAAAAACTAAATCCTAACTAATCCACTTTCACAGGGAGCACGATAGCATTGAGCGTATGCTACAAGCCTTTAAACCTCTAGGTGTCCCTAGAGGAGGAGTTTTGTCTCCTGAGGGTTTGCAGCTATGACACCCATAAACATATCCAACAAAATCCCATCATTCGAGATGCAATCGAATAGCGCCCATAACAAAACAATGCATGCCAAAGTCAATACGAAAAGACTAAAATTAAGCCACAAAACTGAAAACATTGCTCGTTTTAAATGAAAAGCCCATGCTCAAGACAATCTAGCATCAAAAACACATTTGCCAGACGCCATAGATATAATTCGCCTCAACTCTACTTCTCACAAGATAATGCTCATATTTCACACAGAACCTAGGCAATTACACTCATCAAGCATATGCGAATGGAATTTATGCACAAGAAATTTCAAGTTATTATCGCATATGAATATATCATTGAAAGAACGCTTGATTTGTAAGCAAAAGATCTCATGAAAAGAATCAAGCATTATGAACAAGATAAAGCACACTTTTACCTTCTACTTTCATCGTAAGGATAACCAGCAGATCAATCAGACTTTCATTATGGTTGTAATAGGGCTATTGGGTAGAGGCTAAGAAAGAACAGGAAAAGGAATTCAAAAACCCTAGGATCATTCAATGAGAGCCTTCACTTTGTCTTCAAGGCCTTGCTTAAACTTTTAGGCCTTCCTTTCTTCCTATTGCAAGTGGAATGACGCCACTTACCATTTATTTCGGACCTCCTCTTTCATCAAATTTCTTGATAACTCCTTTAAGAGGAGATACAACACTACTAGTCATTTGACTGGTTGAATTCATTAAACTTTGCATATTTTTGTTGCAATTTTTTTTTTTAATTTTTTTTTTTTAAATTGAATGCAGTTCCTCTTGGCTTTGGATTGAACACAGCTCTTCTTCACTTGTTTCTTATTACCTTCGCACATATTCCTGTGCTGAAATCTCAAGTCTTCTTCACAATCTCAATGTATGATCCCAAGTTAAACAGGTAAGGCTATAATACAGGCTTACATGGGTTAAAGTCAGTGTGGTGAAGAAAGAAAAAGGCTAATCAGTGTTTGGCTTCAAACAGGGCTATGGAGCACACACATAAGGTAGGAAATATTTAAGGCCTTTTAAGTAGGTCAAGCACACATAGTCTGAAATCACTTCCATTGGTTCAACTTACTCAAGATCAAAGATAGCATGTGAAATATTTTATGATGAACGTTCTATAATGCTCAATGTTAAACCTATAGAGATCAAATCTAATGCTAAGATCCTACGTAGTGTTTAAAGAGTAGAAACAATTAATCATGTCATTCATGTACGCTTTTTGGCTTAGTGAACTCACCAAGGCAGTCTCCACTATTAATCATGGCAATCCAACTAAGCATCTTATCCACTATCATATCAAGAGCATGTCATAAGTTTTTGAAAAATGCAACGCAATACTCTAAGTGGCTAGACTTTAGTTTAAACTCATTGAATAAAGCATACTGTTTCTAAAGCACACATCAAAGCATCTCATCAAAGATAAAGGAGGAACGACAGACTCTAAACAAAAATAAAACTAAAAACCAAAACAACACACCCCCAAACCTGAACTTAACATTGTCCCCAATGTTGACAGTCAAGACAGTTTTGGCAGGGACAGACACAAAGAAATATACTACAATATCCAAAGAAAATAAAAGCAAAAGAAAAATAATTAAAAAGTTCAAAATAAAAGAAATCATATCCTGTCAATCTCCGCCATCCTCATCTGAAGGTAATATCTCGGTGTGCTGATCGGAGTCTAACTGGTCATCCTGCTGCTCCTCGTCATCAAACTGCATGATCGGGGTCCTCTGGTCATCGAACTGCTACTCAAATCCAGATCCACTAGCTGCATAAGGATCCTGATCAGGAATAGGAGGCTGAGATGGAGCTTCACTCCCACTAGCCACAGAAAACCGACTAGCTATCATCGTGCGCAAATCATCTATGCTCGTCTAGACATCGTCAAAACGCTCCTCCATACGAACCTCCATCTGTCTGATGCACAAATCCATGTGAGCCTTCATAGCTTGCAAAAGTGTGCTAAACTGATCACCTTCGGGCTGTGCCGTAGCTGGATCCTCCTCGGGCTGCTCCTGTGCCATTGCAGCAGCTTCCGCTGCGCGCTTCTCTCTGCGATGTCTACGGCCCGCATAATCTCCAATGGGAGGCAATCCCTGAAGAACCAACTGCTGGTTCCATCTAGTCCTGGTGAGCATGGACTGGTCATTGCACTCCAATCCGTCACTCACATCAATGCCTGCCTGACTGCAGAAAGTCGTGATCAAACATGGGAATACCATGGATAAGTCATCATTGCCACAGGCCTCACGAATAGCATTAAAAATCACCCTCCCAATGTTGATAGGGCCACCTATCCTCAACCGGTGCAATACGCGAGCTTGGTCAAAGAAAATCTCTGTGCGGTGCTGAGAAGGTAGCAGCGAACACATCAGAAAAATGTTCCAAAAGGCTATGTCCACATGCGGGTCACGCTGGTACAACTTCAGCAACCCATCCTGGTTCACGCCCATCCATCCTAAGGACTGCAGCTAATCTTCCTCGAAATGGGTCAAGAGTATCAAGGTACTCCACTCCTCCTCAGCCTCTGATGGCAACATCAGGAACCTTAAAAAACCGATTGATCACCTCGGGATTGATCAGGACCTCAACCCCTTGAATCATAACAACACCCCCATCCTGGAGCCTCCCTGCTATAGCACTGGCATAGAATTCGATCACAAGACTCCTATTAGGCCATGCTGGTCTAGCAACGTACTTCTCCCACTGACGGGTAGCAGCGGCAGCTGGAATGGGTGTTTGCTCCAAACTAGATACATCAATGCCCCTCTCTATAATCCAGGGCCGTGCTTGGAACCTGTTCATCCTATCCCGGAATTCCTTGTGTTGTGCTAGCCTCGGAGTGGCCTGCCGCTTCCCTTTATCTGCTGCACTAATCCGAGGGTGCTTGCCAACATGAGTTTTCACCATCTGTCACAATACATAACCAATGTGACTCCACAAGTTTTTCTTAACAGAAACCGACAACAATTCGTTCCAAAAATAGTGTCCACATATACACATTGCCAACAAAACCTCATTACTATAAAAGTATCAAACATATTCAAAACCAAACTGGGCATACAAACAAATACACCATCACTCTAACAATATCAATATCAAAATCATGGCTGTCATGAACAATGTAATCACACATGCATCCAGTCTCAAATCCCAACTAAATCAAGTTAAAATCAACCATTCATGTTTCAAATCCAACAAGTTAAGCAATTTCACAAGAAATACTATGATTCTAAACAAGGGATTCAAAATTTTCTCACACAAAACAATCCAAAATCAATCAAAAATCACCCAAGCAGAGATTCCTCACGCCATAACCACTAAACTTCTAAAGAAAATTGTGAAGAGAGAGAGAGTATACATACCTGTCACCTTGAGAGAGAGAGAGAGAGAATGGAAACAACGGAGAGAAGAAAGGGAAGAGAGAGAGAAGGAGAACGTGCGCAGCCTAGAGAAGAAGAAAGGGTTGCGCACGAATCCTTTAAATAGGAGAAGAGTCAGGCTTTGTGATTAACCGCTGGGTAGGCACTTGCCTATGGGGTGGTCCTACCCCGCGGTATTAGCCTTGCATGCGTACCTTTGGTGCAAAACGCACCGTTTTATTTATGTGTATTGGATCGCTGCCCAGACAGGTGCCTAGGGGGCGATCCTACCTTGCGCTGAATTCCAGAGAGTCCTTTTTGAGTGACCGTTGCCCAGGCAGGTGCCTAGGGGGCGGTCCTTGATGGCGGTGAGGTCCAGAGACATTCTGCAGGAATTTCAGCTGGCCAGTAACGTGTACATCTAGCGAGTCTATGTAGCGGGTGTTAGGATTATGCTCAATAGCAAGAGTGTAATATTGTAATTAACAATCTTTTTCATATTAATAAAGTGATTTCTGGTTTAAACAAATCTTATAGCATTTATAGTTTAATATTATAATTGTCAAAGTAAATAATCATAAGATGTAAAGACTATAAGAAAAGAAGAATTGTTCGTACATCTGGATATGTATGTGGTAGACACAATTCTTTAGTTAGTCTTGAATATTGTTCACAACTTAAGTTAAAGGTTGGGCACATTTATCTTGTTAATGTTGTAGAATTCTTTTGCTAGCATTTGAGTGGGATCAAATGAGATATGATGAGTCTAAAATCATCGGAGTGTCTTCGAGTAAAAGAATCTAGTGCACTGGGTGCATTGAACTGGATCACAATGAAATACTTTATCTATAACCATCAGTAGATAAAAGTCATTTCATTATCAGGACAATCGGAGAGTCTATCTTAATCCTGAGATAAATGATGGACTTATGGTTGCAAGTGATATCATTTGAGTTATCAATGAGTACGATTATATCGCATAGTCTATCCTCGATAGTTTGGTGATATTCATTTGTTAATCGATAGAGGACTTCATTTATAGATATGGACATCGTGGCTTCATTTATCAAATGAGAGTATAATATCATCATATGGATGTTTTGAGGTAATTGGATATTAAATCTCAACGTTGAGTTTTCGATAGTGTCTATTGAAAACATGGCTTCTGGACAAGTCAAAATATCCAAGTTCAAAACGTGGTCATATGAGTAAATATGGTAACTTGGAGAGTTATAGGCGGTCTATGAACTCTTGGCGATTACTGATATTAATCACGAGGATACACTATCTCCAACATGATTGTCTAGGGTATGAATGAGGAAACATCTTCCTTTTCTGTCTTTATTTAAGAGTTCAATTTTAGCTCTTTAGTGGAATGAGTTAAAATTAATGGATCGGACCTAAGTGAATCATTTGTTGATTGTGATTAGGTTATGTCTATTGAAGCTTAAATTTAGATAGCCCACCAAGATCCCCAATCCGCACGGACTTGCATGGATCACTTGATATATTCTACCGGACCAATTTAAGGGTCCATCTAGAATTGCATTTAATATATTAAGAATATAATTTGCACATTATTTATGTAATGGGCTGCTCAATTATATTTATATATTAATGAATGACATGTGGGCTTGTTTCTTTTAGTAAGAATGGGTCTAGTTCACATGTGGGCTTTTTATTTAAAGTCCAATGGATTAAATGAAATAAGAAAATAATATATAGCCCATTTATTTTAAGTGGGGCGGCAAAGGTGAATTAATTAACCTAATATATTATTTTGTTTCATTGTTTAATTAAATAAGAATTAATTAATTTATTAATTAATTGTTTAATTAAGAAACAAATCTTTTCTGATTAGGAAATATGATTCCTAAAGGTATACTATTGGTAGTAGTATACTTAAATTAAAAGACTTGTTTGACAAGGAAATAAATAATTAATTTTATTTATTTAATCAAATAAGAAGTCTTTTTATTTAGTCAAATAAAAGAATAAAAAGGTTTATGAGTTGGATTAGGGTTTGGGAGTCTTAAACTAAATAGGAATTAGGGTGCAATACAAACTCCTTTTGGCTTGAGTATTGCGGCAACCCTAGTCCCTTTTAGGTTAGAGATTTCGGCCACCCTAATAAAAAGAAAGAAAGAAAATTTTGCCACATATATAAGTGGACTTATAGAATTCGGCCACTTAGGGTTTTGGTGTTCTTAATTCTATTTTCTTCTTCTTCTCAATTCATAGAAAGATAACTTTTATTCTACTAAAACAAAAAGAGACATAGATTATTCTTTGATGGTATACTATTTTCTTATTCATCAATAAGCTTGTGTATACAACATCGATCGAGGTTCACGCGAGTTTCGATCATAAGATTGAGAACTCAAAAGTGACCGGAATAATCTTAGTGTTTTTTTTATTGTTTTTGTGACTAACAAAGAAGAGAAAAGTTTGTTTTATCCAATCACAAGCTTGCAATTCAAAGAAAAGGGAGACCACGCTCCTAGGTGATCCACGTTCGTGCTAGGATTGAAGATCTTGCGGATTACCATCGATGTAAGTCAATCGGATCACGCGACAAAAGGTATTCTTCTTTTGTTAGATAAGATATATCTTTAATTGATTAAAAGGGTTTAAGGTTCATAAAAGGAAAAATTTTTAAAAGCTACTAAACCTATTTTTTTAGTCTCGCTTCCGCTGGGTGTACTTTACGGTATATTTTTCCCTACATCGGGCAACTCCAGAGGTTCGACCTTCAAAATTATCGCTTCCTAGGCAATGCCCAGAGGGCGGTCCTTCCCCCTTAAAAATACATTCTTCATACCTGACTCCTGACAAAATGTAATACACACATAAAACATACCAGCTTTCTTCTAAAAAAAAAATTAAATATTCGAACACCCCCAAACCTGAATTAAATAATATCTTCCTCAAAGCTCTATATTCAATAATCATATTCAACCGGTTTAAGAATGTTCGAGACACACTAACTAGTGACTCAAAAATAGACAAAAATATAAGATAAGAAAATGTTACCTAGGTGGGTTGCCTCCCACTGAGCGCTTTATTTAATGTATGGGCAAGACGTACAAGAGCCTTACGGCTCATCGAAGTGGGAGAACCCCAACTTCCCTATCTCGGAAGCACACAGGTATGACTTGAGACGTTGTCCATTAACCTTAAATCTATTCTGACCTTCAAGACTTTGAATTTCCACAGCTCCATACGGGAAAACCTAAGTAACTCTAAACGGACCTTTCCACCGTGATTTCAGCTTTCCTGAACAACCTTAACCTTGACTGAAACAGAAGGACAAGCATCTCCGGATGGAACACCTTCCGAGTGATTCTGCTGTCATGCAATTTCTTTGTTCGTTCCTTGTATATCTTGGCATTCTCGTAGGCAATGTCCCGAAGCTCCTCAAGCTCACTCATTTGTAATTTTCTTTACTCTCCTGCCTTATCTAAGTCAAAATTCAACTTCTTCAGTGCCCAATAGGCATTGTGTTCTAACTCCACAGGTAGATGACAAGTTTTTCCATATATTATCCTATAAGGGCTCATACCAATTGGAGTTTTGTAGGTAGTTCTGTACGCCCACAATGCATCATTAAGCTTAGTTGACCAATCCTTTTGATTCGGTTGCACTGTCTTCTCCAATATCTGCTTAATCTGCCTATTGCTCACCTCCACTTGTCCTGAAGTCTGAGGGTGATATGGGGTTGCCACCTTGTGTTTGACACCATACTTCTTCATTAGAGAGGCAAAAACCTTGTTACAAAAATGGCTCCCACCATCACTTATGATAGCTCGCGGTGTCCCAAATCTGGTAAATATGTGTTCTTTTACAAATTTTAACACCACTTTGCTATCATTCGTCTTGGTTGCAATTGCTTCAATCCACTTTGAAACATAATCCACAGCTACCAAGATGAAAGTGAACCCGTGTGAGGATGGGAAGGGACCCATAAAATCAATTTCCCACACGTCAAATATCTCTATCACCAACTGACTTGAAAGGGGTATCTCATCTCTTTTACCAATGTTCCCCGTTCTCTAGCACCTGTCACAAGATATACAAAAAGTATAAGCATCTTTAAACAAAGAGGTCCAGAAGAAACCTGATTGTAGAACTTTCAAAGCAGTCTTCTTGGCACTAAAGTGCCCTCCACAACTAAGGTCGTGGCAGAATTTCAGCACATCTTGCTTTAGGGAAAAATATACTGTAAAAGTACACGCAGCGGAAGCGAGACTAAAAAAAAATAGTTTTAGTAGCTTTTAAAATTTTTCCCATATTGAACCTTAACCCTTTAATTAATTAAACAATATATACCAAAAGATATCATACCTTTGTCGCGTGATCCGATTGACTATGCGTCGATGGTAATCCGCAAGATCTTCCAATCCGATCACAAACGTGAATCACCTAGGAGCGTGGTCTCCCTTCATTGAATTGTGAACCTGAGAATGGACAACAAAAACTTTTCTGATTTCTGTTAGTCACAAAAATTCCAATAGATTGTTAAGAATGTCCCGGTCACTTTTGAATTCACAATCGTTAGATTGAAACTCGCGTGAACCTTATTCGAAATTGTGCACAAGACCTCTTGATGTAAAGATCACTAGTGCACTATCGAAATAAGAACAATTCTTCTCACAATCTCTCTTGGCCGAATTTCACACTAGTCTAAGAGTTGGATTTTATTTTTCTCTAGCAAAAGAAAAAACTCTCAATTGCAAAAACTAGGGTTTTTCAAAAATATATCAAAGAATATATATATCTAGGAATATTGCCGCAAAACTACTCAATATATATATATATTCTCTTTTTGCGAATCCTAGCTGCCATACATATTTTTATATATATAACGAATTCTAATGCAAATAACATATCTAGTTGACAAAAACTGCATGCCTTTTAAATATATATATATATATAGTTATATTTTCATTACTGCATGCATTCTATATAATATATAATGCGGCCACACATCTCCTTTTTACCAAAAAACATATATATCTACCTATATATATTTCGGCCAAATAAATATTATATATATCTATAGAGCACAAATTCATTTTGCATTAAAACTTTATAGTACAAACCCTAATCCAACTCTTTAGTGTATTTGTGACTATATAAAAGACTTCCTTATTTGACTAAACAAATAAAGTCTTTTATATTCAGTATAATACTAATAATAGTATACTACTAGGAAACATATTTCCTAATCAGAAAAAGATTTGATTTTTAATTAAATAATTAATTAAAATATTAATTAATTTCCATTTAATTAAATAATAAAATAAAACAATATAATGGGCTAATAAATTAGCCATTGCCACCCATGACTAGAACTTGGGCCTTCATATTGTTTTCTTATTTTATTTAATCCATTTGGACTTTAATAAAAAGCCCACATGTGAACTAGACCCATTCTTACTAAAAGAAACAAGCTCACATGTCTTTCATTAATATATTAATATAATTAAACAGGCCATTAATTAAATAATGTGCAAATTATATTATTAATATATTAAATACAATTCTAAATGGACCCACAAATAGTCCGGTAGAATATATCAAGTGATTCATGCAAGTCCGTGCGGATTGGGGATCTTGGCGGGCTATCTAAATTTAAGCTTCAATAGACATAACCTAATCACAATCAACAAATGATTCACTTAGGTCCGATCCATTAATTTTAACTCATTCCACTAAAGAGCTAAAATTGAACTCTTAAATAAAGACAGAAAAGGAAGATGTTCCTCATTCATACCCTAGACAATCATGTTGGAGATAGTGTATCCTCGTGATTAATATCAGTAATCGCCAAGAGTTCATAGACCGCCTATAACTCTCCAAGCTACCATATTTACTCATATGACCACGTTTTGAACTTGGATATTTTGACTTGTCCAGAAGCCATGTTTTCAATAGACACTATCGAAAACTCAACGTTGAGATTTCATATCCAATTACCTCAAAACATCCATATGATGATATTATACTCTCATTTAATAAATGGAGCCACGATGTCCATATCTATAAATGAAGTCCTCTATCGATTAACAAATGAATATCACCAAACTATCGAGGATAGACTATGCGATATAATCGTACTCATTGATAACTCAAATGATATCACTTGCAACCATAAGTCCATCATTTATCTCAGGATTAAGATAGACTCTCCAATTGTCCTGATAATGAAAAGACTTTTATCTACTGACGGTTATAGATAAAGTATTTCATTGTGATCCAGTTCAATACACCCAGTGCACTAGATTCTTTTGCTCGAAGACACTCCGATGATTTTAGACTCATCATATCTCATTTGATCCCACTCAAATGCTAGCAAAAGAATTCTACAACTTTAACAAGATAAAGTTGCCCAACCTTTAACTTAAGTTGTGAACAATATTCAAGACTAACTAAAGAATTGTGTCTACCACATACATATCCAGATGTACGAACAATTCTTCTTTTCTCATAGTCTTTAGACCTTATGATTATTTACTTTGACAATTATTAAACTATAAATGCTATAAGATTTGTTTAAACCAGAAATCACTTTATTAATATGAAAAAGATTGTTAATTACAATATTACACTCTTGCTATTGAGCATAATCCTAACAATCTCCCACTTGCGCTATAGCAAATGTGTCATATCTCTCAAGCCCATGTTCTCTAGATGCCCATCGAAACTCTTCTGAGGTAGAGCCTTTGTGAAGGGATCAGCTAGATTTTCTGCTGACGCGATTTTGATAATCGTCACGTCACCTCTTTGAACAATCTCCCTTAAAAGATGATACTTTCTTTCAATGTGTTTACCTCTCTTGTGACTTCTTGGTTCTTTCGAATTAGCCACTGCTCCACTGTTGTCACAGTAGATAGTGATTTGCTTATTCGCACTAGGAACCACTTCCAAGTCAATCAAGAATTGGTGGACCCAAACAGCCTTTTTGGCAGCCTCGCATGCAGCAGCATACTCAGCTTCCATGGTGGAATCAGCAATACAAGATTGCTTGATACTCCTCCATATAACTGATCCTCCTCCAATAGTAAACACAGCCCCTAATGTGGATTTTCTGGAGTCAGAATCTGATTGGAAATCAGAATCTGTATACCCAACGGGAATTAAATCCCCTCCAGAGTATATAAGCATATTATCTCTCATTCTCTTAAGATACTTGAAAATATGCTTGACTGCCGTCCAGTGATCAGGACCAGGTTTCGATTGAAACCTGCTAACTATGCCAACAGCAAAACAAATATCTGGTCTAGTACAGAGCATTGCATACACGAGACTTCCAACTGCCGAGGCATATGGAACTCTACTCATGAATTGCTCTTCATGCTCATTCTTAGGAACTTGTTCCTTAGAAAGCTTGATTCCATGTCTGAAAGGTAACATACCTTTCTTGGAATCCTGCATGGAAAACCTAGACAAGATCTTGTCTATGTATAAAGCTTGGGATAATGCAATCGTTCTATTCTTTCTATCCCTTATTACTTGGATACCAAGAATATAACTTGCTTTTCCTAAGTCCTTCATATCAAATTGTTTTGCTAACCATTCTTTTACTGATGGCAATACACCTACATCGTTTCCGATGAGTAGTATATCATCAACATAAAGAATTAGAAAAACCAACTTGTCGCCTTTGATCCTTTTGTATACACAAGGTTTGTCAAGGTTCTGAACAAATCCAAAACCTTTCACAGCTTCATCGAACCTTAAGTTCCAGGATCTGGATGCTTGCTTTAATCCATATATGGATTTTTGCAACTTGCATACCTTTTCCACTTGGCCTTTTTCAATGAATCCTTCTGGTTGCATCATATAGATGCTTTCGTCAAGACTTCCATTAAGGAAAGCTGTCTTGATGTCCATTTGCCAAATCTCTAAATCTAAAGATGCCGCAATGGATAAGAGTATCCTAATGGATTTAAGCATGGCCACATGAGAGAAGGTTTCCTCGTAATCGATACCTTCTTTCTGTGTATACCCTTTAGCTACAAATCTAGCTTTAAAGGTTTCCACCTTTCCATCCATACCTCTTTTCCTCTCGTATACCCACTTGCACCCAATGGGTTTTATCCCTTTAGGCAAGTCTACAAGGGACCAGACTTTGTTATTGAACATAGATTCAATCTCAGATTGCATTGCCTTTTGCCAATGGCGACTATCAACATCCTCCATAGTTTCCTTGTACGTGTAGGGATCATCGTCATCCGGGAGATTCTCCACTGATTCTCCCAGACCGATGTATCTTTCGGGTTATGTTCTAACCCTCCCACTACGACGAGGAATGGTAGGTTATTGATCTTGTGTTGGATCGGAACTTACAATTGGGTTTGGTTGTGTAACCTCTCGTGGAATTGTATCTCCTGACATCTCATTCAGGACAATTCTACTTCTAGGCACAAAATCATTCATATAGTCCTTTTCTAGAAATTTAGCATTTGTCGAAACAAATACTTTAAGATCTGAAGGACTATAAAAATAATATCCTTTAGTTTCTTTTGGATACCCTACAAATATACATGTTTCTAAACGGGACTCCATCTTTTCTGTCTTTCCTTTTAACACATGCGCAGGACAACCAAATATCCTTAAGTGTTGTAAACTAGGCTTGCGCCCAGTCCACAACTCATGCGGTGTTTTAGGAACAGACTTAGATGGTACATCGTTTAGAATGTATACAGCAGTTTGTAAAGCATATCCCCAAAAAGAAATAGGGAGCGTTGAATAACTCAACATAGACCTAACCATATCCAAAAGAGTTCTATTTCTCCTTTCTGCTACCCCATTTTGTTGAGGTGTACCTGGTGCAGAAAACTGAGAAACTATCTCATTATCAATAAGATATTGCTGAAACTCACCAGATAGATATTCTCCACCACGATCAGATCTCAAGATTTTTATGTGTTTCTCAAGCTGATTTTCCACTTCAGCTTTGAATGCTTTGAACATGTCAAAAGCATCCGACTTATGTCGTATGAGATACACATAGCCAAAACTCGAGTAATCATCTGTGAAAGTGATGAAGTACTCATATCCACCTCTAGCTTGAATGCTCATAGGTCCACATACATCAGTGTGTATCAATCCTAAACATTCAGTGGCTCTGGCACCGTTGGCAGAGAACGTCCTTTTGGTCATTTTACCTTCCAAACAAGATTCACAAGTTGGTAGATCATCAACCTTTAAGTCACTCAAAGGTCCTGATCAGGCCAAAATTGGTATGATTTTGGCCCTCATTTCCGTTTCTTTTCGCTTGATTCTCGGGCATTTCCCCGTGTTTAATGTTGTTAAATTGAGTGTTTCAGGTTTTATTAGGTTTCAGAAGCAATTGAGATGAAGGTGGAGGATTTGTGCGAAAATGTCTCACAAATGAGAAGAAACAGGGCATTTTCGCCACTTGGACATAAGAGGGCGCCACTTGAGCGCCATGGCGACAGAAGAGTTCCCAAAGGCATCAGAAGGTCGCCACTTGGGCGCCACTTGAGCGCCATGGCGACAGAAGGTCACAAAAACAATCAGGTGGGGTCGCCACTTGGGGTCGCCATGGCGACCTCCCTTGCAAGTGGCGACCTAGTGCACTCAAGGCATGGTCGCCACTTAGGGTCGCCATGGCGACCTTGATGGTACAAATGGCGACCTCTTCACATTTCCAAGGTCGCCACTTATGGTCGCCATGGCGACCTAGAGGATACAAGTGGCGACCTCTACACATTTTGGTCATGGTCGCCACTTGACAAATAGCGAGAAAGATGGTTTTCAGAGCAAACTTCTCATCTAACCGTTTTACGCTCCATGGTCGCCATAGCGACCAAATAGCGACCTAGACTCCACATCAGCGAATCAAGCAGTTACCAGTACATGTCCATGAGTGAGTATATATATGAAGCGTCTCTCCATCTTCAAAGAATCGAAAATAAGAGCAAAATTCAGAGAACACTCATTTTCAGATCTAGATCATCATCCATGGAACATTATTCATCCTCCTCAATTTCTCTCCTTGAACTCATCTAATCCATCCAACCCTCAACACAAAAACCTTGATTACTTCACTACATCATTCCTCATCCCACCATTTCTCCACCAAAATCCTTAGTAACTTTCCACCAAAACACCCACATTCCAAGACATTTCCTCAACCTCCATTCCTTGCATCTAGGAGCATAGAGGAGAAGAAGGATCAAGCTTAAAGAAGGTGACCCAAGGGTTATTTCCTCATCATTTACTTCTTTTCATTCATTGCAAATATGTGTAACTAAACCCCTAATCTAGGGGATAGATTTGAGGAACAATTGGTTGTGGGTTTAGTTTAGCTTGTAATGAATCTCTTATGTGTTCTATTCATTCAAATTAATTAGATTCCATTCATTATAATTGACTTGTATATCACTTGTTGATTGCTATCTTGAGTGGAATAATTTGTTATATATTCACATGTGGATTGACAATCTTTGTGTGATTAAGAACCCATTGGATAGGATAGATTAGTGGTGGGTATACCAACCCCACTAATCTAAGCCTCTAAGTGGTTAACATAATGAGATTGGTACATTAATGATGCTAGTAGCTTACCCACATCCAAGTGTTAATCGATCTATTCCCTAGTTCTCTCATTAATTGATTTTATCACTATTCTTATCAAGGTGTTGAGTATTCTATTTTTCATAACATTTTTGTGTATTTTCATTTGAGTAGTTTAGCATTGGTGGTTTTAGAAACCACACATTTATCAAACACTATGATTTATTTTATTGTTCTAAGATTAGTCAATTTATCTAATTAACACTTCATTACCTGTGGAACGAACTTGCTCACTATTTTGCTATCAAATCACATTTTAAAAGGATTAAGTGGCTTTAAAAGAGTTTTCAAGAATCAACCAAAAAACATTATTATTACTATTTTGTTGAGTACACAAACGACCTCATCAGGTCCGTCACATACCAATCTTTTAATCCTATTAAGGTTAATATGACCTAGGTGTAAATGCCATAGGTAGGTTTCATCTTTTGATAATTTAACTCTTTTATGATTAGGTTCCGTTATTTCTGTGTCGAACGAGTGAGAGATATTTCTATGCAAAAAGTATAGACCGTTTTCCAATATACCTTGGCAAATAACTTTGTCATTCTTACTAATAATAAAAACTTTATTAAAAGTAACCGAATATCCAAATTTATTCAAACAAGAAACTGAAATTAAATTCCTCTTGAATTGAGGTACATAATAAACGTCTATCAAATCTAAATGCCTTCTAGAATCCAAATAAACTCTAATATCTCCCACTGCACCTGCAGACACTAACGTTCCATTGCCCAAGCGCAAATTGATTTCATTCTTACTCAGCCTTCTCCTTTCTTGGAACCCCTTCTTCCTTCTTATTCTGGGACTTTGGGCAATTTCTTTTCCAATGTCCCTTTTCACCACAAAGGAAGCATTTCCCTTTGATCTTGGTTACTTTCTTGGTAAGCCCAAGTTGCTTTTTCTTCTATTATTTCTTGACCTTCTGACGGGTCTTAATAGTAGCAACTTTACCAACCATATGAATCTCTTCTAGAGACATCATCATATCAGCAGCAGACCCCATTCCTTCATGCTGCTATTGTAACACGTATGAGATTATAGCCATTTGGCCATCTCATTAGAGGTCTCCCACTGCTCATACTCGTCTCATTGCATCACATTAGATTCATTAGTAGGAGCAGGTGGTTTAGGAGTAGTTAGAACAAAATTTATGTTTTTCAGCTTGCAGCAACAACCCAATTTTCCTTTTCCATGTGACATAATTATCTCCAGTTAAAGTGTTATCTTTTAGGATGTTCATTAGGGATGGGATCATGATTTCTTAATAAAACAAAATTATATATAAGTAAATAATCATTATAAAGCACTTTAAATATTTATCTTGAATTAAATAAATAACTCAATCATAAAAATTCAACGGTGATCCAACACCCATAAATGTTACGCCTCATTTGGGAGTTCGCACCATTTACTAGTTAGACTAGGTCCCACCTAATTGTTAACATAACAACCAGCGTTTTCAATTTTAGCCTTGCAATTTTACTGACAAGAACTCTTGGGAGGATATCAATAAAATTACATTGAGTGTGTTACCAAGATATCGACCCTCAACTTTCTCTCACGAAAATCCCTCCTTGGGGAGTAGATCTCATTTGAGTCCATTGTCTAGTCTATCCTTGTAAGGAAGTATATTGCTAAATTCCATTCATGGACGCCCCTTGGGGGGATTACCAATAAATAATTAAGCTCAACTAACCTTGGAGGCCATAGGTGTTACAAAAACACCTTCTCCCACTCAATTATTTAAGGCGTGTGATTAAATCCCATAGAATGATTTACCAAGTTATCTAGATGCCAATTTAGATACCTAAATCATTCAATGCATGTTCATACCAAAAGAGATATATGAGTGGCACTCCTATTCTATATGTCATGTTATCATACAATAACAAATATTGTAATATTTAAGCAAAAATTAAATAGCAACAATTTTGGCCCATCCTAGAAAAACAAGTAAATTACAATAATTTAGGAATACAAGATCTTCAAGTGGCCCATCAACCATAAGCTCATCCTTCGGCCTTCTCCCATGGGCGTGCACAGCCCACAACCCCACAAAGGGGCTGCCATGCGCAGCCCATAAGGCCACACAAGGCTGCCATGCGCAGCCCACCAAGGCTTGGGCTTGCCATGCGCAGCCCAATCCACTCCTAGGGTGCGCACCTTGCTCGTTCTCGGTTCCGGTTGCTTCGTTTTTCTTCGTGTCTTCGAATCTTCAACACCCAAATACATTACGGCAATATGAAATAATAAATACTGCAGTATTAATTTTTTTTTTTTTTTATTCACTGCAGTACTTTTTTACAAAAAAAAAAAACTGCACAAAAATAAAAAAACTGCAGTAAAAATACTGCACTTAAAATAAATAAAAAAATAAAACCTAGCAACTACCAAGAAGGAATTATGGCGATGATAGACCACCCTTCTTGTTACAATTCCGAAACCAAAATTACATTGAAAATCTAGGACCAAAATCGAGCAATAACAATCCACATAAAACATATATAAATCCATACATCCACATGTAATTATATATGCGAATACCTAGAGTGCCATCTCTTTCTAAACATGCATAATCACAATAAAAAGAAATAGATTCACGTATATATACGTTAATTAATTAAAAGGGTTCAACCTAGGCTCTGATACCAATTGTAGGGAAAAATATACTGTAAAAGTACACGCAGCGGAAGCGAGACTAAAAAAAAATAGTTTTAGTAGCTTTTAAAATTTTTCCCATATTGAACCTTAACCCTTTAATTAATTAAACAATATATACCAAAAGATATCATACCTTTGTCGCGTGATCCGATTGACTATGCGTCGATGGTAATCCGCAAGATCTTCCAATCCGATCACGAACGTGAATCACCTAGGAGCGTGGTCTCCCTTCATTGAATTGTGAACCTGAGAATGGACAACAAAAACTTTTCTGATTTCTGTTAGTCACAAAAATTCCAATAGATTGTTAAGAATGTCCCGGTCACTTTTGAATTCACAATCGTTAGATTGAAACTCGCGTGAACCTCATTCGAAATTGTGCACAAGACCTCTTGATGTAAAGATCACTAGTGCACTATCGAAATAAGAACAATTCTTCTCACAATCTCTCTTGGCCGAATTTCACACTAGTCTAAGAGTTGGATTTTATTTTTCTCTAGCAAAAGAAAAAACTCTCAATTGCAAAAACTAGGGTTTTTCAAAAATATATCAAAGAATATATATATCTAGGAATATTGCCGCAAAACTACTCAATATATATATATATATTCTCTTTTTGCGAATCCTAGCTGCCATACATATTTTTATATATATAACGAATTCTAATGCAAATAACATATCTAGTTGACAAAAACTGCATGCCTTTTAAATATATATATATATAGTTATATTTTCATTACTGCATGCATTCTATATGATATATAATGCGGCCACACATCTCCTTTTTACCAAAAAAACATATATATCTACCTATATATATTTCGGCCAAATAAATATTATATATATCTATAGAGCACAAATTCATTTTGCATTAAAACTTTATAGTACAAACCCTAATCCAACTCTTTAGTGTATTTGTGACTATATAAAAGACTTCCTTATTTGACTAAACAAATAAAGTCTTTTATATTCAGTATAATACTAATAATAGTATACTACTAGGAAACATATTTCCTAATCAGAAAAAGATTTGATTTTTAATTAAATAATTAATTAAAATATTAATTAATTTTCATTTAATTAAATAATAAAATAAAACAATATAATGGGCTAATAAATTAGCCATTGCCACCCATGACTAGAACTTGGGCCTTCATATTGTTTTCTTATTTTATTTAATCCATTTGGACTTTAATAAAAAGCCCACATGTGAACTAGACCCATTCTTACTAAAAGAAACAAGCCCACATGCCTTTCATTAATATATTAATATAATTAAACAGGCCATTAATTAAATAATGTGCAAATTATATTCTTAATATATTAAATACAATTCTAAATGGACCCACAAATAGTCCGGTAGAATATATCAAGTGATTCATGCAAGTCCGTGCGGATTGGGGATCTTGGCGGGCTATCTAAATTTAAGCTTCAATAGACATAACCTAATCACAATCAACAAATGATTCACTTAGGTCCGATCCATTAATTTTAACTCATTCCACTAAAAAGCTAAAATTGAACTCTTAAATAAAGACAGAAAAGGAAGATGTTCCTCATTCATACCCTAGACAATCATGTTGGAGATAGTGTATCCTCGTGATTAATATCAGTAATCGCCAAGAGTTCATAGACCGCCTATAACTCTCCAAGTTACCATATTTACTCATATGACCACGTTTTGAACTTGGATATTTTGACTTGTCCAGAAGCCATGTTTTCAGTAGACACTGTCGAAAACTCAACGTTGAGATTTAATATCAAATTACCTCAAAACATCCATATGATGATATTATACTCTCATTTAATAAATGGAGCCACGATGTCCATATCTATAAATGAAGTCCTCTATCGATTAACAAATGAATATCACCAAACTATCGAGGATAGACTATGCGATATAATCGTACTCATTGATAACTCAAATGATATCACTTGCAACCATAAGTCCATCATTTATCTCAGGATTAAGATAGACTCTCCAATTGTCCTGATAATGAAAAGACTTTTATCTACTGACGGTTATAGATAAAGTATTTCATTGTGATCCAGTTCAATGCACCCAGTGCACTAGATTCTTTTGCTCGAAGACACTCCGATGATTTTAGACTCATCATATCTCATTTGATCCCACTCAAATGCTAGCAAAAGAATTCTACAACTTTAACAAGATAAAGGTGCCCAACCTTTAACTTAAGTTGTGAACAATATTCAAGACTAACTAAAGAATTGTGTCTACCACATACATATCCAGATGTACGAACAATTATTCTTTTCTCATAGTCTTTAGACCTTATGATTATTTACTTTGACAATTATAATATTAAACTATAAATGCTATAAGATTTGTTTAAACCAGAAATCACTTTATTAATATGAAAAAGATTGTTAATTACAATATTACACTCTTGCTATTGAGCATAATCCTAACACTTGCTGCTCCTCTTCAAGGACACATCGCCGAATGATCTGATCACCGCCATATTTGAACAGGTATGGCTTATCCCAAAAGTATTGCCGAGTGAGTGATATGAATCTCCTTTTAGCTTGCGAGTTCAGGTCAGCTAGTACGATGCCATTCGTAAGATAGTTCACTATATTTGCGTACCATGGGTCCTTGACCCTCACGTTCATCAGCTGCTCATCTGGAAATTTCTCATTAATTGGTACGAGCTTGGTACTTCCTTCTCCAGTTTCTTCTTCCACTAATCGAGAAAGGTGGTCAGCTACCACATTCTCACTGCCCTTCTTATCCCTGATTTCCAAATCAAATTCTTGCAATAAAAAGATCCACCAGAGTAATCTCGGTTTCGCTTCCTTCTTTGTTAGTAAATATTTCAAAGCAGCATGATCAGAATAAACAATTGCTTTAGACCCAATCAAATATTGACGAAATTTTTCCTGGGCACTAACAACAGCAAGTAATTCTTTTTCTGTAGTGGAATAATTCAATTGTGCATCATTCAAAGTGCGACTAGTGTAGTAAATAACATGTGGCAGTTTATCTATTCGCTGTCCTAAAACAGCTCCTACAGCATAGTCTGACGCATCACACATTAATTCAAATGGAAGAGACCAATCATGAGGCATGATTACAGGAGTAGATGTCAGTTTATCTTTCAGAGTTGTAAAAGCAAGCATACATTCATTATTAAAATCAAATGTAGATTCTTTAGTCAACAGATTACACAGGGGGCGACTAATTTTTGAAAAATCTTTTATAAAACGCCTGTAAAAACCTGCATGACCAAGAAAACTCCTCACACCCTTTACCGAAGTAGGAGGTGGAAGTTTAGCAATTACTTCAATTTTAGCTCTATCTACTTCTATGCCCTTATCAGATTTCACCATAAAGTGACTTTTCTCCCAACTAAGAGTTAAATTAGTCTCAGTGCATCTTTTCAAAACACTAGTTAAATTATCAAGGCATTGGTCAAAAGAATTACCAAAAATAGAAAAATCATCCATAAATACCTCGATATACTTCTCTAGCATGTCGGAAAAAATCGACATCATGCATCTTTGGAAAGTGGCAGGGGCATTGCACAACCCAAACGGCATTCTTCTGTAAGCAAAGGTTCCGAAAGGACAAGTGAATGTTGTCTTCTCTTGATCTTCTGGGGCAATGGAAATCTGATAATATCCTGAAAAACCATCCAGGAAACAGTAATAAGCATGTCCGGCCAAACGCTCAAGCATCTGATCGATGAACGGCAAAGGAAAGTGATCTTTTTTTGTTGCTGTGTTGAGCTTGCGGTAATCTATGCACACCCTCCTGTTAGGATTATGCTCAATAGCAAGAGTGTAATAGTGTAATTAACAATCTTTTTCATATTAATAAAGTGATTTCTGTTTTTAAACAAATCTTATAGCATTTATAGTTTAATAATTGTTAAAGTAAATAATCATAAGGTCTAAAGACTATGAGAAAAGAAGAATTGTTCATACATCTGGATATGTATGTGGTAGACACAATTCTTTAGTTAGTCTTGAATATCGTTCACAACTTAAGTTAAAGGTTGGGCACCTTTATCTTGTTAAAGTTGTAGAATTCTTTTGCTACCATTTGAGTGGGATCAAATGAGATATGATGAGTCTAAAATCATCGGAGTGTCTTCGAGCAAAAGAATCTAGTGCACTGGGTGCATTGAACAGGATCACAATGAAATACTTTATCTATAACCGTCAGTAGATAAAAGTAATTTCATTATCAGGACAATCAGAGAGTCTATCTTAATCCTGAGATAAATGATGGACTTATGGTTGCAGGTGATATCATTTGAGCTATCAATGAGTACGATTATATCGCATAGTCTATCCTCGATAGTTTGGTGATATTCATTTGTTAATCGATAGAGGACTTCATTTATAGATATGGACATCGTGGCTCCATTTATTAAATGAGAGTATAATATCATCATATGGATGTTTTGAGGTAATTGGATATTAAATCTCAACGTTGAGTTTTCAATAGTGTCTATTGAAAACATGGCTTCTGGACAAGTCAAAATATCCAAGTTCAAAACGTGGTCATATGAGTAAATATAGTAACTTGGAGAGTTATAGGCGGTCTATGAACTCTTGGCGATTACTGATATTAATCACGAGGATACACTATCTCCAATATGATTGTCTAGGGTATGAATGAGGAAGCATCTTCCTTTTCTATCTTTATTTAAGAGTTCAATTTTAGCTCTTTAGTGGAATGAGCTAAAATTAATGGATCGGACATAAGTGAATCATTTGTTGATTGTGATTAGGTTATGTCTATTGGAGCTTAAATTTAGATAGCCCGCCAAGATCCCCAATCCACACGGACTTGCATGGATCACTTGTTATATTCTACCGGACCAATTTAGGGTCCATCTAGAATTGCAATTTAATGTATTAAGAATATAATTTGCACATTATTTATATAATGGGCTGCACAATTATATTTATATATTAATGGATGACATGTGGGCTTGTTTCTTTTAGTAAGAATGGGTCTAGTTCACATGTGAGCTTTTTATTT
Organism: Acer campestre; assembly: GCA_954870605.1. NCBI lineage: Eukaryota > Viridiplantae > Streptophyta > Magnoliopsida > Sapindales > Sapindaceae > Acer > Acer campestre. Next base: position 24,387,384 of record OX940802.1, read on the forward strand.
AAAGACCTATGGATTTAATGAAATAAGAAAAATAATATTTGGCCCAATGTATTTATGTGGGGCGGCAACATGCTATAATGGCATTAAATATTATTTTGTTTCATTATTTAATTAAATAAGAATTAATTAATTTATTAATTAATTGTTTAATTAAAGTAACAAATCTTTTCTAAATAGAAAATATGATTCCTATTTGTATATTATTGGTAGTAGTATAATTAAATAGAAAGACTTGTTTGACAAGGAAAATAAATAATTAATTTTATTTATTTGATCAAATAGGAAGTCTTTTTATTTTAGTCAAATAAGGAATAAAAGATTTATGAGTTTGATTAGGTTTTGGAAATCTTTTCTAAATAGGAATTAGGGTGCAATTCAAACTAATTAATTTAGGTTATTGCGGCAACCCTAATTATTTTAGGAAGAGAATTCGGCCAACCCTAAAGAAGGAAGAAGAGAAATTTCGGCCACATATATATGTACACATATAGATTTCGGCCACTTTTTTTAAGAATTAGGGTTTTTGGTGCAGAATTTTTCTTCTTCTTCTTCTTCTCAACTCATAGTTAGAAATCGATTATCTCTACTGAAAACAAAAAGAACATAGATTATTCTTTGATTGTATTATAGTTGCTTATTCATCAATAAGCTTGTGAATACTATATCGATCAAGGTTCACGCGAGTTTCGATCATTAGATTGAGAACTCAAAAGTGACCGGAATAATCTTAGGTTCTTTTAGATTGTTTTTGGGACTAACGAATCAAGAAAAGTGTGTTAATCCAATCACAGATTTGCAATTCAAATAAAGGGAGACCACGCTCCTAGGTGATCCACGTTCGTGCTAGGATTGAAGATCTTGCGGATTACCATCGACGCAAGTCAATCGGATCACGCGACAAGAGGTATTAATCTTTTATTACTTTATTATATATGTTTGATTAATCAAAAGGGTTTAAGGTTCATAAAATTGGAAAAATTTTAAAAGCTACTCAAAACTATTTTCTAGTCTCGCTTCCGCTGCGGGTACAATTTTTCCCTACACCTCCATCCTGTGGTCTTCCTTGTAAGGATCAACTCATTGTTTTCATTAGCCACCACTGTGATTCCAGATTTCTTTGGCATAACATGAACCGGACTTACCCACTTGCTGTCAGATATAGGGTATATGATACCCACTTTGAGTAGCTTTAAGACCTCTTCCTTGACCACCTCTTTCAAGTTCGGGTTAAGTCTTCGCTAAGCTTCTCTGGATGGCTTCATACCCTCCTCTAAAAGAATGTGATGCATGCAAATGGCAGGGCTTATTCCTTTGATATCTGCTATGGTCCATCCAATGGCGGCTTTGTGCTCTTGAAGCACCGCCAAGAGTCTCTCTTCTTTTTTTGCCTCTAAGTCTGAGGCTATAATCACTGGAAGAGTCTCATTCTTGCCTAAAAAGGCATATTTGAGGTTAGAAGGAAGTTGTTTCAGCTCCAATGCAGGGGGAGAACTAATAGATGGGATTCACGACTTGTTGACCTCATCTTCCACTTCAGTACATACTTCCTCAATATCAGAATCCTCTTTTGTAACTCCTATATGTTGAAGTTCTTCATCATCTTCAAATACATCACGAACCCAATCTAACAATTCCTCAGATATGTCTTTTAACAACTCATCTTGTACTGCCGACTTCACCACTTCAAGGGTGCGTTTGGTACGCAGATGGGACAAGACAAGTTGGGACGGGACGGGACGGGACGGGATAGGACGGGACAGGACAAGTTGTTCTATATTGTGTTTGGAAGGTCTGAGACAGAACTGTTAACTGTACTGTTATGCGTTTGGTATGACTAGGACAGGATAGGACAGGACAAGAGGTTCAAATGACTAGAGTGCCCCTTTTATATATACTATAACTCTTATATATACTATAATTATAATATATATTGTAATATATAATGATATTATAATATATATTATTATGTATAAATATTATATATTATAATATATATTATTATATTAATATATTAATAATATGTATTATTATATATAATAATATATTATATATTATTGTATATGTTAATAAAATATTATATATTATATAATATATACGTAATAATATATAATATTATAAAATATATTATAAATATATATATATATATTATAATATATATATGATATATTATATTATATATATATATATAATATTATATAGAAGATATTATATATATATATATTATATCATAATAATATAGATTATAATATTATATGTATTTATATATTTATATATTATATATTATTATATTATTATACATAATATATAAATATATATAATATTATAATCTTTATTATTATGATATATTATATATATAGTATTAAAATATATATATATATATATTAAAATAATATATATCATAATAATATAGGCTATAATATTATATATATTTATATATTATATATTATAATTTATTATATTTTTTTATATAATATATTATATTATTTTAGTATATATAATAATATATAATATATAAATATATATAATATTATAATCTATATTATTATGATATTATATATATATATAATATTATGATCTTTATTACAATAATATATTATATATAATATGTATTTACTATTATATTATTGTTATTATATATAATGATATATAATATAATATAACATAATATATATATATATATTATATATAGGATATAATAATATTATATTCTATATTATTATGATATATATTACATATATAATATTATGATATATATATTATAATATATATAGATATATATATTATAATAATATATATAATAGTATATATTATTATTAAACATGTTTATAATTTTTTTGAAAATTTAAAGGGTAAAATAGTCTTTTTGTACTTGTCCCATGTCATGGGACAACCTTATCCTAGGGTTTTGGGTAGGACAAAATTTGGTGGTTTTTATTCCACCTTGTCCCGTCCCGTCCCGTCCCATGCTAATAGCGCGCCAAACGTGGGACAATAAAAAGTTGTCCCGTCCTGTCCCGCATACCAAACGCACCCCAATTGCACTACATTCAACAGAGTAACAGTCATCGGCTGCTTCAGGGAACTTCAGGGACTCAAAGACTTTAAACTCTACTGTCTCATCTAACACAGTCATCGTTAGCTTCCCATTCTGGACATCTATAAAAGTCTTTGCAGTTGCCATAAAGGGTCTCCCTAAGAGAATAGGCTTGCAGTTCCTATCTTTGGCGCCTTCATCCATATCTAACACCACAAAATCGGTAGGAATAATAAGATTTTCTATCTGTACTAGCATGTCTTCCACATAACCCCTAGGGTACCTGACAGAGCCATCGGCCAACAGAAGCGACATGGTTGTCTTTTTCAGATCATTCAAACCCAATTGCTCATAGATAGTTGACAGCATTAAATTGATGCTGGCTTCTAAGTCTAGCATAGCCCTCTCCAGATTTGTACCACCAATAGTAATGTTAATCCAGAAACTAGCTGGATCTTGAAGTTTTGGTGGTAATGATTTTTGAAGGCTCTTGAAAAACTTAGCATATGCTGGCATCTTCTGAATCATCTCTAACAGGGGCAAGTTGACATTGACCTTTGAAAGGATGTTATATATGTCCTTGTATGACTTCTCCAACTTGCTCTTTTGCAGTCTCCCTAGGAATGGAATGGGTGGCACATATGGATTTGCTAACTTGTGTAGGGGTGGTGAATCCTTGGACTTTTCCACTAATATCTCATGCTCCTGGGACTTGAGATTTTCTTTTGATGAACCTGAAACAGTAATAGGTTTATCAAAAAGTTTAGCAGGTTGATTATCAGTTAGCACCTTACCATTTCAGAGAATTGTCATAGCTTTAGCTTGCTCAGTGTAAATTGGAAATTTTCCTTGTTCCATTCTTTGATGAGCCTCGGCTAGCTGCCTAACTTGAATCTCTGTCTTCTTCATTGAAGCATGAATATTCTGAAATTGTATCTCATTATTTTGTTGATGCTTTATCATGTCCTGCTGAATTTGCTGCATTTGCTGTGATTGCTGCTGCATTTGCTGCAGTAACTCTTCCATGGAAGGCTTCTTTGGTTGAGATTCGAAGTTTTGCTGAGCACTGTGTTAATCTGTCTCTGATTGCTGCTGTGGTTTCCCCATTGGTTACCAGTGTTTTGATTGTTTGACCATGAAAAATTAGGATGATTCCTCCGCCTGGATTGTAGGTATTGGAATATAGGTCATTCCTGGGTCTGGGGTTGAAGTTGTTCATGGCATTAACTTCTTCTTCTTCAGGTCCAGGACCTGTTGCCTGGTGCTCTCTCATAAACACCTTTTGTTTCAATTGACCAATTTCAGTAGCAAAAGAATCTATCTTCTTCATCATCTGTGTCATCTGAATGGAATTCTCTATGCTAGCATCTATGGTATAGATTCCCTTCTTCCTTCTGGAGTTCTTATGACGAGAATTCTGAGCCAACTTCTCAAAGATAGCGTACACCTCATCAGGCTGCTTGTCATACATAGATCCACCACAGGCAATGTTCACTAGAAGTCCTGATACTTCAGTCAAACCATCATAAAACCATTGACACAACTGATTAGTCAGAAACCCATGCTGAGGACAGTCCCTGGTATATTTCTTGAAATGCTCCCATTCCTCATAAAAAGTATCATTGTCTTGTTGAAAGAAACTCGAAATTTTGGCTCGGATTTCACTGGTTTTCTGAGGTGCACAATACTGATCAGTAAGCTTTTCTCACACTTTATCCCATGTTCTCAAAGATGCAGGAGGCAATGTTAACAGCCAAGCTTTCGCCTCTCCTTTCAATGCATGCGGAATGCATCTCATACGCAGCTGATCTTCAGTAATCCTGTAGTTAGGTAGGGATTGTATTGCTCCATAAAACTCTCTGAAGAACAAGAGTATATCTTCATCTGGTAAACCATGGAAACTAGGCAGCTAACTGTAATGGCTACTCTTCAACTCATAATTCCTTGCTGCAGGTTCTAGCACAATGCACAAAGGATGATTGCTCACAACTGGCCTACTGTAATCCTTTATAGTTCTAATGGGTTCTGGCTCAAATACTGGATTAGGAACAAGGTTAGGACCCTGGTGCATCCTTTCTTGATTCTGGTCCTGATTTTGCTCGTCTTCCATTGCTAAATTTTTAACACGATCTGAAACAAATTATGGTGTGTTCAATATTAATCTAGAGGGGGGGTGAATAGATTTTACCCAATTTTACCAAATTTTCGTTAATGGTCAAGATTACGAAAATACCCTCCACTAGTCAAAATACAATAGCAAGTGTAATATGGTGCGGAAATTTAAAAGACACTTGATATTTACGTGGAAACCCTCACGGGAAAAACCACGGGCTATGTAAGTGAGCCACACTTGAACCTCGAATCCACTAAATGTGTAAAACGATTACAACCTAATCCCGGAAGTAATCACACACCTACCTAATCCCGGTATAAGTGAACCTAGTCCCAATGCTTGTGATTTATGCAACCTAATCCCGGAAGCAACACAAGACTTAGTTCTCAATGAAGAGAAAACAACCTAAGTGAATATATGAAATACTCAAAATGCAACAAGAGCAAGGCAACTCTATATGCTTACCTAGAATGATGATATATCAATGAAATCAATCCTAGATATCAAAAGCTAAATGACATATCATAAAGCTTAGCTAGATGTTATCAATCACAAAACAATCCTAGCTATCAAACAATGTCAACATGTCCAAACATGTGAACTCAATTAGTTGTAGAGAATTTCTAACAACATAATTGTCAATTAAATCCACAAGAACATTCAATTAAGCTTGACTAGATAAATAAACATTAATCTATCAACCTAATCATCAACCAATTGTACATGAATGTTCTAGGGTTAGCTATTTAGGGAAAATCATCCTAATCATGTAAGCTACCACAAACAAAACCCAATCATGTCATAACTTCACTAAATATGCAATAAGAGTGAAGATTTGCTAAACTAAGCAATAAAAGACATGTCTTGACTAAGATAGAACAATAAATGAAGATGTTGTGTTTGTTCTACTTACCAAGTCATAAATGAAGAGGACCCATGGAAGATTGATGCATGAAACATGTTAGATGCACATGGGTTTTGGGTTTGGAGAGTTAAAGAAGCAAGATTGAAGCTTTCTCTCTCTAGGGTTTGAGTTTCTCACTCTAAGGTCTGATTTTGAGCTCTCAAAAACGAGCAAGGAAGAAGATGATACTTAAATAGGACCCCTAGATGAAATGACGTCGTTTTGAAAAGTTTGCAGAAGATATGCCTTGACCGCTGTTCACCCGCTCTACGTAGGGCGGTTGAACAGCGGTCCACCTGGGAAATGAAGAACAAAGTTCTTCATGATCGCCCTACGTAGGGCGAGTTCCAGGCGACCTAGGAGCGGTTGCTCTCGGGTTATGAACCGCTGTTCACCCGCTCTACGTAGAGCGGTTGAACAGCGGGTGAAGAGCGGTCAATTAAATCGACCAGTGGCACCGCTCTACGTAGGGCGGCTGTAGAGCGGCCAAGAGCAAATTGCTCAAAACCCCTTTTGACCGCTGTTCGTAGAGCGCCTGTAGGGCGGGTGAACAGCGGCCATAACAACCACAATGCATCAACTTCTACACATGATGCAATCATCAGAGAATGTAAGAAGAGAAATTAAATGAACATTAATACACACATAATAAGGACACACAATCATACAATAATAAGAATTATGCAAGTGTTGTGTGTGTGTGCATCTATTTCTCTTCATTACAAGAAACACTAAGAATTATACCTTTGGAGTGCTTCTTCCCTTGAGGTCTTGAAAATGTCCTTTGAGCATGATCTTCAATCACCTAACTACCCTTACAATTCAAATCCCCAATATGTGGTTTGTCTACGAAATAAGCCAATCAACAATGGGAATCCTTACACGATCTATGTTATCGTTCAAAGGTAATAATTCTCCCTGTTGAGATCTTCTACCTTGCATATGTTGTCAACACCTGCAATGAGACAAACATATCACTAGTAAACTCTGAAAAAGAAAAGAAAAATAAATAAATAAAAAGAAAAATCTAAAAAACTAAAAAATAATGACTCGACTACCTGAACTAATAAATCTATTAACTAAAACTAAAACTAGAAGTAATAAATTCAACTAGTCCCCGGCAGCGGCGCCAAAAACTTGATGTATAAAATCATGCTATAAAAACCTAACTCGCAAGTGCACGAATCGTGAGATAAGTACAGTGACAAGTAGGGATCGTTCCCACGAGGAAAAGTGATTTATCGACTAAAACTAATTCTAATTAAAGCTAAGCAGTTAACAGTAACCAAGAGATTTGAGATTGATTGATTGATTTGAGATTAAAACTATATTAAACTAAGAAAGCAGTTAACAAGAATTTGTGAATGTGATCAAGAGGTGAGAGAACTAGGTCATCAATGCTCCCTAACTACGTTTACTCAATGCTTCGAATTGACTTTTACAAAGAATGTTAATCAAGTTAAGGGTTCATTCTTAAATTATGTATAATTAGTGCTATGTTGTCCTGGAATAAATCAAGTACTCTCTACTGCAGTCGTTAGCCAAACCAACGTGTAAACTAAAGTAGACAATTCATCAACTATACACCAAGTATTCTCAATCACAGTCATTAGCCAAAGCAGCGTATAGACTATAACCTAAAATCCACAAAGCATACAATCAAGTATTCTCAATCACAGTCATTAGCCAAACCAGCGTATAGAATATGATTGAGAATCCATTAAGCACAAGAACAAGAGAACCAAAAATTACATGCGATATCCTGCTACGATAAAATTCATTCATTAAATTGCATATCGGCTGAGAATGGTGAAACCCACGCGCATCTCAACCTTTAACATATCAAACCCTAACTTCAAGTCTAGCACTAACCATGCATCAACAAGAAGAAATAATCACAAATTGAATGAATCGAAACTTGAATTAAGAAAATATAGTCAATTCTAACAAAGAGTATTCATAGAGGTTCACATTAAATCCCTAGTAAGGATTTAGTTACACATCAATGGAGGAAACAAAAACATAGAAGAGGAGAAGAAAAAACCCATTGTTGTCATATAATCTTGTCTTGAATCCCTCATCTTCTTCATGCTTTCCGGTGTCCTCCAAGTATGGAAGAAAGTACGGCTCCCAATTTCGCAGTCTCCCACCTCCCTCTTGAAAGCCTTCTGATGTCTATTTATAATGGCTCAAACCTAAGTCTCTCGCTGACCTAGACGAACCAGACTTTTAAAAGATCGCTACACATGCCACTAGGTAGGCAACTTGCCTATCCCGCGGTAATGTTTTTGCAACAACACTGGACTTGACCGCTTGGTAGGATAGAAAGGTAGGTAGGTGCTTGGGGAGCGGTCACTTGAACGATGCATCAATGGAGTTGGACGCAAGATGGGACTGTAAGGTAGGCATGTGCCTAGGCCGTGCAAATTCAGACTCAACACCTCTGGAGTTTGATGCCAGATAGGACCGTTAGGTAGGCATTGCCTACCCCGCGGTAATTCATGAAATTCTCCTGTGGGCTGCAACTTTGATTGACCGCAAGATAGGTCATTGCCTACCCCGCGGTCCTTTACAGAAACGCACTTCTTATCAACCTTTGACCTCGTTTCTTCCATAATCGGATATTTGCACCACTTCTGTTAAAGAGACCTGCACAGCTCAACAAGCACATCAAACAACCTAAATCACTCGAGAACAAAGCATAAAGAATAGGAAATATGGGCCTAAAACATATATAGAAATAGACCGATCATCCTTCGCCGTGAACTGAGTTGGGATAGGGTATTCAAATCCCCCAATGAAGGTTGTACACCACCATTCACCTTCGACCACGAGCCACTCCTCCTTCCACGGCACAGCATACTTCACGTTCACCCTAGGAATGACGAACTTTATGTCATTGGACGCCCTTAGGTAGAATTGACCCCGAGGTAAGATGTTCGCAATATTAAATAGGAAGCGTAGCTCATCAAAGCCCGGTTCCCTATCTATCTTGTCCTTCTTACACTGCTCCCTCCAGAGCATCAAAAACCCGGTTAGGTGCTTCCAGAACCCCGGTGAGAGCTAAAGGGGGGGCTAACTCTAATGAGACAAAGGCTAGGCGAAGGGTAGGATGAAGCAGAAGCTGGACTCCGAACTCAAAGACGACCTTGTGAATAAGAAGGTGATTCCGAGGCGGGGTGTACACATCGTAACCCTGATAAGAAAGAGACAGCGTGATGTAATCTGGGATCCTATACTCCTCTCTCAGCTTGGCGAGCATATCTAAAGTGCACACAGAGTAGGGCACTATCCTGCCATCATGGAAGGAAGCGAAAGAGCCGGTCTAGACCCCGACTAAGGTGACATCTCGTTCGCCACCCTCCTCATCACCATCGACATTCGCAGCGCCTTCCTCATCAACGATCTGAACCGAGTCCTCAGGCATGTTATTAAAACCTGACTTGATTCGTGGGTTTCTTGTAGAGCGATGGCAAAGAGGCCGCGGGGTGTCCCCAGCTACATCACCATCATCTGGACCCCGCTTCTTCCCAGTCGAAGTCGGAGAGCCATTGATCGGTCATTTATTGTATATGTTTTCGATCCCCATTCCTCCAGTCAATTGCTTGCTCCTTGAGTCTTTTAGTGCTTTAATGGGTGTGTTTGAGTGTTTTCAGGTTTTTGGATCAGATTGATATAGTTGAAGAAATTCAGATAAAAAGTGCAATTTTGAAGAAGTCAAGGGTCTTTTCTAAAGATGAGCAAAAATCGCTCTCACACCGCTGCTATTTTCTGAGAGAGGCGTCGCAGCGTTTATTGGGCAGAGGAGGTCGCTGTGCAAACCGCTGCCACACCGCTGCCAAAGTGGCAGCGGTTGCAAGATTGTGTAAAACCGCTGCCACACCGCTGCCAAAGTGGCAGCGGTCAGGCAGCGGTCTGCCTAAAGAGTTTGTTTTTAATCAGGTTTCTCCACCGAAGCCCGAACAGATATAAATAGAGGGGTTTTCCTCTTCAAAGGGGTTCGTCCGAGAAACAGTTCGTCAGCCTCAAGTTACAACCTAAATCACTCAACAAACTTTCTTTCATCTTACATACAGAAGATTTGAAGACGAAGGAGAAGATTTGCTGCATCAGAGATTGGAAGATTGTCTACAATTTCCATGGGTTCTATCAACTACTTCTCTCTTCTTTTTATTTCAACTATGTGTAACTAAATCCATACTAGGGATTCAATGTGAACCTCTATGAATACTCTTTGTTAGAATTGACTATGTTTTAGTAATTCAAGTTTCGTTTCATTCAATTTGGGATTTCTTCTTGTCTATGCATGGTTTTTGCTAGTCTTGAATCTAGGGTTTATATGTTAAAGGTTGGGATGCGCGTGGGTTTCACCATTCTCAACCAATAATCAATTGAATGAATGAATTTATCGTAGCAGGTTATTGCACGTTATCTTTGGTTCTCTGTTCTTGTGCTTAATGGATTCTCAATTATAGTCTACACGCAGGTTTTGCTAATGACTGTGATTGAGAATACTTGATTGTGTGTTTTGTGGGTTTTAGGTTATAGTTTACACGCAGGGTTTGCTAATGACTTAACTGAGAACACTTGGTGTATGGTTGATGTATTTTATGCTATAGTTTACACGCAGGTTTTGCTAATGACTGCAGTAGAGAGTACTTGATTTATTCCAGGACCACATAGCACTAATTATACATAATTTAAGAACGATTAACATTCTTTGTGAAAGTCAATTCGAAGCATTGAGTAAACGTAGTTGGTGATCATTGATGACCTAGTCCTCTCACCTCTTGATCACATTCTCATATTCTTGTTAATTGTTTTCTTAGTTTAATATAGTTTTTAATCTCAAATCAATCAAATCAATCTGAAATCTCTTGGTTACTGTTAATTGCTTAGCTTTAATTAGAATTGGTTTTAGTCGATAAATCTCTTTTCCTCGTGGGAACGATCCCTACTTGTCGCTGTACTTATCTCACGATTCGTGCACTTGCGAGTTAGGTTTTTATAACACGATTTTACACATCAGCCATCTCCTAAGTAGACCTTTTCCATATTGAATAGAGCATTAAGACTGTCGGAGGGATTTGGAAAAGCTGGATTGGGGGGTAAGAGGGCAGGGTCAAAGCGAGATTGGTCAGCAAGGGTTTCTTGTGAAGTGGTAGGGAGCTTTAAGGGAGATGCTATTAAGAAGGTAGAAGAAGAAGGAAGAAGAAACTCGAGAGATTGCTGGTAAGTGGAAGAAAGAAGTAAGAAGCTAGGGTTTCTTTTTTGTAATCTTGAAATCTGAAAGTGGTGGAGAAGGCACCAAGAATCCCAACTTATTTATAGAGAAAGATAAGCAGTTACATATAAGGAAACCAAAATTAGTGACCAGCAACGTGCTTGGGGGACGTGCTGGAGACGGTTTTGCATTAATCGTGCCAAAAACTGCTATTTTTTAAATCCAAAGGCCAATCATCGTTTGACATGTGGCCTGTGCAGTAATTACCAGCGTATCAAAGGAAGATTTCCTCCCTAACGGTGATAGCCAACTAGGCAAAGTATAGGTAGACAAGTGGAGTAAAAAATCCTTCAAGTAAAATCGGAATCCTAACTCCAACCCCGGTAAAGCATCGGTGTTCAAGTCAGGGGGGACTTCTGTTAACCGTCAAAATTGGCGAAGGACCAAAGAAGAATTTTCCACCCCGATACAAGGAGAAGATGGGAATCCATATACCATCCGACTACCCCAAGAAGGGAGGGATCCCGATCAATCCGGATACATACCCCCTCTAGAATCTCAGATTAATCTAGAAGAGGAAGATAAGTCTTCCGATGATGATGAAGACCAAGTTGCCAACTTCATTGTTTTCTCATCTTCTCATAATAGCAATGAGGTTGTGAGTGACAAAGAAAAAGAAGAGGACAAGCAAGAAGAAAGTGACTCAAATGGTGAGAGCAACTCTTCTAGCTCCAACTTTGAGTTTGATGAAGAAATGGACTATGATGACTTCATGAGATTATTTCATAACTCAAGATCAAAGAAGAAGAAGGAGATACAAAAGTTGAAAGAGGAAAAGCTTGAATTGACTTCCAAGGTAACTCATTTGAGCAAGGAAATGAGTAAAGCTAAAGAGATGGAAGAAGGTTTAAAAATGGAGCTAGTCTTGGCTAAGAAGAATGAAGAAAGCTTGAGGAAAGAGCTCATGGAAGCAAGAGGGTTAATGGCTAAGATGACTTCCGGAACCGAGAAGCTTGACAAAATGTTTTCTTGTGGGAAGAGTCCTTGTGACAAAAAGGGGTTAGGATATGTGGAAGAAGTGGAAGCCACACCTTTGAAGAAGATAACTTTTGTCAAGAGCAAAGAAGTTGAAAGTGCTCAAACCCCACAACATTCAACTAAGTGGGTTGAAGTTGGTGAATCCTCCAATCAAGCATAAGCAAGGATTCCAACAAGAGCTCCACCACAAGCTAGAGCTCCTCAAGCTAGACCCCCATAACCAAGACCTCCACAAGTAAAAGCTCCACCACAACCAAGACCTCCACAACAAAGGATCCCACAAGCTCAACATGGGGTCTTTCATGCTCAACATGGGGTCTTTCATGCTCAACCACAAAGGAGAGAGTTGCCTCAACACCCAAGAACAACTCAAAATAGAAGGAGGCAACAAATGCTTGCACAAAGTTATGGTATGAATCCTTATTTCTCTTCTACTTGCCATTTTTATGGAATTGAAGGCCACATTAGGCCTAATTGTTTTAAGTATATTAAATTGTGTAGAAGAGAAAGCATGATTGAGAAAAATATGCTTAGAAGAGCCACAATGCATGCTTCTAGGAAATTTAGAGATAATGGACCCATGGCTCCTAGGTTGAATAGAAATGATGAATACTATTGCTATGTTGCCCAAGTTGCCTTGAAAGCCAATGCCTCCAACACTTGGTACCTTGATAGTGGGTGTTCTAGGCACATGACCGGAAACAAGAGTTTCTTCAAAACTCTTGTTATGAAGGATGGTGGATTCGTCACCTTTGGTGATAGGTCAAATAAAAAGGTTATAGGGAAAAGTAATATATCTATTCCCAGTTTGCCCTCTTTGCCCAATGCTCTTTATGTAGATGGTGTAAGATCCTTTATTTGTATTGGCTTGATTCCATTGCAAAACTCTCTATATTTGTATTAGTAGTTGCTTAAGTGTTTCTTGGAAGAAAGGAGCCTCAAAGGTGAAGAAGCAACATCTTGTGCAAATATCATCTTCAAGGGGAACATCGCATACTTGGATGCTAAGGTATCAAGATTCTTCTTCCTCTTGCAAGGCGTAAGCACACACACACACAATTAATACATGTGTGTCCCTGCATCATAGTTCAAACATTTGGTATAACACTTTCACACACATTTAGTATGCACATGCATTCATCTCATTGTTAACAATCTTGTAGAATTGCATGTTTTCTCACTATCACTTAGATATGGCATGCTTGTGTTGTATAGTGTTTATTTGTTTGTGTTTCTTGTGTTTTGGACTTGAACATGGTCTTATTTGATTCCTTATTGAGTCCCGGTCATTTCAGTTACTCATATGTTAAGTTTCGAGTCCAAACGATGTAGCTACGCTACTTTTCGTTCTCATTTGTTGAGTTGTGTTCGTCGTCATTTTCTGAGATGAACTCTCAACCATTTGTCAAAGTTTCATAGTTTTTGTCATGCATGAGGGAGTCACAGTTCGTAATCTAAAAATGGATTCGAATTCAGAGTTCGGATGACCGAATACGGTCGAAGAACGTGCGAGGTGCGCGAGAGGAGCAAGCTGGCCAAAGGCCATGGTATGGCCACCACGTGTGGACCACGTGTGCCACACGGCCCAGCCAGCTCTCTGGCCACGTGTGGCACATGCTGACCACACGTGGGCATGGCTGAAATGCCTCTATTTTTTGGACAAATTTTCCCCTCTTCCCTCTCCTTTAAATGACCTCTCTTCCCTCCATTTTCAAAGAACTTTGAAGAACATCAAATTGAAAATTCTGCAGATTTCTTCATGATTTTTATTTTCTTATTTTGATCATAACTCTCTCATACGAACTCGAAATTGAGTGATCCAAAAGCCAAAATTGTTGGTCTTGAAGAGAGATACAAACCCCAAGCATTTTCAGAGTCATTTGAGTTCTTTATTTTTCACAGTTGGCAGATTTCAGTCCGAGACTCAAGTGTTTTATGTGAAACTTCTTCTCTTTCAATTTCTCTTGATCATCTCTTTGATTCTTTCTATTTGATTGTTGAAATATGTTAAGAAGTATGTTAGATCATATGCTAGGGTTGTATGATTGATTATTTAATTGAGTTTAGCTTTGTGATCTCTCTTGAACATATTTTTGCTAGACTTGATTTTGCTTGAAATTGCTTCTAGAAATTGATTATATGATATGCTTCATGTTATCTTCTAGATTCAATTTCATGATCTAAGAACTAGGTTTTTAGTTTGATATATTGAATATTCATACCTTGTTCTTATTTATATACATGCTTTGATTTCTAGGTATTTTTGTGATTGATTGTTGAAAGTATATCCTAGAATGTATGTAAGTATGTTCATAGAGCTTGATTGATTATCTAGCTTTATTTGTTTGTAAGTGATTCATCTTCTTCTTACTTTCATTATTGATCATCTCTTTAAGTTTCTTATTTGATTGATGAAAAGTAATATGAATGATGTTAATTCACATGCTTATGTTTCTAGATACATTTTGTGATTGAGTTGTGATAGCTTTATTCTAGATTCTCTAATTGCATGTTCATGGAGTGTGTTTGATCAACTTGCTCTATTTGTTTGTGATTGTATCATATTGCTTGTGTGCACTTCACTTAGATCATTGCCTTGTGAAAGGTTGAAGTCTCTTGCAAAGTGAGTGAAGCTTTGTCTTGAGCAAGAAGACTTGGCTAGGAAAGGATTCCGGATAGCCAAGCAAGAAGTCTTAGTTAGGATCAAGAGGATCCGGATAACTAAGCAAAAGTCTTAGCAAGGAGTTGCGTACTCCGGATGGTTGAGCTTGGGTAGCTTGACTAGGATCCTAGTGATCTAGATTGCTAAGCGAGGAAATCTTCCTAGAGGCTTGAGAGCCTTGGATAGGGAGTTGCTCTCTAGAGGTGTAGGACACATCTTGGATAGAGAGTAGGCTTTGTGAATCACTAGCCCGAGGGTTGATTAGGTTTTGATAGCTTGAAGTGGATATCATAGTGTTGATAGCTTTGAGTGTGTAAGGCCTTTTCGTATAGTGGATTTGCTTTGCCGGTGGTTGTGGATTCAACCCGTGGATGTTTCCTCTTTGAGGTTTTACCACGTAAAAATATTGTGTCTCATTTTCGCTTTATATTTCCTTATCTTCCATATGTTCACTTGTATTGATTCTATTGTATATTGATGCTTACATGAATTGATTCATATTATACAATTGTTATATCATTTCAAGTATTCATTTCATTCTTATATTCCGCATTTTTGAACATTGGAAGAATTTGGGACTATACCTATTCACCCCCCCTTTAGGTATAAAACACTATCACTTTAAAGGGAATTTCAGATGGCTTGCAAGCCAATCTCATTAGCATATCACACTTGAGTGATGAAGGGCTTTCGGTTATGTTTGGCAAAATTGATTGCTCTATTCTTAAAGAAAATGGGCAAATTTTTGGGTAAATTTTGTTGAAAAGCAAGAGATCAAGTGACAATTGTTATTGTCTTGAGTCAAATCTCATATCTTGTAACTTGTCCACTAATGAGCAAGTTGAAGTGTGGCATCAAAGACTTGGCCATATGAACTATAGGGAATTGAAAGTCCTTGATAGATTGAATGTTGTTAGAGGCCTTCCCAAGCTTGGGAAAAAGATTGAGGGTGTTTGTGGACCTTGCCAACAAGGCAAGCAAACCAAGAGTGTCCACAAGAAAGGCAAATACCTTTCCACCAAAGAACCATTGGAGCTTCTCCATATGGACCTTATGGGTCCTATTCAAACCGAAAGCTTAGGTGGTAGAAGGTACATTCTTGTGGTTGTTGATGACTTCTCTATGTTTACATCGACTTACTTCCTTAGGGAAAAGTCTGAAGCCTTTGAGAAATTTAAAATGTTGTGTTAATATTCAAAATGAGAAAACTTCTCACATAAAAAAACATTAACAAAATTAGAAGTGATCATGGGAAAGAGTTTGAAAGTGCTAGCTTTGAGAATTTTTGCAATAGCTTAGGCATTTCCCATGAAATTTCGGCCCCTAAGACTCCTTAACAAAATGGAGTTGTTGAGAGGAAGAATAGAGTCCTCTGTAGGGAAAAATAACGTACCCGCAGCGGAAGCGAGACTAGAAAAATAGTGTTGGGTAGCTTTTAAAATTTTTCCAATTATGAACCTTAAACCCTTTTGATTAATTAAATATATATAACAAAGTAATAAAATTTAATACCTCTTGTCGCGTGATCCGATTGACTTGCGTCGATGGTAATCCGCAAGATCTTCAATCCTAGCACGAACGTGGATCACCTAGGAGCGTGGTCTCCCTTCTCTTTGAATTGCAAACCTGTGATGGGATTAAACAAACTTTTCTTTCTTGATCGTTAGTCACAAAAACAATCAAAAGAAACCTAAGATTATTCCGGTCACTTTTGAGTTCTCAATCTAATGATCGAAACTCGCGTGAACCTTAATCGATGTTGTATACACAAGCTTATCAATGATCAAGCAAGTAGTACACCATCAAAGAATAATCTATGTTCCTTTTTCTTTTGTTTTTCGTTGAATAAAATCTCTATCTATGAGTTAAGAAGAAGAAGAAAAATAATTTTCTGCACTAAGCCTTAGGGCTGGCCGAAAATAATATATGTGCATATATATATGGCCCTAATTTTTCTCCTTTCTTTTTTAGCTTTAGGGTTGGCCGAATTCTCTTCCTTGATGCATTAGGGTTGCCGCAATTTCCAAAACAAGCTAACTAGTTTGAATTGCACCCTAATTCCTATTTAGAAAAGATTTCCCAAACCTAATCAAACTCATAAATCTTTTATTCTCATATTTGACTAAAATAAAAAGACTTCCTGTTTGAATAAATAAAACTAATTATTTATTTCCTTGTCAAACAAGTCTTTCTATTTAATTATACTACTACCAATAGTATACCTTTAGGAAATATATTTCCTAATGAGAAAAGATTTGTATCTTAATTAAATAATTAATTAATTAATTAATTAATTCTTATTTAATTAAATAATGAAAACAAAATAATATTTTAGGTTATTATTTAACCTTGCCGCCCCATATTAGTAATGGGCCAAATATTATTTTTCCTATTTCATTTAATCCATAGGACTTTAATTAAAAAGCCCACATGTGAACTAGACCCAATCTTACTAAAAGAAACAAGCCCACATGTCATCCATTAATATATAAATATAATTGTGCAGCCCATTACATAAATAATGTGCAAATTATATTCTTAATATATTAAATTGCAATTCTAGATGGACCCTAAATTGGTCCGGTAGAATATATCAAGTGATCCATGCAAGTCCGTGTGGATTGGGGATCTTGGCGGGCTATCTAAATTTAAGCTCCAATAGACATAACCTAATCACAATCAACTAATGATTCACTTAGGTCCGATCCATTAATTTTAGCTCATTCCACTAAAGAGCTAAAATTGAACTCTTAAATAAAGACAGAAAAGGAAGATGCTTCCTCATTCATACCCTAGACAATCATATTGGAGATAGTGTATCCTCGTGATTAATATCAGTAATCGCCAAGAGTTCATAGACCGCCTATAACTCTCCAAGTTACCATATTTACTCATATGACCACATTTTGAACTTGGATATTTTGACTTGTCCAGAAGCCATGTTTTCAATAGACACTATTGAAAACTCAACGTTGAGATTTAATATCCAATTACCTCAAAACATCCATATGATGATATTATACTCTCATTTAATAAATGGAGCCACGATGTCCATATCTATAAATGAAGTCCTCTATCGATTAACAAATGAATATCACCAAACTATCGAGGATAGACTATGCGATATAATCGTACTCATTGATAGCTCAAATGATATCACCTGCAACCATAAGTCCATCATTTATCTCAGGATTAAGATAGACTCTCCGATTGTCCTGATAATGAAATTACTTTTATCTACTGACGGTTATAGATAAAGTATTTCATTGTGATCCTATTCAATGCACCCAGTGCACTAGATCCTTTTGGTCGAAGACACTCCGATGATTTTAGACTCATCATATCTCATTTGATCCCACTCAAATGCTAGCAAAAGAATTCTACAACTTTAACAAGATAAAGGTGCCCAACCTTTAACTTAAGTTGTGAACGATATTCAAGACTAACTAAAGAATTGTGTCTACCACATACATATCCAGATGTATGAACAATTCTTCTTTTCTCATAGTCTTTAGACCTTATGATTATTTACTTTAACAATTATTAAACTATAAATGCTATAAGATTTGTTTAAACCAGAAATCACTTTATTAATATGAATAAGATTGTTAATTACACTATTACACTCTTGCTATTGAGCATAATCCTAACATCCTCCAAGAGATGGCCCGTGTGATGTTGCTTAGCAACAAAGTCCCTAGAAATCTTTGGGCTGAAGCCATTAATATTGCTTGCTACATAGGGAATAGAGTTTTCCTTAGGCTCGAGACTAAACAAACATCCTATGAGTTATGGAAGGGTAGAAAACCCAATGTTAGCTATTTCCATATCTTTGGAAGTAAGCGCTATATACTTAATGACTGTGATCAACTTGGCAAGTTTTATGCTAAGAGTGATGAGGGTATTTTTATTGGATATACACTTAATAGCAAGGCCTATAAAGTTTGCCTCTAAATAAAGTTTCTCCATTGGACTCTAATGAACCCGCTCCTTCGGTTAGAAAACTCCATGATAAGGATGATATCATTGGAGAGGTTAGAGAGGGTGTTAGGACTAGACGTCAAATAGCTAACCAAATTAGCTACATTTGTTACACCTCTCAAATAGAACCCAAAAAGGTGGATGAGGCCTTGAATGATGAATATTGGGTTCTTGCCATGCAAGAAGAGCTAAAACAATTTGAGAGAAATGAGGTTTGGACTCTTGTTCCTAGACCTAAAAACACTCATATAATAGGCACTAAATGGGTGTTTAGGAACAAATCCGATAAGGATGGCAACATTGTGAGAAATAAGGCAAGGCTTGTTGCACAAATGTACGTATTGACTTTGAGGAGACTTTTGCTCACGTTGCCCGCTTAGAGTCCATTAGGCTTCTCTTGTCCATTTCTTGTGTGTACAAGTTCAAATTACACCAAATGGATGTCAAGAGTGCCTTCCTCAATGGCTTCTTGCATGAGGAAGTGTTTGTTGAGCAACCCAAGGGGTTTATGGATCCACACCACCCCTCTCATGTCTATCGCCTCAAGAAGGCTTTATATGGGTTGAAACAAGCACCGAGGGCTTAGTATAAGCGCCTCACTCTCTATCTTGTTGACAATGGCTACTCTAGAGGCAGTGTTGACAAGACCTTGTTCATCAAGTGCACTAAAGATGAGCTATTCATAGCTCAAATTTATGTTGATGACATTGTATTTGGTTCTACCAACAGCTTGAATGTTCAACAATTTGTTGATGTCATGTCTCATGAGTTTGAGATGAGCATGGTTGGTGAACTAAATTACTTCCTAGGCTTGCAAATTAAGTAAATGCATGATGGGATCTTCATATCCCAAGCTAAATATGCCAAGAGCCTAGTGAAGAAGTTTGGTCTTGAGAATGCCAAACATTGTGACACACCCATGAGCACCACCTTGAAACTAAGCAAAGATGCTAGTGGAAAGGATGTGGAGCAAAGTTTATATCGTGGCATGATAGGAAGCTTGCTTTACTTGACCGCAAGTAGGCCCAATATAGCATTTAGTGTGGGTGTGTGTGCTAGGTACCAAGCTATTCTCAAGAAATCTCACCTTGTTGCGGTAAAGAGGATCATTCGGTTTGTGAATGGTACCTCAAACCATGGGATTTAGTACTCCTTTGACACTAATCCTAGTCTTGTTGGATTTAGTGATGCCAATTGGGCGAGAAATTGTGATGGTAGGAAAAGTACATCGGGCGGTTGCTTTTTCCTTAGAAACAATTTGGTTTATTGGTTTTGTAAGAAACAAAACTCAATTTCCCTATCCACGGCCGAGGCGGAATACATTGCCACCGGTAGTGCTTGCACTCAATTGATGTGGATGAAATAAATGCTAGCCGACTATGGCTTGGAGCAAGGTACTCTTACTTTATTTTGTGATAACATAAGTGCCATTAACATATCTAAAAATCCCGTCCAACATTCTAGGACAAAGTACATAGGCATTAGACACCACTTCATAAGAGAGCTAGTTGAGAGTAAAACCATTGCATTGGAACATGTGAGAACAAATGACTAACTAGCGGATTTGTTTACAAAGCCCTTAGACACTCGTAGATTTGGGAACCTTAGCAAGCCTATTGGGATTTGTCACTTCGGTTGAAGTGGTTTTTCTTGACCCCATATAGGGAGCTCAAGTAAAGAGAGCAAAGTTGCATGAACATGCATTGTGCTACATTGAAATATTTTATGCCTCTTATTTAATTGCTTGAGATGATTGGTTATACATGCTTATATGTATTTTTTTTTAATAAGTGTAATTCATTTGCCTTGCTTGCAATCCATATCATATTTATGCTCAAACGTGCATTTTTGGAATAGGAAATGTTGTTAGGTTTTTGGTTGTTGTTGGCATATATTCCATATCAAAACGTGTTTATCTTGTAAATGTTTATGTGGTCATGTTGATGATGATACAAAGCTTCAAAGAAAGATTTGACTACGATACATTCAAGATGATGGCTTGCTAAGAGGAAATAAGCTTCATTGCTCATCAAAGGTAAAATCGACCTCATTCCTCTTACAAGGCATAGGCACACACACACAAATCATTCATGAGTGTCCCTGCATTGTTGTGCACCATTTTTATAACACATTCACATGATTTTGTATGCTCATGCATTGAACTCAAATGCTCATACATTTTAGAGTTGCATGTTCTAGGACTATGTCTAGGAAATGGCATTCATATGTGAACTTGTGTTTGTATGTTTGTGTTTCTTGTGTTCTGGACTTGTAATAGTGCTTAATTGATTCCTTATTGAGTTCCGGTCATTTCGGTTACTCATTCGTTAAGTTTCGAGTCCAAACGATGTAGCTACGCTACTTTTCGTTCTCATTCGTTGAGTTGTGTTCGTCGTCGTTTTCCGAGATGAATTCTCAACCATTTTTCAAAGTTTCATAGTCTTCGTCGTGCGTGAGGGAGTCACGGTTCGTAATCCAAAAACGGATTCGAATTCGGAGTTCGGATGCCCGAATACGGCTGAAGAACGCGAGAGGTGCGCGGGAGGTCGCTTGGCCAAAAGCCAAGCTAGGAGTGGCCACGTGTGGACCACGTGTGCCACACGGCCAGAGCTCCTCTCTGGCCACGTGTGGCACACGCTGGCCACACGTGGGCTGACCAAATTCCCACAAAAAATTTGGACCATTTTGCCCTTCTTTCATTCTTTTTTAAACTCCTCCAATTCCCTCCATTCTCTAAAAAAGAAGAAAAAGTTTGAAATCCCGTCTATGATTTTCTCTCAATTTTTCTCAACTTCCAAACACCATAACTTTCTCATCCGGAGTCGGAATTGAGTGATTCAAGTTGGAGATTGTTCGTATTCGAGTCCTCTACCTTTTCCAAGTGGTTGTGCAGCTGTTTGATCGAATTTCTGACAGATCTCCTCAGAAAAACGAACCAGCTCTTGTAATTGAAGTAGAGTTCATAACTTTGTGATTTCATCTTTTTAATCCTCCAATTTGCTTGGGGTTTCTTCTTCTATATATATATGTTTGTTTAGTGAATGCTATAGAGAAAGATAGCTTCATAATCAATCTAATTGAATAGTCTAATTAGAGACACATGTTGACTAGAATCTTGGATTCTTTGTTCTTAACATGATTGTGAGTTGTATTGTGATTAGATTGATATATAGGATTGTTTGAGACTTGATTGATCAAGTTTATGATTAATAATCCTTTCTATGTGACTTTGATCCATGATTGGTGAAATCTAGGATTAGAGCCTTTTATGTGTTTTTAGAGATATATAGGATTGATTTGTTTTTAACATGTCTCCTATCTCTAAATCTTTGGCTAGAATAATTGTTGAATACATTTTATAATTCTAGCATTTTTTATGTATGTTTATGACATCTTGAACTTGTGCCTTATGAATATGAAATTGTTCAAGTGTTGTTTTGTATGAATGAATCTAGATGTTTTATGTGTTAATTGTATTCACATGCTCTAGGTTTTCATTCATGTTTTTGCATCTAGATTTCTATTGCTTGTGTTTTCACATCTCTAGATCTAGTTGTTCCATGGAATGTATTGATCACATGTTCTATGTTGTTTTGATTGATTGCATCACTTGCATTCACATGATCACACTAGGAAGTCCTTGTAAAAGGCATGAAGTCTTGGCTAGAGTTGGGATGACTCGGATAGCCAAGCAAGAAGTCTTGCCTAGAGTCGGGAGGACTCGGATAGGTAAGCAAGAAGTCTTGTCTAGAGTCGGGAGGACTTGGATAGACAAGCAAGAAGTCATGGCTAGAGTCGGGAGGACTTGGATAGTCATGCATGGGAGGCTTTCTAGAGGCACGTGTGCCTTATATAGAGAGTTGGCTTATATATTGGTAGGCCCGGGCGGTTGGTTAGACATAGAGTCCGATAGAGCGGGGTACATGGGATGTGTATGCACTCTTGAGGAATTTCTAATCTTCCAACGATGTTGGTTTTGGTATGAGTTCCAATATGTGGTGGTTTACATCATTGAGGGATTTTGTATCTTCCAATAGGGTTGGGTAAACATAGACTCCACATGGGTTGGTGACTAGGATTGGTCATTTTGTGGAATTTCTAATTTACTTTCCAAGTATATATATAAGTACCCAATGGTTGTAATTCAACCCGTGGATGTTTCCTCCTTGGAGGTTTTACCACGTTAAAAAATCCCTTGTGTTAATTCTTCCTATCTCTCACTTTTATATTTGTTTATGTATATGTTGTTATCTTGTGACACATCAATTACTTGTGAAGTATATTGATACAAGATTTTGTATAGTGTGATTTGTAAATATATTCTTTTGATCATATTTGTAAATACATTTTTCTTTTGTATATTGTTTTTTGTATTTTTCTTTATACCTCATACAACATATTGATACTTAGACAATGTATGAATGATCACATGATAACTTGTCTTAGTATGATTCCGTGATGTTTATGTTGTATGTAAGGCTACCTTGAGGGACAAACGTAAGTTTGTTCAAGGGATTGAAATTAGGCGAAAAACCTATTCACCCCCCCCTCTAGGTACGTCTTAAGCAATTTAACCTTGTATGTATACTTTCAAATGTACTTTGGAAGTAATTTGTGAATAACCTTTAATTGATTCCTATGACATGATGATTCTTTCTGTTGACATGCTTAAAAGTGAAAAGCATGATATGCTTAATTGCTTTATCTTGAATGAAAATTTGTGTGAAAAAACAATCGTTGAGACTTCAATTAATAAGGATCTTAATATCCATCGTCTCTCCCTCTTTATTTGTAGAACAAGGTTACTATCATGCGGGCATCTCACCCGGAAAAATCAAATAAGGCGCAAAGTCGCTCATGTCTTGTTTTGCATATAAAGTTGGATATAGTTGCTCATTAAAATTTGATATGTTTAAACTCTATAACCTTACCTTTTTTCTGTGACAAAGGGTGAAATTGGTTTGAACTCCTTTAGGAAACCTTTGTTGTTTGCTTTGCCAAATACCATTGCTTTTGATCTTAAATGCAACATGTCTTACATGCAAAGCATCCTTGTCACACATTTCTCTTAAAATAAAACTCCTTGAATCTCTCTTACTTAATTGAGGTGTATAAAATTGCTTATATGATTATGCATATGTGTTTGTGCTACAAGCTCTCCTTGCTAATGCTTACCTATTATGGAGACTCCCTTTGCCTATCTCATGACAAAAAGGGGGAGTAAGGTTGGGGGAGAAATTTTTTTTTGCATTGCATTTAGGGGGAGTTGAGAGAGAGAGTAACCCATGTTGGGAGTCGATGCATTTAGGGGGAGTTGCATTGCATTGCATGATTACATTAATTGATTGTATTTTTTTTCTTTGGCAATTGCAATTTCTTTTGTTCAAGCACCTCTCACACACTTGCTCTTGAAAGGTATATTTCTTGTTGATTGTGTGTAGGTTGGAATTTTCTACAAGCTTGGAAATGAATTGAAGATGTTCAAGACTTAGACTAGGGCTTAGTTGTAATGTAGAAAATTTTGTTGACCAACCATTTTTTTGTTTTTGTGAGGATGCTTGTGAGTGTTGATTTTGTCACAAAATAGCCAAAGGGGGAGATTGTAAGTGCCTCACTTTTTAATTGGCTAATTTCGGTGACAAAATCACAATGGGGTTTAATCTTGTAAGGGTAGTTTAGAATTGAATAAATTCTACTCAAATGCTTAAGGACCTCATTGTGGATCTCAAGAGCTTCAAGGAAGGTAGCTTCTTAACCTTGAATCTTAATTGAAGAGATTTAGAGTGCACACACACATAATTCATGCATTTTAGTATTTGTGTTTGTTTTGGTATGGTTGGTAAAATCTCATTGTATTTTATAGAAATATATTTTTGAGATTTTTCGTATTTTTACGAGTCCAACTTTGTGTGGATTTGTCCCTAGATGAGTTCCGAGTGATTCGGAGGCTTGTCTATATGTTTCAGATGATTTCCGAGACATTTGGGGCATTCCGTGTTTTTACCGAAAACTGGAATTCAATTCCGAGCTTAGAGTGGAAAGTTGAAGTTATATAATTTTCCATATTTATAATTGAGTTCAGATCTATTTTTCAAAGACGGAATTGAATACTAAGTTCCGGGATCAACTGGACCGAAGATCGATCGAATCGGGAGCCGGCTTAGTGTGGCATGATAACCACACAAAGCAAGGGGGTGGCGTGTGAGAGCCATGCACCACACGGGAAAAAGTTGCCTCTGTCCCCATTTGGCGCACAGCGCTTCAACGCGCTCTCCCCCTAATTTCATTTGTTTTGTTGTTGTGCGTTACTATATACATATATATATATATACCTGATTGCTTTTATTTTGTATTGACTTTGCTTTTTGTTTTATTATTTTATTGTTTTGATTTTTGTTTGTTTGTGAGTTAATATATATATATACATTGTCTATTTGTTTGTGCGTTAATATATATATAATATAAACCTGATTGTGTTGTTTTAAGTTTGTTTGTGTGTTAATATATATATATATATATTTAATATCTAATTGTGCCTTTTGCCTTTTGCTTGACCTGATAGTATATATATATATATATTTTTTTTTTCTTCTTCTCTTCGTGCGACACATATTTTTTAGAACAAAAAATTCACTTTAGAGAGAGAAATATTTTTTCAAGAGAGAGACTTCCAAGATCCCATCTTTACTCATCCAAATCCAAAACCCATCATCTTCACACATCATCTAGCATGTTCTAGGTATGATTTCTCATGGGTTTTCTTATTTGCTCACATGACTTGTAGTTAGAACATCCTTACATTACTTCACATGTTCTTTCTCTACAAGATTGCTCTTTTATGACTTGACTTAGTTTCAAGATTGTGTTTATTGTGTTTTGACAGTTGTATTGTGGTAAATATTGCATATAGGACTTTGTTTGTCTATTTGTTTTATGTTATATGCATGCCACTTAGTAAAATGATATCTAGGAATGTCTAACATGTTCATCCATGCCTAGATAAGCTAAAATGTCTAACCTTGCATTTTGAGTATCTTGAATATTGCACATATTCACACTAGGTTGTTTTATCTCTTTAATTAGGGTCAAGTTTTGTATTTGCCTTTTGGGTAGTTTGCAAGCATGAACTAGATTCACTTCTAAAGGCCCGTGGGTAGCAAAGACGGATTAGTAATCTTAGGTGTGATGCGGTCAACCTAGATTGTAATCGTATTTGCAAGTAGTGGATTGAGGTTCTAGTGTGGTGCACAAAACAGCCCGTGGTTTTTCCCTGTGTGGGTTTCCACGAAAAAATCATGTGTTATTTGCTTTCTGCATTTCCTACACTTGATTTTATTTGGTGACTAGTTGGGGTTGTTTTTTGTAATCTTGATTAATCTCGAAAAATTGGTAAAAAATGATTAAAATCTATTCACACCTCCCCCCCCCCCTCTCTAGATTATATTAGGACTCGTTTATATTTATTTTCACCTGTAAAATAGCATTGACGCTTCTCCTCTCTTCCTCTATATAAAAGGACTTCTCTTGTTGTATGGATCAAGAAGAAATACCAATAAAAACTAGTTTGTGAAAAACTCTCATGGCTTTCTAAAATTCTCTCATTCTTCTTCAATATTTCTCATTAAGATGATTAACAATCTGTAATAATCTAAGTATGCTATGTGCTTGCCTCTAGCTGAGGATCCTGCACAACAGAAAAGGATTTTGATTCTTTGGCTTAAGGTCCTTGTCTGTCTCTGACATGTTGCTCTGTGAGTACCCTGTTTAGGCTGTTGGGTTTAGGCCGCTTTTTGGGGAAAGCTTTAACACAGTGAGAGACGGTTCAAGGCTCCCTGCCTCCCTCCAGTATATTATATATATTATATATTATATTATTATATTAAATATATATTATATTATAGCATATATATATTATTATATGTATTTTAAGTATTATATATAATATATATGTATTATATATAATATATATAATATATATATATATATGTGTATAATATATATATTATAATACATAAAATACATATAATATAATATATATATAACTATATATAATATTATAATATATATTATATATTAACATATTAAATAATATATATTATATATTTATGTTATATAAATATATTATTATATATATTGTATAATATATATATATATATATTTATACATATATTATATTATATAATATATATATTACATGTATTACATATAATATATTATTATATTATATATAATATATTATAATATTAAATAATATATAATTATATATATAATATATTTTTATATTTTATTATTATTATTATCCATAATATATCATGTTGTTATGAATGTTTTATAATTAGGGGTATTTTGGTTAAAATACAGTAACTCTATTCTATTCCGTTGTTAACCAAACAAAATAATACTGTTTTGGAGACTAGTTCTAAAGTTCCAACCAAACAAAAAACTTAGTTTTCCTTTTCCTTCCATTCTCATTCTGATTATCATTCCACCATGTAACTAAACGTGACCATAGAATATAGATCAATAACTCGACTATATATGTTTTAAAAAATATAATTTTATTAAAAGTTTCAATAATTATTTTTTAACATATGTCGTAGAAATTAAAATTTTGATTAGTTGAATAAATTTAAATTTATCTAACAAGGGGTTTTTTTTTTTTTTTTAATTTCTAACAGCTCATATAGTTTATATATAAATATTGTTCAATTGTTAACACATCAAAGGTTGTAGTCAAGCGGCAAAGACTGACAACCTTTGAACTTGAGGTCTCAAGTTTGACTCCCACTAATGACTCATTATTATCAGGGGTGGTCGGCAGACGGCAACGATTCGTGGTGGCCAAACGGTGGCCGGAACAGAGGCTGGCGATGATGGTGTATAAATATATATATATATATATATATAATAAATCCTTCCTTGTCAAGAATGTTCTTAACAGTAAACCGTCAAGAATTGTATTATTTTCTTGTAGTGAAGGGTTAAGGTTCATCTTTAAAAAAGAAAAATTTTAAACTATACTGAGCCTATTTTCGTTTTTGCCGCGTGTATTTTTCCCAAGTATTTCATAATTAAAGCCAGGTCATAAAGTCTGTTATACATCTCTAATTACATCTTTTCCTCTAAGCACCATTGATTCTCCTTAATGATTATATCCTTCATTCCTTTACCAAAAAAGGAAAGCGCTCTTAATCGTTCAAGCCCCGAATCAACCCTTAAATGAACTACTTATCTACTTATCGCAAGAAAGAGTGGATTCCACTATTATGTGCATACCTTCCCAGCCACAAGCCAAACCATGATTCTAGGATACCTAGATATTAACCGAGAATGCTACTCCGATCTCACCCATGGTAAATCAAAAACCATGATCTAACCCGAATGAGTCAGTAAGACACTCAGGATTTTGATCACCCCCATATAGCCA
This sequence comes from Acer campestre, assembly GCA_954870605.1. Classification (NCBI taxonomy): domain Eukaryota; kingdom Viridiplantae; phylum Streptophyta; class Magnoliopsida; order Sapindales; family Sapindaceae; genus Acer; species Acer campestre. The sequence continues at coordinate 24,415,767 of OX940802.1, forward strand.
TCATTAGTCGATATATATGAATCTTTTCAACTGACGAATCTTAGTGATAGATTCATATAGATCATGGCCCAGTCCTATATAATCACATCATATAAGGTGCCTCCATTCTTATAACACCATATGAATAGTTTAGGATAAGACCATCGTACAATATGGAATGGACCGCAGCTGTAGATTAATCAAAAATAAAGTACCCAACTTTATTTGCTTTCTACGGACTCTTTAGATTACATGTCTCGAACTGAATTCCTCTGTATATGACATTCATATACTCAGTTTGAGATTACATCTAGTAATCTTGGATGTCAGCATATATAATATAAGCGTATGAATTAATATATTTAAATGAAATAAGTACTTATTTTATTATTGAATTTATAACATTTACAAATTACAAGTTTTAGGGTATAAATCCCAACACTTATGTGTTCTAACCAATTAACTGTGTCAATCCTTAATTAGTTATATCACAAGTTATCCTAACAATATTCTAATCAACTAGTGGCATACAAAATCAATCACATAATGAATAGAATCTAATTAATAAGTGAATAGAATATAAAAGGAGATTCATATATTATAGCTCAAACAAATACCCAATACAGAAGTTTCTCACATCAATCCCCTAGATCGGGGATTAGTTACACATAGTTTCAACAAAGAAAAAGAAGTAAAAGATAAGAAAATCACCCATGGACCACCTTCTTGAATGATTGATCCTTCATTGCCTTGTTGTTCCTTATGCAAACAGTGGTAGATAAGCAAATGTCTAGATGGATGGATGTCAAATGGGTAGTGACAAAGGTAAGGAATGTAAAGAATGGGAAGAGATAAATGATTAGGGGAAAGTAATCTAGATTTGATGTTGAGTTTGGGATGGAATATGTAGTTCAAGTTTAGAGATTAATGACGTTGAGTTTGGGAAAAATTGAGGAGAAAATGCTGAAACAAATATTATACACATGTCTAAACAACCTAGAGGGGGTGAATGAGTTGTTAATCTGATTAGTTACCAATTTTTCAGATTAGTCAATATTCAAAAATAAACCCAAACACACAACAATATAAATAAGTGTAAAGCGCGGAAATTAAAGAACACTTGATTTTTTACGTGGAAACCTTCAACAATAAAAAACCAAGAGCTATTATGCTAGCCACACACGGTCCTCAAATCCACTACTTGTAATGATGTTTACAACCTAGGTTGACCTCAACCATTCTCGGTCACTAACCCACCACTACTACCTTATGAGCCTTTAATAGTGAACCTAGACCCACTTGCTTGCGCACTAAGCAACTTAATCACAAAACTCAATTCTCAATGAAGAGATCAATAACCTAAGTGAATATTATGAAATATCCAAAATGCAATTAATGCTAGGCAACACTAAATGCTTATCTAGAGATTAAATGATGACAATAAAATCAATCCTAGATATCATATTTCTACATGTCATATACATAGCTTAGCTATTCAACAAAAAGGCAATCCTAGATGCAACTGCTATCAAAAACAATCATAATCAATCAATGAGATAAATTAGCTTGAAGTTATATAAACTTAGAATCATAGTTATCACAAATGTAAGTGCCTCACTTTTTAATTGGCAAATTTCGGTGACAAAATCACAATGGGGTTTAATCTTGTAAGGATAGTTTAGAATTGATGAAATTCTACTCAAATGCTTAAGGACCTCATTATGGATCTCAAGAGCTTCAAGGAAGGTAACTTCTTGACCTTGACTCTTAATTGAAGAGATTTAGAGTGCACACACACATAACTCATGCATTTTAGTATTTGTGTTTGTTTTGGTATGGTTGGTAAAATCTCATTGTATTTTATAGAAATATATTTTTGAGATTTTTCATATTTTTACGAGTCCAACTTTGTATGGATTTGTCCCTAGATGAGTTCCGAGTGATTCGGAGGCTTGTCTATATGTTTCAGATGATTTCCGAGACATTTGGGACATTCCGTATTTTTATCGAAAATCGGAATTCAATTCCGAGCTTAGAGTGGAAAGTTATATAATTTTCCAGATTTGTGATTGAGTCTGAATCCATATTTTGAAGGCGAAATCGAATTCCGAGTTCCGAGATCAAAACTAGATCAAAGAATTTTCGGAACAGAAACCGGCTTGATGTGGCATGAAAGCCACACCAACCAAGGGAGAGAGGTGCCCATGTGAAGGGCATGCAGCCCACGGGAGAAAACTCCTTCTATCCGCGTTGCACTCACGGGCTTCACACGGCACCTGATTGCTTTGCTTTTTTTTTTGAAATTTTTAAGCCATATTATATAGTGTTATATGATCATGTGAGCTCATGTGTGTTATGTGTGCATGTTGCATGAGTGGACTTGTTCTGACAAATCATTTAATGCCTTGATCTTCTCTTACGTGAGCTCACCGCACTGGATTATTTTTAATTAATTTGTTTTCTCTCTCACGTACACACCACCTAATTGCCTTTGTTTTTTTTTATTGTTTTGATTTTGTTTGATTGTGTGTTAATATATATATATATATAATATATGTGTAAAAACGTGCTCCTCAGTTTTTTATTTTTTTTGCAACACCTAATATATATATATATAAACGGTGACCTGATATAGTGGTATATATATATATTTTTTCTTATTCACTTGATCACACACATATTTTTGATAGCAAAAAATTCACTTTAAAGAGAGAAATAATTTTTCAAGAGAGAGACTTCCAAGATCCCATCTTTACTCATCCAAATCCAAAACCCATCATCTTCACACATCATCTAGCATGTTCTAGGTATGATTTCTCATGGGTTTTCTTATTTGCTCACATGACTTGTAGTTAGAACATCCTTGCATCACTTCACATGTTCTTTCTCTACAAGATTGCTCTTTTATGACTTGATTTAGTTTTAAGATTGTGTTTATTGTGTTTTGAGAGTTGTATTGTGGTAGATATTGCATATAGGACTTTGTTTGTCTATTTTTTTTTTATGTTATATGCATGCCATTTAGTAAAATGATATCTAGGAATGTCTAACATGTTCATCCATGTCTAGATAAGCTTAAATGTCTAACCTTGCATTTTAGCATCTTGAATATTGTTAATATTCACACTAGGTTGTTTTATCTCTTCATTTAGAGTTAAGTCTTGTATTTGTCTTTTGGTAGTTTGCAAGCATGAACTAGATTCACTTTTGAAGGCCTACGGGTAGCAAAGATGGATTAGTAATCGTAAGTGTGATGTGGTCAACCTAGATAGTAATAAAATTTGCAATTAGTGGATTGAGGTTCTAGTGTGGCGTACAAAACAACCCGTGGTTTTTTCCCCGTGTGGGTTTCCACATAAAAATCTCGTGTCTTTTATTTTCCACATTCTCTACACTTGATTTTTGTTGTTGACTAGTTGGGGTTGTTTTTTGTAATCTTGATTAATCTCGAAAATTAGTAAAAAGGGATTAAAATCTATTCACACCCCCCCCCCCCCCCCCCCCCCTTCTAGATTATATTATGACTCGTTAACATATATTTTCAACAAACAATCTCAATCAATCAATGAGATAACTTAGCTAGATGTTATATAAACTTGGAACCTAGCTATCACAAAGTCAACATACATAAATATTCATAAACTTTGACTAGATGATTTAAAAACAATTTACCAACATAGTCAACAATAAATGTGTAGAGAATATTTATGACCTAGCTTTTTTGACAAAAATAACCTAATCAATTAAGCTATCAAAATACAAACCCAATCATGTTATCAATCAACACAATAATGCATTCAAAAACGATTTCTACAAATGATATGCATTAAAAACGAATTATTGGACAAAAAGAACAACAAAAAAAGATGGGATGTTTGTTCTTACTTACCAAGTCAAGAACGATGAAGACCCATGGAAGATTGACGTAATGGATGCATGGGTTTTGGGTTAGGAGAGTTAAACAAGCTTGAATGAAGATTTCTCTCTCTAGAATCTCTCTCTATCTCTCTAGGGTTTGTGTTCAAGTCAAGAATGATGAAGACCCATGGAATATTGATGCAATGGATGCATGGGTTTTGGGTTTGGAGAGTTAAACAAGCTTAGAGGAAGCTTTCTCTCTCTAGGATCTCTTTCTCTCTCTAGGGTTTGTGTTCTTGGTTGGATTAATGGGGAAGATGAGAAAATGATGTATTTATAGATCTCAAGTGAAACTATGTCGTTTTGGAAGAAATAGAAAAATTATGGGCATTTCTGTGGTATGTTTTCGCGGTACACGTGACAGTGCAGTAGCTCAAAATTTGAGTGCTTTGAAACATGACCAAATGACATCGAAACCTTTCATATGATATATCTTTGGAAAGGTATGGATGTATAATTTCTATTTATTTTTACAAAATGATATTTTGATGTCTACAGAAAAAGTTATGGTCAATTTAGTGAACAAAGGTCATAAACGGATAACAACATAGTTGTCCTGTTTTGGTGGTCACTTTGGAGATTTCAAAAACAATCCAAACGGTCATGAAATATTACGAGTAATATAATGTTGGAAAGGTATGGGTGTCTAGTTTGTATAGAAATTTTCAAAACTCATTTTAAAACTTTGTATAAAAATTTATGGTCACAAGACCATACAAAGGTCAGTTTTGAAAATCATTGAAATCATTGAAATCCAATCTCTTGAAACCATACACTTTACTCCAAACAACCAAACTAAATCTAACACTTATCCAAGAGAAGAATGAGACCTTCTCAAATGGTCAACCATTACGCTAATATATGCACAACATCGTGCAAGCGCGGATGTTTCCGATCACACAAACTAATCTCTTTAAGAGTCAAGTCAAGTGATTTACCTTTCGTTCTTGCTCTTGAAGTCACTAAGATGCTTGGAAGCTTGTCAACGAGAACCTAAGCTACCCATTACATAGAAATCCCAAAATGTGGTTTGTCAACGAAATAAGCCAATCAAAATATGAGAAACTTACAAATGCTCTTCTAAATCTAGAAATTTTTTCAATTCAAAAACTCTTTTTTGAAAATGGAGATGATGTCTTGTAACTGGCAGATTCACTGATGTGGCATGTGTCACAGTCATGATTTCTCAATGTGCATCTAGCAAACTTGATCGCGACAAATGGTAATACGGTCTTCGATCAGGTTGTCACGGTTGGCCAGGCATTGACAGATAGTCTGTGACATTTGGATTTAGTTCCTTTATCTATTTTCATGGTTGCTTGGCACCGACTTTGATGACCGCCATAGATGGATCTGATGATGACGTGATCAACTTGAGAGCGACATTTAGCCACGACAGTAGACATGATTGATTTATCAATTTTATTTCTCTCGGTTGCGGTCTCCTTCATAGCGACACTTCAACTGTAACCCCGGTAAAGGAGAGACAAGGTAATGGTGTTAGGGATCCTATAATCCCTCCTCAAGCGAGCTAGGGCGTCAACCATATAGATCGAATCCGGGATAATCCGGCCATCATGGAAGGAAGACAAAGGACCAACAAGGACTCCCGCAAAATCAACAACCAGAATACCATCTTCCTCCTCATCTTCAACATTCGCATCGTTCTCTTCATCAACAATTTGGACTGGGTCTTCGGGTTTGTTATTGAAGCCTGACCTGATTCTAGGATGAAACAAATTACGGTGTGTTCAATATTAATCTAGAAGGGGGGTGAATAGATTTTATCCGATTTTACCCAATTTTTGTTAATAGGAAAGATTACGAAAATACCCTTTACTAGTCAATATAAAATAGCAAGTGTAATATGGTGCGGAATATTAAAATACACTTGATATTTACGTGGAAACCCTCACGGGAAAAACCACTGGCTATTAAGTGAGCCACACTCAAAATAAATGTGAGAAAGATTACAACCTAATCTCGGAAGTAATCACACACCTACCTAATCCCGGTATGAGTGAACCTAGTCCAATTGCTTGTGGTTTATGCAACCTAATCCCGGAAGCTACACAAGTCTTACTTCTCAAAGAAGAGATAACAAGCCTATGTGAATATATGAATACTCAAAATGCAATAAGAGCAAGGCAACCCTATATGCTTATCTAGGATGATGATATATCAATGAAATCAATCCTAGATATCAAAAGCTAAATGACATATCATAAAGCTTAGCTATTCAAGAATAAACAAACCCTAGATAGCTATCACAATGCAACACTCAATCATATTCATCACAAACAATCTCTAACTTGTATTTAGCATGTGAACATAAAACATACAAGTAAGTAAAGAGATTTCTTGATAAGAAAGAAACTAAAATTAGATGAAGTTAGTCAAAATCTTACCAAGCAAATTGTGATGATGCAAAGCTATGCAAGAATGATCCTAGATGAACTTGATGAATCAAATGAAAAGCTTTGAGTGTTTAAAGGTGAGTTCTTGATGATTTTTCTCTCTAGTGTTTCTCTTTTTGCTTTAGGGTTCTAAGGAGTCAAAGAACTAACTCAGAGAAAAGAGAAAGCATGATATTTATAGGCATCAAAAACAGGGCATGTGAAATGACAAGTTTGCCCCTGAAAATGCACAATCGATGGTTTCATTCGGCGGCCATGCCGCCGATCATGACGGCCGAATTCGTCTCGAGAGAATAGGGGAGAAAACGGCGGTTTCATTCGGCGGTTTCAAAATCGTCGAGTAAACCGCAGAACAAGACCCGAGAATAATAAATGCATCAGGTATGAACGGCGGTTTCAAATCGGCGGTCGGGACCGCCGATCTAACCGCAGAATTAGACTAGAGACCACTGGTCCAAAACGGCGGTTTCATTTGGTGGCCAAGGCCGCCGATTAAACCGTCGATTCACCAAAAGTGGTAAATCCAAGGAGAAAGCCAAGGCAATCACCAAGAGCGGTCTTCGCGCAAAACCAAGCACACTTATGTGCAAGTGCGAACGTTTTCGAACATCTACGGAAAATGAATTACAAGACACAAGCACACAAAAAGATACAATTCATAAAAGTGTATGTGTGAAAGTGACATGTGAAGAGAATGCACACATACAAGAATATGTTAAGTGAGTGTGTGCTATTAAATCTCTTCAATGGAAAATAAGCACTAGAGATATACCTTTGGTGCTTGTCACCTTGAGGTCTTGAGGGCATTAAGCTTGATCCTTAAACACCTAAAACTACCCTTACAAGTCAAACCCCAACATGTGGTTTGTCTACAAAATAAGCCAATCAGTATGAGAATCCTTACATAGGATTTCTTGTAGAATGGTGAAACTGAGATAGGTTGCTGGCACCGGCAACATCGCTTTCTTCCCGGCCTCGTTTCTTCCCCCTTGTTGTTGGGGAACTCTCCTCTAAATCTACCTTCTCCATATTAAGGAGGTCATCAACATTGTTAGGAGGGTTTGGAGAAGTTGGGTGAGGGTTTGGTGAAGATGGATAAGGGTCTTGTGAAGTCGCAGGAAGGTCTGATGGAGTTGCCATTGCATAAATATGAAGAAGAAGAAGAAGGAAATTTGATAGGTTGCTAATAAGAAGAAAGAACGAGAAAGCAAGGTCTGTTCTTTTTTTGAATTTTGAAATCAGTGTGAAAGAGTGAAGAAAGTTGGATTATTTATAGAGGAAGGTAAACAGTTACCTGAATAAGCAAGGAAACCGGAATTGATGATCGGAAACGTGCAGGAGACGATTTCAAGAAAATCACGCCAAAAAAGGTCCATTCAAATAAGCGAACCACTTGAGGCTTAACACGTGGACAACTCATTTATTATTAGCGTGCTAAAGGAGGATTTACGTGCTGGAGAAGGATATCCTCCAAGATAGTGGAAACCAGCAAGATAGGATAAGGAAAATCCTTTATGTATCTTGGTATCCTGACTCTAACCCCAGCAAGGCACCGATGTTCAAGTCAGGGGGGACGTTTGTTAGCCGCAAAAAATGGCAGGGGTTTAAAGAAGAATTTTCCATCAAAATTGGGGAATAACCGAGTTAGAAAGACACCATAAGAAGAGCATCCCAGTACCCCGCCTTTAAAGTTGGGGAATAACCGAGTTAGAAAGACACCTACCAGTCCAGATCAGGATCAAGGGTTCCTAGACTCAAAGGTACTGTGAAACAAAGAAGCCAAGTTCCAGAGACTCCACTACTGCAGGATCCTAGCACCCCGCTACCATCCGACATCCCGGTATCCCGATACCCCTATACATTTATACTGAGTATAATAATCAAGTAGGAAGCGAGATGCCTATGTACCCTAATTCCTCTAGAGCCGGCCAACCAAGCAGGAAGTAGCAAATTAGCATACTACCAAGTACCGAGGTAAGAACAGGCATGCCAAGATCGAGCTACCAAGAAAAGCAGTGTGACAACAGCATTTTAATAACAAGGAAGCTGATCCTTTCACTCCACTCAAGAGTTCTATTTGAAAGACAAGTCAACTCTATCAAATTCCGCCAAATAAGGGATCGCTTGATTCCTAGAATCAATTTGATGATCTTTTCGCCAATCGCCATGGAACGTCTCGAAAATATCTAGGTCATTGGACCGAATTTAAAAGAGTGCTCAGCACACGTTGGGACTATATATACGACATGCTATCGTACAAAAAGGGGACCGCAATTTTGAGTCCTGAACCCTACTTTACGTTTTTCCACTTATCGATATGCACGAGAGCTACATCGCTGCTGCAAACTGAGTTTTTTACCCTATCACCATAGCCATATAAAATTTCCATCGTATTCTCATATTATATGTGGACGATTAATAAAAAGAATTATATATGATCCTATTGTTACATTATTTTTAATTCACCATTATCATCGTTTTTAACTTGTTTTACTGAGAATCCATAGATATAGAACTACTTGATATCTCTCCGACTGAGATCTACCCCGATTTCAATCACTAGAGTTGTTAATTGGAAAATCACCAGAGTTGTTAATTGGAAAATCACCCCAAGTGACAATTTTCGGTTAACAGAAATAAAATAATCAAATTATCTTATCTTCATTCAAAATTAAATATTAATCAACACCCTTCTTCTAAGATTAATTACACAGTTAAATAATCTAATTATTTAATTAACATAATCATTAATATTCATTAAGTAAATAATCTCATTATTCAATTAATTCTTGAATAAACACATGTCACTTTCGTAACACAATTAATTGGACAATCCAATTAATTAACCGTGACCCTTGTTACCTTAATCAATCGGGCTAGCAAGGGGACCTAATGGACCCACGGTATTTTGAGCTCCAATAATTCTTAGAAATAATTAATTAAACTCTTTAATTAATATTTCATGATTATTAACTTCGGTGTTATTCCACTAAAAACCTGAAGCTGCACTCTCTCAACTGTAGATGTTTTTACACAAACCAATAACTCTTGGTGTCCATTGATATAGCTATTACATATGGTATGATCATCCACAAGTAGTTCATAATTAAAGCTGGGTCATAATGTCCGTTATATCCCTCTAATTACATCTTTCCATTTAAGTACCATTGATTCTCTAATGAACAATAAATCCTACATTCCTCACAGAATTAGGAGAGCGCTCATATTGTTCAAGCCCCAAATCAACCCTTAAGGGAACTACTATTTACTTTCGCAAGAATGAGTGGATTCCACTATTGTGTGTAGACCTTCCCAACCACAAGCCAAACCGTGATTCCAACATACGAAGTTATTGATCGAGAATGCAACTCCGATCTCACCCATGGTTTATCAGAAACCACGATCTAACCTGAAGGAGTCGATAAGACACTCAGGATTAAGATCACCCATATACTGCCATCATTTGTTGATATATGAATCTCATCTTGTAAAGGATCCTGGTGAGAGATTTATATAGATCATGGTCCAGTCCTATATGATCACATCATATAAGGTGCCTTCATTCTCATATCACCATATGAATAGTCTAGGTTAAGAACATTGAAAATTACAGAATGGATCGCAGCTGTAGATTAACCACAAGTAAAGTACCCAACTCTATTTGTTATCTACGGACTCCTTAGATTGCTCATCTCAAACTGAATACCTCTATATATGACACTCATATACTCAGTTAGATATTACATCCGGTAATCTTGGATGTTAAGTACACATGATATAAATGTATAAGACAGATATATAGAATGAATAAACTACTTCTTTTATTAATGTTTCATTCACATTTACAAATTTCAAGCTTTAGGGCATAAACCCCAACAATCTCCCACTTGCAATAAAGTAGGTGAGACATATCTCATAACCCTAAACCCTCTAGTTGACCTTCAAACACTTTAACCATTAAGGTCTTTGTAAATTTATCAGTAATCCGTACATCCCAACGGGATCAAATCCTATCATGAATACACTAGCATATAGTTTCTCGTTCTCTGAAGATACTTGAGAATAGTCTTGACAACAACCCAATGATCCAATCCTAGGTTGGACTGGTATCTGCTGGCTATTCCCACTACGAAGCAGATGTCCGGTCTTGTGCATAACATAGCATACGTGAGACTACCTACTGCTGACGCATAGGGAACACATCTCATATCCTCAACTTCTTGAGGTGTTTTAGAACACTTTTCCTTAGACAAGTGAACTCCATACCTATAAGGTAAATTACCTTTCTTAGAGTTCTGCATCAAAAATCGCACAAGAATCTTATCGTTATACGATGCCTGAGACAATGCTATGAGTTTATTCTTACGATCCCTTAGTTAGATCCCTAGAACATAACTTGCCTCTCCCAAATCATTCATTTGGAATTGGCTAGCCAGCCATCCCTTTACTTCCGATAATACCCCTATCTCATTCCCAATTAGTAGGATATAATCTACGTACAGAACAAAGAAAACTACCTTCTTGTCATTGATGTGCTTGTAGACACAAGGCTCATCAACGTTTTGCTTAAAGCCATAGATTTTGATCACATCATCAAACCTTATGTTCCAAGATTTAGATGGTTGCTTAAGTTCATAAATGGATCTTTGCAACTTGCAAACATTTTTTTCTTGATTTGGAGATACAAATCTCTCTGGTTGCATCATGTAGATGCTCTTATCAAGATTGTCATTCAAGAATGCAGTCTTAACGTCCATTTGCCAAATTTTGTAATCAAAATAGGCAACAATGATTAAGAGAATCTGAATATACTTAAACATGGCTACTAGCCTTGCCTTGAAGGTCTCTACTTTCTCGACTACTTGATGAGCCGTCGTTGTGTACTCAACAAAATAATGTTTTAAAAGTAATCATTTTGAAAACCAATTTCACCACTTAAAAATCTACTTAGATAGAAAATTAGTTGTTATTGGAAAATCGTCATTGGGCTGAATCTCCAAATAACAACTTTAAGGGACCAAGATCAAAATCGATCCCAGTCGGAGGGGTATCACGTAGTTCGATACCAATAATGGTCCTGCTATAATGAGTGTGATTTGAATGTAGAAATACGGTTTGAATAAAAACTATGGTAAACAAATAGAATCTTTATTGATTGTCACTTTTTATTGTAAGTACAAGATTTGTGTTTTTCTATGCTAATGGTGGAGTGTAGAGCTTCAGTAGGCGAAGGAGATGATGGTGGCAAACTCATACGTGTCGATAAATAGAACTTGAATGTAGGGTTTTTTGGGATGATTTTTGTATCCCTTTTTGGTGTGTATCATGTTGTTTATATAAGTCATGTTGCTTGCCATGCACTCCTATAGTTTCGGTCTAAGGTTAGGCGATTGCAGGACTTCCTTCCTCTTAGGAGACAATCTCAGAGTTTTTATCGTCAGAATCAAACCTTTCCTTCCTAGGAGGATTCTAACAGAGTTGACTTGTTCAAATAGAACTCTCAATTAGCGGGAAGAAATCTACTCTTCCTGTTTTGGCTAAACAGCGGCGTTTTAGTATTTCTCTATGGAGCTTTATCCTGGTCATCTTTGTTCTTTTGTATTTTCATCTGGTACCTTACTACCTAGCGAGTTGATTCTAAAAGGTGTTATAAGCTCATGAATATCCCCGCTGGTACCTGAGGGTCAAGAAACCAATCGAGACTATAACGAGGTATCTAGCCGATGAAATAGCGAGATATCTAGATGGTACAATAGCGAGATATCTAGATGGTACAGTAGCGGGATGCTTGGTGGAACTCCGTATCGGGATACTTAATGGAACTGTGAATCGAGGTGCGGGATGAACTATGAATCGGGGTACTTGGTGAACCTCCGCATCGGAATACTTGATGGAATTTCATGTCAAGATGTTGCGTGCTGAACTGTGAATTGGTATGCTTCGGGGTTCACGAGAAGCTAGGGAATTGCATGGCTAGATCCCTCTGGAGGGGGTATGTACCAGGATTAATCGGGATCCCTCCCTTCTTGGGGTAGCTGGATGGTATTTGGATTACCATGTCCTCCTTGTACCAAGGTGGAAAATTCTTCTTTTGTCCTCTGCCAATTTTGGTGGTGGCGAGGAAGGTAGCGAACGAGACGTCACTTCAGTCGGGGTCTAGACCGGCTCTTTCGCTTCCTTCCACGATGGTCGGATAGTACCTGATTCGTACGTACTCTAGATACACTTACCAAGTTGAGGGAGGAGTACCAGATTTTGGACTACATCACTCTATCCATTCCTCATTGGGGTTACGATGTGTATACCCCACCCCAGGATCGCCTGCTGATTCATAAAGCCACTTTTGAACGCGGAGTTTGGCTACCACTACACCCTACACTTGATCGGGCTCTTATCGCGCTGGAGCTAGCTCCCCTCCAGATCTCACCGGGCTTCTGGAAGCATTTGAAGGGGTTTCTGGTGCTATGACGAGAGCAATACGAGAATGACAACATAGACAGGGAGCCAGGATTGGACGAGCTACGCTTCCTCTTCAATATAGTGAAAATGGTGCCTCAGGGTCAATTTTACCTGAGGGCATCCAACGACATGAAGTTCGTCATCCCAGGGGGGAATGTGAAGTATACTGCTCCCTAGAAGGAGGAGTGGCTTGTGGTTGAGGGTGAATGGGGGCATATCGCCTTCATCGGAGGATATGAATACCTTGTCCTAACCTAGTTTACGGCGAGGGATAAATGGGCGAAGGGGGTGCTCTCATCGGAATCCCGGGACATTCTTGGGAGGATTATGAAGAGGGGGTACACAAACATGAAGTACCCCACTTTGGACCCCTTCGAGGGAGACCGGTTGGAGAGGTACCTAAAGATCTACCTCGTGCTTCCGTGTAAGTAACTTTATCTATCTCACTTGTCCGTGTGTACATATATTTCCCTCCTCTTTTTCTCACTATATTCTCTTTCTCTTTGTAGTATCTGCTGCCCCGATGGTGATGAGGTCTCCATCCTCCTATGGGACGGGGGATATGATCCTGCCTGCTTCTACCTCTCATGTTCCTTCCCCTTCTTCTACTGCCAGAATTGTGCTGGGGTCTGCACAAGCTAGAACTGATCCTAACATTCCACCTGCTCCAGCAAAGTCATCCGCCAGTATTGCTACCCCCCTCCTACTTTAGTGGGGTCATTTGCCAAGACTCATGCTCATCTTCCCACTTTGCCCCCAGCACGCCCGTCGATCAAGGCAATGCTAGCTCGAGCAGCTAAGGCTCGAGGTTCAAAAAGACAAACTCTAAAGAAGGGTCATACTACGGCTTTGCCCACTGTAAAGATCTCCCCTATCTCTCCTCCTCCAACAGCATCCTTCCAAGACTGCATTAAGAATACAGAGAAAGAGGAAGCTGCCCCTACTACAGCTCCACCTACTAACATTCCTTCGGGGTCGGGGTCGGGGTCGGGGTCGGGGTTGGGGTTGGGGTCAGGGGGTGCCGCCCAAGATGAGGTGGTATCCCGGTTCGTTGCCTCTTACCCCGGGGGAAGCTTGACGAACATGGCGAAGCTTCCAACTGAGGTCCTGGTTGTTAATGGAGCATCTGTCTTAGCCGAGGTAGAGTTCCATTCTCTCTTTTATTACTCTATTCCTTCCTTCTGGCAGGTGCCGACTCCTTCTTCTTTTTGCAGGGTTTCAAATTTGCTCTGGCTTTGGAGAGGCAATTGCTGACCCTAAGGGAAGCCTACATCGAACTCCAAGCCAAATTGGAGGATATCCAGTAGGAGCTTGGTCAAGCCCAGCAGAATGTGGCCCCCTTGGTCCTGGCTACTGCACAAGCTGAAGAAGACAGGCAAGCCGTCTTGGTGGAAGCCAGATGCTACGAGCGTTGTTAGGATACTGAAACCATCAGGTCTTTACGTCGCTGAGAGGAGAGGGAGCGCTTGAAGGTAGAGAAGAAGCTACTGCAAGATGAGAACCAGCTTCTGCGGGATATAATAAGAAGCCTGGACACCTAGGAGGGTCCTTCATTCGAAGATGGCTTCTTCACAACTTGCTACGAGGTGGCCACAGCCTTGCCTCCTCCCTCTGATCTTCAGGCAGCTTTGAAATGGGACCAGGATCAAATTATGGCAAAGGCTACCCAGCTAGTAGGCGAGGATCAAGAATAGGAGGTCCCTTCACAAGGCGCTGCGCAGCAAGATCAAGGAGCTGATTCCCCTACTGGGGTCCAACCTGATGGTACAGAAAAGGCGATTCAGGATCCCTCCTCTGTTCAAGAAACGCAAGTGCAAGACCCCGTGCTTTCTTCAGAGGTTGTCCTGATAAAGGAGGAGGATGGCCTCGTCAAATCCGAGGTCCCAATAGTTGAAAGGACCCAGAATGAATCTGCCGCTGTAGAGGAGGATGATCCGGCTAGACCTCAGGTTCCGACAGTTGAGGGGGCCCAGACTGATATTTTTGTTGTAGTTATAGGGATGGAGGTAGCTGGCCAGGAAGGGCAACTAGAGGGGGATAAGGAAGCATGACTTGGCAGTTTATTGTACCCTTTTTTTTTTTTTTTTTTTTTGTAACCCGAAAAAAGGGGGTTGGGTACCCTATTTGATCAATACAGATTCTCTTTTTGTTGATTTACACAATTTCCTGCTTGCTCTTCTAACTATCTTAAAACATACATGCATGTGAGTAGATGGACCTAGATTGGATGATTGTGCCTTGACAAAGTAGATCAGGATACTTGATAGCCAGACATTGAACACCCTTGTACCTCGTAATTGTAGAAACTAGCAGGATCTGTCAAGTAATCACGTCTCCTTCCATAATCAGGCTTTTGTGAACATGTAGTAATCTAAAGATCCGGGTATCCTGTCAAGGTGTCCCGATTCTTTAGATAATCTAACTTGACAGGAAACTTAGGCCCCTTTAGCGCCAGCCTTTAGGAGAAATGGAGAAGTAAGGGATCAAGTACCCTGGCAAGGTATCCCGATCCTTTTTATAACCTGTCCTGGTAGGCTACTTAGGCCACTTTAGCACCATTGAAGTAAGGGATCAAGTACCCTGGCAAGGTATCCCAATCCTTTTGATAATCTGTCCTAGTAGGCAACTTAGACCACTTTAGCACTAGCCTTTTTGGAGAAATGGAAAAGTAAGGGATCAAGTACCCTGGCAAGGTATCCCGATCCGATCCTTGCTGATAATCTGTCTTGGTAGGCAACTTAGGCCACTTTAGCACCAGGCTTCCTAGTTGAGGGTGTAAGGATTCCCATTTGTTGATTGGCTTGTTTCATGGACAAACCACATGTTGGGGTTGATGTAAGGGTAGCCTAGGAATTGGTGATCATTCAATGGCCCTCTCAAGACCTCAAGAGAAGAAGCACGAAAGGTATATTCTAGTGTTTACTTGCTTTGAAGAGATCTAGTTGCACACACACACAACTCATGCATATCCCTTATTCTTATATGTTGAGTGTTTTTATATGTGTGCATTCATAATTGTTGAATATCTCTTCATGCATGATTATTTAATTGCATCTATCTCATTAAAATGTCATGATATGTTTAGGCATTAGGATGCAAAGTCACGAATTTTATTTATGCTTATTTGAATTGATTGCATCTTGTTCTATGATAATGCCATGACATGATAGGCATTAGGATGCATTCAATTACACACTTACACTTCATGTTTGTTAGCTTTAAGTGTGGTGCAATTCGTTTCCGTTTGAGTGATCGGAAACGTCTGTGCTTGCACGATGGTGTGCATTGATGTGTAAAATCGTGTTATAAAAACCTAACTCGCAAGTGCATGAATCGTGAGATAAGTATAGCGACAAGTAGGGATCGTTCCCACGAGGAAAAGTGATTTATCGACTAAAACTAATTCTAATTAAAGCTAAGCAAATAACAGTAACCAAGAGATTTCAGATTGATTTGATTGATTTGATTAAAAACTAGATTAAACTAAGAAAGCAGTTAACAAGAATATGTGAATGTGATCAAGAAGTGAGAGGACTAGGTCATCAATGATCCCCAACTACGTTTACTCAATGCTTCGAATTGACTTTCACAAAGAATGTTAATTAAGTTAAGGGTTCGTTCTTAAATTATGTATAATTAGTGCTATGTGGTCCTAGAATAAATCAAATACTCTCTACTACAGTCATTAGCAAAACCTGCATGTAAACTATAGCAGAAAATACATCAACCATACACCAAGCGTTCTCAGTTAAGTCATTAGCAAACCCCGCGTGTAAACTATAACCTAAAACCCACAAAGCACACAATCAAGTATTCCCAATCACAGTCATTAGCAAAACCTGCGTGTAGACTATGATTGAGAACCCATTAATCACAAGAACAAGAGAACCAAAAATAACGTGCGATATCCTGCTACAATAAATTCATTCGTTCAATTGCATATTGGCTGAGAATGGTGAAACTCACGCGCATCTCAACCTTTAACATATCAAACCCTAACTTCTAGTCTAGCACTAACCATGCCTCAACAAGAAGAAATAATCACAAATTGAATGAATCAAAACTTGAATTACGAAAATATAGTCAATTCTAACAAAGAGTATTCATAGAGGTTCACATTGAATCCCTAGTATGGATTTAGTTACACATCAATGGAGGAAACAAAAACATAGAAGAGGAGAAGATAGAACCCATTGTTGTCTTCTAATCTTGTCTTGAATCCTTCGTCTTCTTCTTGCTTTCCGGTGTCCTCCAAGGATGGAAGAAAGTACGGCTCCCAATTTCGCAATCTCTCAACCTCTTTTTGAAAGCCTTCTGATGTCTATTTATAATGGCTTAAACCTCCATCTCTCGCTGACCTAAACGAATCAGACTTTTTAAAAGATCGCTGCACGTGCCGCTAGGTAGACAACTTGCCTATCCCGCGGTAATGCTTTTGCAACATCACTGGACTTGACCGCTAGATAGGACCACTAGATAGAAACATGCCTGGGCCGCGCAAATTCAGACTCAACACCTCTGGAGTTTGACACCATATGGGACCGCTAGGTAGGCATCCCTAGGCCGCGGTCCTTCATGATTTTCTCTTGAAGGCTGTAACTTAGATTGACCGCAACATAGGACCGCTAGGTAGGCATTGCCTACCTCGCGGTACATAATAGAAAATATACTTCTCATCAATCTTGACATCGTTTCTTCCATAATCGGATATTTGCACTACTTCTGTTAAAGAGATCTGCACAGCTCAACAAGCACATCAAAACAACCTAAATCACTCGAGAACAAAGCATAAAGAATAGGAAATAGGGGCCTAAAACATATATAGAAATAGACCGATCATGCATGTCTTAGCACGATGGTTGACCACTTGAGAAGGTCTCATTCTTCTCTTGGATAAGTGGTAGATTCGGTTTGGTTATTTGGAGTGAAGTGTCTAGGTTCAAAATATTGGATTTCAATGATTTAAATATTTTTTAAAACTGAGCTTTGTATGGTCTTATGACCATAACTTTTTACACAAAGTTTCAAATTGAGTTTTTTAAAATTCTTGACAAACTAGACACCCATACCTTTCCAACAGTATATTATTCGTAATATTTCATGACCGTTTGAATTGGTTTTGAAATCTCCAAATTGACCACCAAAACAGGGCAACTATGTTGTTGTCCGTTTCTGACCTTTGGTCACTCAATTGACCATAAAGTTTTCTACAGACATTTAAATATCATTCTGTAAAACCTAGTAGAAAGTAGACATTCATACCTTTCCAACAATATATTATACAAAAGGTTTTGATATCGTTTGGTCATGTTTCGGTGCACTCGAATCTTAAGCTACTGCACTGACGCGTGTACCGCGGAAATGCCCATAGTTTTTCTATTTCTTCCAAAACGACATAGTTTCACTTGGGTACTATAAATACATATATTTCTCATCATTTTAAGGGGTGAGCCACAAAATGAAACCTTAGAGAGAGGCTCCATATTCTTGAGAGAGAAAGCACCAAGATTGCTTCTTTAACTCTCTAAACCCAAAACCCATCTCCATCTTGCATCATTCAACATCATTTGAGCATGGGTCTTCTTCAACACACATGGTATGAATTTTTGAAAACTAATCTCATCTAATTTTAGTGTTTTACTTATCAATTTTATCTCTTATATTACTTGTATGTGTTTAGATTAATTTCTACATACATGATTGAGATTATGTGTTGATTGGGTTCTTTTGTGATAGCTTAGATTGTTCATGTTTATCTAACATCTAGCTAATTGATCTCATTAACATGATTGAGATTATTTGTGATAGCTTTGTATCTAGGATTGGTTATCCTATACTTAGCTAAAGTTGTATGCCATGTCATATAGCTATTTTCATATCTATGATTGATTTTATTGTCATCATATAATCCTAGGTAAGCATCTAGAGTACCCTAGCTCTATCTTGCATATTTGGATATCATTGAATATTCACTTAGGGTGTTGATCTCTTCGGAGAAGTAAGTCTTGTGTGATAGACCGGGATTAGGTCGTACACCGAGATTAGGTGGTCACATGAGCAAATTGGATTAGATCCACTTTTACAGGCCTGCGGGTAGTGGTAGCGGGATATTGGCCGAGATTAGGCCGTCAAACTGGGATTAGGTTGTATAAGTTATCACAATTAGTGGATTCGAGGTTCGAGTATGGCGCACTTACCAACCCGTGGTTTTTCCCGTGAGGGTTTCAAGTGTTATTTAAATTCCGCACATATTACACTTATTATATATATTGTCTAGTTTTGGGCATTTCCATAATCTTGACTTAATGCGAAAATTGGGTAAAATTTGTTAAAATCTATTCACACCCCCCCCCCCCCCCCCCTCTAAATTAATATTAGAACATAGCGTAATTTGTTTCAATTGGTATCAGAGCAGGTTCCTAGATATACTTAGGTGATCCTAGCTCATTTTGGTGTGTTTTGCATTTTGTATTTATTTGATTGATTTCAAACATTTTGCATTCTTCTCATTTGCATTCATTTGACTCAAACACTATAAGTGAATTTGAGAGAGAAGAAATTGACTCCAATGAGGAGATGTCCCTCTATGGTAAGAGAGGAGAAGAAGAAAAGGGTGTTGCTCATTCTCATCACAAAGAGCTCCAAGCCTTCCTAAATCTTGGTATAACCAACCAAGAAGGCTAACTTCCCTTAACCTCAAATCCATCAAGGGAAGTGTTCAATCATGCAAGCTCAACCGAGCAAGCAACATTTGTTGGAACCCAAGTTTACAGATTGCACAGCAGAAGGGTTTTAAAAAATTTTAAATGCAATCATTAAGTAAACCTATTTGTACAGTAATAATCAAAATCAATAAGAAGGAGAAGAAACTATTTCATACCAACGTTTGTAGGCTCCTTCACTTGAATACGATCTGCACCTGATTTGAACCACTTGATCTTCCTCGCTATCTCCCGGAACTGGCAACGGCGTGTGGACGTGTCACAGTATTCAGGAACCTGTATGGAGGTAGAAGAAACAACACAATACAACTCTTGCTTTGTGTATGGAGAATTCGGCCAACCTTGGATGAAATAAAATCATAAAATGAAAAATAAAAAATAAATAAAAAACTCCCCTTTTTTCTTTTTTTTTTGGCCGCACCACTTTTTGTTTTTCTTCTTTGGTGTTGATTTTGTATATCAGATACCAAAAAAAATCTCTTTTAAAATCATATATCAAATATATATATATATATATTTTACACTTAAACTAATTAATAAAATCTTTTTAGATATCAAATATCTTTTAAAGATATTAATTAATTTATTTGATTTAATTTGAATTCAAAACTCTTTTAAATTCAAATTTAAATATTTAATTAAATGAAAATAAAATAATCAAATTATCTTTTCTTCATTCAAAATTAAATATCAATCAACACCCTTCATCTAATGATTAATTACACAATTAAATAATCTAATTATTTAATTAACATAATCATTAATATTTATTAATTGAATAATCACATTATTCAATTAATTCCCGAATAGACACGTGTCACTTTTGTAACACAATTAATTGGACAATCCAATTAATTAACCGTGACCTTTGTTACCTAAATAGATCGGGCTAGTTAGGGGACCTAATGGACCCACAGTATTTTGAACTCTAATAATCCTTAGAAATAATTAATTAAACTCTTTAATTAATATTTCATGATTATTAACTTCGGTGTTATTCCACTAAAAACCCGAAGTTGCACTCTCTCAACTGTAGATGTTTTTACACAAACCAATAACTCTTGGTGTCCATCGATATTGCTATTACATATGGTATGATCATCCACAAGTAGTTCATAATTAAAGCTAGGTCATAATGTTCGTTATATCCCTCTAATTACATCTTTCCATTAAGTACCATTGATTCTCTAATGAACAATAAATCCTACATTCCTTACGGAATTAGGAGAGCGCTCATATTGTTCAAGCTCCGAATCAACCCTTAAGGGAACTACTATCTACTTCTCACAAGAAGGAGTGGATTCCACTATTGTGTGCAGACCTTCCCAACCACAAGCCAAACCGTGATTCCAACATACGAAGTTATTGACCAGGAATGCAACTCCGACCTCACCCATGGTATATCAAAAACCACGATCTAACCTGAAGGAATCAATAAGACACTCAGGATTAAGATCACCCATATATAGCCATCATTTGTTGATATATATATATATGAATTTCATCTTTTAACGGATCTTGGTGAGAGATTCATATAGATCATGGCTCAGTCCTATATGATCAAATCATATAAGGTGCCTCCATTCTCATATCTCCATATCAATGATCTAGGATAAGATCACCGTACATTACGGAATGGACCGCAGCTGTAGATTGACCACAAATAAAGTACCCAGCTTTATTTGCTATCTACGGACTCTTTAGATTGCTCATTTCAAACTGAATCCATCTGTATATGACATTCATATACTCAGTTTGAAATTACATCCGGCAATCTTGGATGTTAAGTACACATGTTATTATAAATGTATGAGACAATTTGAATGAATAAACTACTTCTTTCATTTCTTGTTCAATTCACATTTACAAACTACAAGCTTTAGGGTAAAAACCCCAACAATCTCCCACTTACACTAAAGCATGTGAGACATGTCTTGTAAACCTAGACTCTCTAGGTGACCTGTAAACACTTTAGCTGTTAAGGTCTTCGTAAATGGATCAGCATGATTATCCTGTGATGCTACCTTGGTCACGGTCACATCTCCTCTCTGCACTATCTCTCTGATGAGATGATATTTCCTCTCTATATGCTTACCTCTCTTGTGGCTTCTTGGTTCTTTGGAATTAGCCACAGCACCACTATTATCATAATAAAGTGTGATGGGCTTATCCATATTCGGAACAACTTCCAGATCACTCAAGAACTTACGGAGATAAAAACCTCTTTAGCAGCTTCACAAGCGGCTACATATTTGGCTTCCATGGTGGAATCAGCAATACAATATTACTTAACACTCTTCCACACAATGGCTCCACCACCAAGGGTGAATACTGATCCAGACATGGATTTCCTAGAATCCTTGTCTGTCTGAAAATCATAATCCGTATATCCTAACGGGATCAAATCCTGTCCAGAATACACTAGCATATAGTTTCTCATTCTCCAAAGATACTTGAGAATAGTCTTGACAACAACACAATGATCTAATCCTGGGTTGGACTGGTATCTGCTGGCTACTCCCACTAAGAATCAGATGTCCGGTTTCGTGCATAACATAGCATACATGAGACTACCTACTGCTGACGCATAGGGAACTAGTCTAATATACTCAACTTCTTGAGGTGTCTTAGGACACTGTTCCTTAGACAAGTGAACTCCATGCCTGGAAGGTAAATTACCTTTCTTGGAGTTCTGCATCGAAAATCGCACAACAATTTTGTTGATATACGATGCTTGAGACAGTGCTATAAATTTGTTCTTGCGATCCCTTATAAGTTGGATCCCTAGAACATAACTCGCCTCTCCCAAATCTTTCATTTGGAATTGGCTGGCTAGCCATGTAGGGAAAAATACCGTATAGTACACGCAGCGGAAGCGAGACTAAAAATAGATTAGATTTAGTAGCTTTTAAAAAATTTTCCTTTTATGAACCTTAAACCTTTTTAATCAATTAAAGATATATTTTATCTAACAAAAAAAGAATACCTTTTGTCGCGTGATCCTATTGACTTGCGTCGATGGTAATCCGCAAGATCTTCAATCCTAGCACGAACGTGGATCACCTAGGAGCGTGGTCTCCCTTTTTCTTTGAATTGCAAACCTGAGAATGGACAAACAAAACTTTTCTGATTTCTGTTAGTCACAAAATTCCAATAGATTGTTAAGAATGTTCCGGTCACTTTTGAATTCACAATCGTTAAATTGAAACTCGCGTGAACCTTATTCGAAATTGTGCACAAGACCTCTTGATGTAAAGATCACTAGTGCACTATCGAAATAAGAACAATTCTTCTCACAATCTCTTTTGGCCGAATCACTCACTATTCTAAGAGTTGGATTTTATTTTTCTCTAGCAATAGAAAAACCTCTCAATTGCAAAAACTAGGGTTTTAGAAAATATATCAAGAATATATATATATATATCTGTTGGCCGGCAATCAATTGCCAAAATATATATATATCTATGCACTCAAACTTCACGCACCTTTAATATATATATATATATATATATATGTTACTGCACAAAAGCCTACCTAATATATATCTTTATATCTCTTTTACTGCACGTCTAATATCTATATATATATATAATGCATTTTCTACACGCCTAATATATATATTTCTTTATATAGTGCACGGCCATTTGCCATATATATTTTTTGTGCATGAATTCATCTTGTATTAAAACTCTATAGTACTAACCATAATCCAACTCTTTAGTGTATTTGTGACTATATAAAAGACTTCCTAATTTGACTAAACAAATAAAGTCTTTTATATTTAGTATAATACTAATAGTAGTATACTACTAGGAAACATATTTCCTAATCAGAAAAAGATTTGATTTTTAATTAAATAATTAATTAACATATTAATTAATTTCCATTTAATTAAATAATAAAATAAAACAATATAATGGGCTAAAATTTAGCCATTGCCGCCCATGACTAGAACTTGGGCCTACATATTGTTTTCTTATTTTATTTAATCCATTTGGACTTTAATAAAAAGCCCACATGTGAACTAGACTCATTCTTACTAAAAGAAACAAGCCCACATGTCATTCATTAATATATAAATATAATTGAGCAGCCCCTTACATAAATAATGTGCAAATTATATTCTTAATATATTAAATGCAATTCTAGATGGACCCTAAATTGGTCCGGTAGAATATATCAAGTGATCCATGCAAGTCCGTGTGGATTGGGGATCTTGGCGGGCTATCTAAATTTAAGCTTCAATAGACATAACCTAATCACAATCAACAAATGATTCACTTAGGTCCGATCCATTAATTTTAACTCATTCCACTAAAGAGCTAAAATTGAACTCTTAAATAATGACAGAAAAGGAAGATGTTTCCTCATTCATACCCTAGACAATCATGTTGGAGATAGTGTATCCTCGTGATTAATATCAGTAATCGCCAAGAGTTCATAGACCGCATATAACTCTCCAAGTTACCATATTTACTCATATGACCACGTTTTGAACTTGGATATTTTGACTTGTCCAGAAGCCATGTTTTCAATAGACACTATCGAAAACTCAACGTTGAGATTTAATATCCAATTACCTCAAAACATCCATATGATGATATTATACTCTCATTTGATAAATGGAGCCACGATGTCCATATCTATAAATGAAGTCCTCTATCGATTAACAAATGAATATCACCAAACTATCGAGGATAGACTATGCGATATAATCGTACTCATTGATAACTCAAATGATATCACTTGCAACCATAAGTCCATCATTTATCTCAGGATTAAGATAGACTCTCCGATTGTCCTGATAATGAAATGACTTTTATCTACTAACGGTTATAGATAAAGTATTTCATTGTGATCCAGTTCAATGCACCCAGTGCACTAGATTCTTTTGCTCGAAGACACTCCGATGATTTTAGACTCATCATATCTCATTTGATCCCACTCAAATGCTAGCAAAAGAATTCTACAACTTTAACAAGATAAAAAGATAAAGATGTCCAACCTTTAACTTAAGTTGTGAACAATATTCAAGACTAACTAAAGAATTGTGTCTACCACATACATATCCAGATGTACAAACAATTCTTCTTTTCTCATAGTCTTTAGACCTTATGATTATTTACTTTGACAATTATAATATTAAACTATAAATGCTATAAGATTTGTTTAAACCAGAAATCACTTTATTAATATGAAAAAGATTGTTAATTGCAATATTACACTCTTGCTATTGAGCATAATCCTAACAAGCCAGCCCTTTACATCAGACAATACTCCCACATCATTCCCAATGAGTAGGATGTCATCTACGTATAGGACCAAGAAAACTACTTTCTTGTCAATGATGTGCTTGTAGACAAAAGGCTCATCAACGTTTTGCTCAAACCCATAGATTTATGTTCCAAGATCTAGATGCTTGCTTAAGTCCATAAATGGATCTTTGCAACTTGTAAACTTTTTGCTCTTCATCTGGAGACACGAATCCCTCTGGTTGCATCATGTAGATGCTCTCATCAAGATTGCCATTCAAGAATGCAGTCTTGACGTCCATTTGCCAAATTTCGTAATCAAAATAGGCAGCAATGGATAAGAGAATCTGAATAGACTTAAACATAGCTACTAGCGAGAAGGTCTCCTCTTAATATGAAAAAGAAGGTCTCCTCATATCCAGATGTACAAACAATTCTTCTTTTCTCATAGTCTTTAGACCTTATGATTATTTACTTTGACAATTATAATATTAAACTATCAATGCTATAAGATTCGTTTAAACCAGAAATCACTTTATTATTATGAAAAAGATTGTTAATTACAATATTACACTCTTGCTATTGAGCATAATCCTAACAATCTCCCACTTGCGCTATAGCAAATGAGTCATATCTCTCAAGCCCATGTTCTCTAGGTGCCCATCGAAACTCTTCTGAGGTAGAGCCTTTGTGAAGGGATCTGCTAGATTTTTTGCTGATGCGATTTTGGTAATTGTCACGTCACCTCTTTGAACAATCTCCCTGAAAAGATGATACTTTCTTTCAATGTGTTTACCTCTCTTGTGACTTCTTTGTTCTTTCGAATTAGCCACTGCTCCACTGTTGCCACAGTAGATAGTGAGCTGCTTATTCGCACTAGGAACCACTTCCAAGTCAATCAAGAATTGGCGGAGCCAAATAGCCTCTTTGGCAGCCTCGCATGCAGCAACATACTTAGCTTCCATGGTGGAATCAGCAATACAAGATTGCTTGATACTCCTCCATATAACTGTTCCTCCTCCAATAGTAAACACAGCCCCTGATGTGGATTTTCTGCAGTCAGAATCTGTATACCCAACGGGAATTAAATCCCCTCCAGAGTATACAAGCATATTATCTCTCGTTCTCTTAAGATACTTGAAAATATGCTTGACTGCCGTCCAGTGATCAGGACCAGGTTTCGATTGAAACCTGCTAACTATGCCAACAGCAAAACAAATATCTGGTCTAGTACAGAGCATTGCATAAATGAGACTTCCAACTGCCGAGGCATATGGAACTCTACTCATGAATTGCTCTTCATGCTCATTCTTAGGAACTTGTTCCTTAGAAAGCTTGATTCCATGTTTGAAAGGTAACATACCTTTCTTGGAATCCTGCATGGAAAACCTAGACAAGATCTTGTCTATGTATGAAGCTTGGGATAATGCAATCGTTCTATTCTTTATATCCCTTATTACTTGGAAACCTAGAATAAAACTTGCTTCTCCTAAGTCCTTCATATCAAATTGTTTTGCTAACCATTCTTTTACTGATGTCAATACACCTACATCGTTTCCAATGAGTAGTATATCATCAACATAAAGAATCAGGAAAACCAACTTGTCGTCTTTAATCCTTTTGTATACACAAGGTTTGTCAGGATTCTGAATAAATCCAAAACCTTTGACAGCTTGATCGAACCTTATGTTCCAGGATCTGGATGCTTGCTTTAATCCATATATGGATTTCTGCAACTTCCATACCTTTTCCATTTGGCCCTTTTCAATGAATCCCTCTGGTTGCATCATGTAGATGCTTTCGTCAAGACTTCCATTAAGGAAAGCTGTCTTGACGTCCATTTGCCAAATCTCTAGATCTAAAGATGCTGCAATTGATAAGAGTATCCTAATGGATTTAAGCATGGCCACAGGAGAGAAGGTTTCCTCGTAATCGATACCTTCTTTCTGTGTATACCCTTTAGCTACCAATCTAGCTTTAAAGGTTTCCACCTTTCCGTCCATACCTATTTTCTTCTTGTATACCCACTTGCACCCAATGGGTTTTATCCCTTTAGGCAAGTCTACAAGGGACCAGACTTTGTTATCGAACATGGATTCAATCTCAGATTGCATTGCCTTTTGCCAATGGCGACTATCAACATCCTCCATAGCTTCCTTGTACGTGTAGGGATCATCGTCGTCCGGGAGATTCTCCACTAATTCTCCTAGACCGTTGTATCTTTCGGGTTGTGTTCTAACCCTCCCACTACGACGAGGAATGGTAGGTTGTTGATCTTGTGTTGGATCGGAACTTACAATTGGGTTTGGTCGTGTAACCTCTCGTGGAATTGTATCTCCTGACATCTCATTCAGGACAATTCTACTTCTAGGCACAAAATCATTCATATAGTCCTTTTCTAGAAATTTAGCATTTGTCGAAACAAATACTTTAAGATCTGAAGGACTATAAAAATAATATCCTTTAGTTTTTTTTGGATACCCTACAAATATACATGTTTCCGAACGGAACTCCATCTTTTCTGTCTTTCCTTTTAACACATGCGCAGGACAACCAAATATCCTTAAGTGTTGTAAACTAGGCTTGCGCCCAGTCCACAACTCATGCGGTGTTTTAGGAACAGACTTAGATGGTACTTCGTTTAGAATGTATATAGCAGTTTGTAAAGCATAGCCCCAAAAAGAAATAGGAAGTGTTGAATAACTCAACATAGACCTAACCATATCCAAAAGAGTTCTATTTCTCCTTTCTGCTACCCCATTTTGTTGAGGTGTACCTAGTGCAGAAAACTGAGAAACTATTCCATTATCAATGAGATATTGCTGAAACTCACCAGATAGATATTCTCCACCACGATCAGATCTCAAGATTTTTATGTGTTTCTCAAGCTGATTTTCCACTTCAGCTTTGAATGCTTTGAACATGTCAAAAGCATCCGACTTATGTCTCATGAGATACACATAATCAAATCTTGAGTAATCATCCGTGAAGGTGATGAAGTACTCATATCCACCTCTAGCTTGAATGCTCATAGGTCCACATACATCAGTGTGTATCAATTCTAAACATTCAGCGGCTCTTGCACCTTTGGCAGAGAACGTCCTTTTGGTCATTTTACCTTCCAAACAAGATTCACAAGTTGGTAGACCATCAACCTTTAAGTCACTCAAAGGTCCGTCACTTACCAATCTTTTAATCCTATTAAGGTTAATATGACCTAAGTGTAAATGCCAAAAGTAGGTTTCATCTGTTGATAATTTTACTCTTTTATGATTAGGTTCCGTTAATTCTGTGTCTAACGAGTGAGAGATATTTCTATGCAAAAAGTATAGACCGTTTTCCAATGTACCTTGGCAAATAATTTTGTCATTCTTACTAATAATAAAAACTTTATTAAAAGTAACCGAATATCCAAATTTATTCAAACAAGAAACTGAAATTAAATTCCTCTTGAATTGAGGTACATAATAAACCTCTATTTAAATCTAAATGCCTTCTAGAATCCAAATAAACTCTAATATCTCCCACTGCACTTGCAGACACTAACGATCCGTTGCCCAAACGCAAATTGATTTCATTCTTACTCAACCTTCTCCTTTCTTGAAACCCCCATAAGGAATAATAAACATGATTAGTGGCTCCAGAGTCTACGATCCAAGAATCTGTAGAATCTACCAGAAAAACATGTTTCAAGATAATTCACATTACCTTGTTCCTTCTTATTCTGAGACTTTGGGCAATTACTTTTCCAATGTCTCTTTTCACCACAAAAGAAGCACTTCCTTTTGATCTTGGTTACTTTCTTAGTCTCCATCTTGGTAGGCCCAAGTTGCTTTTTCTTCTATTATTCCTTGTCCTTCTGACGGGTCTTAATAGTAGCAACTTTACCAACCATATGAATCTCTTCTAGAGACATCATCATATCAGCAGCAGACCCCTTTCCTTCATGTTGCTGTTGCAACACGTCGGAGATGGTAGCCATTTGGACATCTCATTAGAGGTCTTCCACTGCTCATACTCGTCTCATTGTATCACATTAGATTCATTAGTAGAAGCAGGTGGTTTAGGAGTAGTTAGAACAAACTTATGTTTTTTAACTTGCAGTAACAACCCAATTTTCCTTTTCCATCTGACATAATTATCTCCAGTTAAAGTGTTATCTTTCAGGATGTTCATTAGGGATGGGGTCATGATTTCTTAACAAAAATATATATGAGTAAATAATCATTATAAAGCACTTTAAATATTTATCTTGAATTAAATAAATAACTCAATCATAAAAATTCAACGGTGATCTAACACCCATAAATGTTACGCCTCCTTTGGGAGTTCGCACCATTTACTAGTTAGACTAGGTCCCACCTAATTGTTAACATAACAACCAGCGTTTTCAATTTTAGCCTTGCAATTTTACTGACAAGAACTCTTGGGAGGATATCAATAAAATTACATTGAGTGTGTTACCAAGATATCGACCCTCAATTTTCTCTCACGAAAATCCCTCCTTGGGGAGTAGATCTCGTTTGAGTCCATTGTCTAGTCTATCCTTGTAAGGAAGTATATTGCTAAATTCCATTCATGGACGCCCCTTGGGGGGATTACCAATAAATAATTAAGCTCAACTAATCTTGGAAGCCATAGGTGTTACAAAAAACACCTTCTCCCACTCAATTATTTAAGGCGTGTGATTAAATCCCATAGAATGATTTACCAAGTTATCTAGATGCCAATTTAGATACCTAAATCATTCGATGCATGTTTATACGAAAAGAGATATATGAGTGGCACTCCTATTTCTATATGTCATGTTATCATACAATAACAAATATTGTAATATTTAAGCATAAATTAAATAGCAACAATTTTGGCCCATCCTAGAAAAACAAGTAAATTACAATATTTAGGAATACAAGATCTTCAAGTGGCCCATCAACCATAAGCTCATCCTTCGGCCTTCTCCCATGGGCGTGCACAGCCCACCACCCCACAAAGGGGCTGCCATGCGCAGCCCATTAGGCCACACAAGGCCGCCATGCGCAGCCCACCAAGGCTTGGGCTTGCCATGCGCAGCCCAATCCAATCCTAGGGTGCGCACGGTGCTCGTTCTCGGTTCCGGTTGCTTTGTTTTTCTTCGTGTCTTCAAATCTTCAACACCCAAATATATTTCAGCAATATAAAATAATAAATACTGCAGTATTAATTTTTTTTTTTTTTATTCACTGCAGTATT
Organism: Acer campestre; assembly: GCA_954870605.1. NCBI lineage: Eukaryota > Viridiplantae > Streptophyta > Magnoliopsida > Sapindales > Sapindaceae > Acer > Acer campestre. Next base: position 24,445,743 of record OX940802.1, read on the forward strand.
TTTTATACATAAAAACTGCACTAAAAAATAAAATAAAAAAAAACTGCAGTAGTTTTAAAAAAAAAAATACTGCACCTATATATATTAAAAAAAATAAAACCTAGCAACTACCAAGAAGGAATTATGGCGATGATAGACCACCCTTCTTGTTACAATTCCATAATAAAAATACATTGAAAATCTAGGACCAAAATCGAGCAATAACAATCCACATAAAAACATATATAAATCCATACATCACATGTAATTATATATGCGAATACCTAGAGTGTCATCTCTTTCTAAACATGCATAATCACAATAAAAAGAAATCGATCCACGTATATATACGTTAATTAATTAAAAGGGTTCAACCAGGCTCTGATACCAATTGTAGGGAAAAATACCGTATAGTACACGCAGCGAAAGCGAGACTAAAAATAGATTAGATTTAGTAGCTTTTAAAAAAATTTCCTTTTATGAACCTTAAACCCTTTTAATCAATTAAAGATATATTTTATCTAACAAAAAAAGAATACCTTTTGTCGCGTGATCCGATTGACTTGCGTCGATGGTAATCCGCAAGATCTTCAATCCTAGCACGAGCGTGGATCACCTAGGAGCGTGGTCTCCCTTTTTCTTTGAATTGCAAACCTGAGAATGGACAAACAAAACTTTTTTGATTTCTGTTAGTCACAAAAATTCCAATAGATTGTTAAGAATGTTCCGGTCACTTTTGAATTCACAATCGTTAAATTGAAACTCGCGTGAACCTTATTCGAAATTGTGCACAAGACCTCTTGATGTAAAGATCACTAGTGCACTATTGAAATAAGAACAATTCTTCTCACAATCTCTTTTGGCCGAATCACTCACTATTCTAAGAGTTTGATTTTATTTTTCTCTAGCAATAGAAAAACCTCTCAATTGCAAAAACTAGGGTGTTAGAAAATATATCAAGAATATATATATATATATATATATCTGTTGGCCGGCAATCAATTGCCAAAATATATATATATCTATGCACTCAAACTTCACGCACTTTTAATATATATATATATATATATGTTACTGCACAAAAGCCTACCTAATATATATCTTTATATCTCTTTTACTGAACGTCTAATATCTATATATATATATATATAATGCATTTTCTACACGCCTAATATATATATTTCTTTATATAGTGCACTGCCATTTGCCATATATATTTTTTGTGCATGAATTCATCTTGTATTAAAACTCTATAGTACTAACCTTAATCCAACTCTTTAGTGTATTTGTGACTATATAAAAGATTTCCTAATTTGACTAAACAAATAAAGTCTTTTATATTTAGTATAATACTAATAGTAGTATACTACTGGGAAACATATTTCCTAATCAGAAAAAAAATTGATTTTTAATTAAATAATTAATTAACATATTCATTAATTTCCATTTATTTAAATAATAAAATAAAACAATATAATGGGCTAAAATTTAGCCATTGCCGCCCATGACTAGAACTTGGGCCTACATATTGTTTTCTTATTTTATTTAATCCATTTGGACTTTAATAAAAAGCCCACATGTGAACTAGACTCATTCTTACTAAAAGAAACAAGCCCACATGTCATTCATTAATATATAAATATAATTGAGCAGCCCATTACATAAATAATGTGCAAATTATATTCTTAATATATTAAATGCAATTCTAGATGGACCCTAAATTGGTCCGGTAGAATATATCAAGTGATCCATGTAAGTCCGTGTGGATTGGGGATCTTGGCGGGCTATCTAAATTTAAGCTTCAATAAACATAACCTAATCACAATCAACAAATGATTCACTTAGGTCCGATCCATTAATTTTAACTCATTCCACTAAAGAGCTAAAATTGAACTCTTAAATAAAGACAGAAAAGGAAGATGTTTCCTCATTCATACACTAGACAGTCATGTTGGAGATAGTGTATCCTCGTGATTAATATCAGTAATCGCCAAGAGTTCATAGACCGCCTATAACTCTCCAAGTTACCATATTTACTCATATGACCACGTTTTGAACTTGGATATTTTGACTTGTCCAGAAGCCATGTTTTCAATAGACACTATTGAAAACTCAACGTTGAGATTTAATATCCAATTACCTCAAAACATCCATATGATGATATTATACTCTCATTTGATAAATGGAGCCACGATGTCCATATCTATAAATGAAGTCCTCTATCGATTAACAAATGAATATCACCAAACTATCGAGGATAGACTATGCGATATAATCGTACTCATTGATAACTCAAAGGATATCACTTGCAACCATAAGTCCATCATTTATCTCAGGATTAAGATAGACTCTCCGATTGTCCTGATAATGAAATGACTTTTATCTACTAACGGTTATAGATAAAGTATTTCATTGTGATCCAGTTCAATGCACCCAGTGCACTAGATTCTTTTGCTCGAAGACACTCCGATGATTTTAGACTCATCATATCTCATTTGATCCCACTCAAATGCTAGCAAAAGAATTCTACAACTTTAACAAGATAAAAAGATAAAGGTGCCCAACTTTTAACTTAAGTTGTGAACAATATTCAAGACTAACTAAAGAATTGTGTCTACCACATACATATCCAGATGTACAAACAATTCTTCTTTTCTCATAGTCTTTAGACCTTATGATTATTTACTTTGACAATTATAATATTAAACTATAAATGCTATAAGATTTGTTTAAACCAGAAATCACTTTATTAATATGAAAAAGATTGTTAATTACAATATTACACTCTTGCTATTGAGCATAATCCTAACAAGCCAGCCCTTTACATCAGACAATACTCCCACATCATTCCCAATGAGTAGGATGTCATCTACGTATAGGACCAAGAAAATTACCTTCTTGTCAATGATGTGCTTGTAGACAAAAGGCTCATCAACGTTTTGCTCAAACCCATAGATTTATGTTCCAAGATCTAGATGCTTGCTTAAGTCCATAAATGGATCTTTGCAACTTGTAAACTTTTTGCTCTTCATCTGGAGACACGAATCCCTCTGGTTGCATCATGTAGATGCTCTCATCAAGATTGTCATTCAAGAATGCAGTCTTGACGTCCATTTGCCAAATTTCGTAATCAAAATAGGCAGCAATGGATAAGAGAATCTGAATAGACTTAAACATAGCTACTGGCGAGAAGGTCTCCTCATAATCGACCCCTTCCTTTTGGGTATAACCCTTGGCCACTAGCCATGCCTTGAAGGTCTCTACCTTCCCATATACTCCTCTCTTTCTCTTATATTACACTCTATGGGTTTCACCCCATCCGGTAAGTCTACAAGTTCCCAGACTGAGTTAGAGTACATGGACTCCATCTCGAGATTCATGGCTTTAAGCCATTCCTCTTTATCAGGATCTTCCATTGCATTCTTAAATGTCAATGGATCATCCACACTATCAGCAGAGACAACATCTTGTCCCTCACTTACACCCAAATAGCATTCAGTCTGTCTCACAACCCTATCACTACGTCTAGGTGGTAGTGTATCCTGACTAGGAATCATCTGACTCTCAGATGTTAATGGATCAACAACTCTTGTTGACTGAGAACTAGTCTCACCAGGCTCAAACTCACTCAATACAATTTTAGAACGAGGCTTATGGTCACTAATATAGTTATCCTCAAGAAACGTTGCATTTGTCGATACAAACACTTTGTTATCTTCAGGACTATGGAAGTATCCACCTCTAGTCTCCTTGAAGTATCCTACAAACAAGTAGACCATAGACTTGGGTTCTAGCTTTCCACTTCTGTTCTTCAGCACGTGTGCTGGACACCCCCATACGTAAAAATGTCGTAAACTAACTTTACGACCATTCCATAACTCTAGAGGAGTCTTAGGAACATATTTGGATGGCATTACATTCAAAATGTATGCTGCCGTTTGTAACGCATATCCCCAAAAGGAATTTGGTAACGATGAGAAACTAATCATAGATCTCACCATTTCCATTAGGGATCTATTTCTCCTCTCCATGACACCATTTTGCTGAGGTGTACCAGGAGCTGTGAGTTGGGACATTATCCCATACTCAACCATGAAGTCTTCAAACTCTTGGTCAAGGTAGTCACCTCCACGATTTGATCGTAGAGTCTTGATAGTCTTTCCTAATTGATTTTCAACTTCAGCTCAGAATTCTTTAAACTTTTCAAAAGTTTCTGACTTTCCGTTGCATTAGGTAGACATATCCATATCTTGAGTAGTCATCTATGAAGGTGACATAATACTCATAATCACCCCTTGCTTTAACGTTCATCGATCCACAGACGTCTGAATGTATAAGCTCTAGTGGTTCTTTAGCTCTCAGCCATTTTCCAGTAAAAGGTCTCTTGGTCATTTTACCTTCTAAACAAGATTCGTAGACAGGTAAGGTGCCAACCTTTAACTCACTTAAAGGTCCGCTTTTAACTAGTCTGTTTATCCGGTCAAGGTTAATATGACCAAGCCTTAGATGCCAGAGATACGTTTCGTTTTCGGGAGAAATCTTATGTCGTTTAGTTTTTGGTTTTTCAACCTTAAACATTTCGGTGTTGAGCAGTGTTGTATGTATTAACGGTCTTAACACATACAAGTTATTTTCGTTTAATACTGAACATATATTCCAACCATTCTTTGCAATAGCAACAAACTTATTATTGAAAGAAACAGAATAGAATTGTTCCAACAACTTTGAAACTGAAATCAAATTTCGAGTAAATCCAGGAATTAAATATACATTATCCAAAATAATGAAACAACTTCCAAAATGTAGTCTAACTACACCCACTGCTCGGGTTAACACGACATCCCCTGACCCAACAGGCATAGAAAATGATCCCTCCTTAAGCTGTGTCCAAGATTCAGTCCATTGCATAGAAGAACAAACATGGTTAGTGGCCCTCGAATTAACTATCCAGAGAGAAGAATCATCTTCCACTATACATGATTCAAGGACAAGTAAATCACATTTACTTTTTGCCTTTTTCTTCTTGCTTTGGGCTTTCTTGGGTTTGGGCTTACCCTTAGCCTTCCTAGCAAACCTCTTCCTCTTCTTTGATCTAGAAGAAGATGGTTCAGCAACATTTGCCTCACCGGTATTATCTTTGTTGTCCTTCATTATGGACTCAAAGATAGTGAGCTCATCAAGCAACTGTATCAGACTGAACCTCAACTTGTTCATCCCATAGTTGCTTTTAAACTGATCAAAACTCTTTGGAAGAGTCGTCAGTATGATGCTCACTTGACTTGGTTCATCAATGGCCCCGTCATTGATTTCTGTCATGTTGAAGTAGGACATCATGTTTAGGACATGTTCTCGAACTGATGCACCATCCTTCATACGAGCGACCATAGCGGAACGAACAGCTTCGTGCCGCTTTTGTTCAGAGGGTTGCCCGAACATAGTCTGCAATGACTTAATTATTTCAAATGCAGTACCCATTGCTTCGTGCTTAGTGATAAGCACGTCTGTCATACTTGCTAACAGATATCTTTGGGCTTTCTCATCTAATGAGACCCATTTCGCATATGTCTCACGAACAGTTCGTGCGACATTGGCAGTAGGCATTGGAGGACATTCCTCCGTAAGCATAAACTTAAGGTCCTTGGTGAACAAAATTGCATTGATATTGTGTTTCCATTTAGTGTAGTTATCACCAGTTAATATGTCATTGACTATGATTTGTAATAATGCAGTTGGCATGGCTGAAAAAACATAAATAAAGAATTCATTCAATCATACATTCAAAACATGTGCGAATGTTCAGCATAAAATTAAACATGATGCATGAAAATGTTTAATGAACAAGAACAACCCTAAAAAGTGTTACTACGACACGAAAATCCAACATACCATAAGCAAGTGCTGCCTTAGGGTCAGTCAAATTATTGCATGTTGGATCGAGACATTCTCAATCAAATGTTATACCAGAATAACTATTATTCCTCTAACATTTAACCATCGTATATTTTAGTCAAGTTTATAATTAACCAATTTAATTAAAACCTTGTGAGCGTAACCCATCATTTCAGATCTCATGAGCTTAACTCGAGAATTGCTGCCTTAGGGTCGGTCAATCCCGAAATCCCCTCAGAAATCCTATCCATTAGGAAGTCAACCTTGATATTGATTCTTATGGAAACCCTCCTTACGGAGGACGAAAACAAAGCCGTCATGAGGCCCCACTCAAATCTTACGGTGTTGAACTAATGATGGAGACCGTGGGATATAATGTCATATATCCCTCTCCCACTCACTATTTTATAATAAGGGTTTTCTATTAATATTAATGCACCTAAATAAACTAGATTAAATGGCTAATTTCAATCTAAACATCAAGTGCATTAATCACAAATTATTATAATCCTATTCCAATAAATAATAAACTAATTCAATTTTTAACTCTTAAAAAAAACTAGCTCATTAGTGATAATTCTAATCTATGTAAACTATTTACCAAGACTAGAATTATTAAATGTGTATTTACCAAGTTTTAACTATTAAAACTAAACACATTATTAGGTCCAATTATTATTAGGGGCTTAATCAAATTAATCCTAATATATAAAGGACCCTACTAATCTAATTAATTAAACTCTTTAAAAAATAGATTAGTGATTAATGAGAATTACCAAGTTTTTATTCCGAAAAACTAATCCCATTAATATAAAGCCAATTATGTGAATTTCCCATTTTAATCAAATTAAAAAAAATAAAAATAAACACATAATATAGATGGCTATAATGCATGTATGACATATCAACATATATATGTGTAGGCACACCTAATCTAAATGATATGTATATGCATGGCAATGCTTTAATCATCTCATAATGAAAGCATACATGAGTTGACCGAGTACAATGGGTTTATCTAACTTAATAAATAAATAAATAAATAAATAAAAAATCTAATTACAAAATTTAATCCAAGACATTCCTTGGTCTTCTTGTAATCTCTTTTTCTTCAAGTCCATCTTTTGTATCTAATGGGCTTTTAATCAAGTTCAATTTGATTAACCCTAATATTTTTAATAGTGATCCATCTCATGAATCATTAAACTAAGGCCCATATGTTATACTTAACATTTATTGGAGGCCCAAGTTATTAATAAAAATATTCTGGCCCATTCACGCTTCTGAATACACAATGTGACTGCTGCACAAAACACACAACAATTGAATGTTGCAGCAGTGTTGTTACACAACAATTGTGCATGTGAGTGCATGGCATTGCGCAAATTTGTAACAGCATAAATTTATTGCGCAACAATTGCACACAGGCTGTAACAATTGCATTGAACATCTGATGTGCATTAACATTGCATGTTGCATTACTGTTGTGTGCATGTGCATAAATCATGCACAAACACATTGCAGCAGTGTTGTGCGTTTTGCACACCTGCATGTGTTGTGCGTTGTGCACATTTGTTGCATTTTTTTTTATTTAACGTGCAACACTTGCACAAGCAACATTAAAATTCAAATGACTTGTGCACATGTGCCGCCTTTTGTGTGTCCAACACACGTCCGATTTCTTTGTCTTCTTCGACTGATTTCTTTGTATATATTTTACAATAAAATACATAACATAAAACTTACAACAAAGAAAATACAGTAGAAAATAAAAATATTAAAATTACATCCCAGGATTAATATTACATGAGAAAAATATTACAACCTTTAAAACGAACCCTAAACCCATTGTACCATACAATTAATGATCAACCATGTTTATAATAAATAAATAAATAATTATAAACATCCATACAATCATAGAGATGGTGCCTACACATTCATACATGCAATTAGGAGAAATTGAATTCAATTATACTGTACAAAAATTGGCTCTGATACCAATTGTTGGAACCTAGGTTTACAGATTGCGCAGTGGAAGGGTTTTAAAAAATTTTAAATGCAATCATTAAGTAAACCTATTTGTACAGTAATAATCAAAATCAATAAGAAGGAGAAGAAACTATTTCATACCAACGTTTGTAGGCTCCTTCACTTGAATACGATCTGCACCTGATTTGAACCACTTGATCTTCCTCGCTATCTCCCGGAACTGGCAACGGCGTGTGGACGCGTCACAGTATTCAGGAACCTGTATGGAGGTAGAAGAAACAACACAATACAACTCTTGCTTTGTGTATGGAGAATTCGGCCAACCTTGGATGAAATAAAATCATAAAATGAAAAATAAAAAATAAATAAATAACTCCCCTTTTTTCTTTTTTTTTGGCCGCACCACTTTTTGTTTTTCTTCTTTGGTGTTGATTTTGTATATCAGATACCAAAAAAAATCTCTTTTAAAATCATATATCAAATATATATATATACATATATATTTTAAACTTAAACTAATTAATAAAATCTTTTTAGATATCAAATATCTTTTAAAGATATTAATTAATTTATTTGATTTAATTTGAATTCAAAACTCTTTTAAATTCAAATTTAAATATTTAATTAAATGAAAATAAAATAATCAAATTATATTTTCTTCATTCAAAATTAAATATCAATCAACACCCTCCATCTAATGATTAATTACACAATTAAATAATCTAATTATTTAATTAACATAATCATTAATATTTATTAATTGAATAATCACATTATTCAATTAATTCCCGAATAGACACGTGTCACTTTTGTAACACAATTAATTGGACAATCCAATTAATTAACCGTGACCCTTGTTACCTAAATCGATCGGGCTAGCAAGGGGACCTAATGGACCCACAGTATTTTGAACTCCAATAATCCTTAGAAATAATTAATTAAACTCTTTAATTAATATTTCATGATTATTAACTTCGGTGTTATTCCACTAAAAACCCGAAGTTGCACTCTCTCAACTGTAGTTGTTTTTACACAAACCAATAACTCTTGGTGTCCATCGATATTGCTATTACATATGGTATGATCATCCACAAGTAGTTCATAATTAAAGCTAGGTCATAATGTCCGTTATATCCCTCTAATTACATCTTTCCATTAAGTACCATTGATTCTCTAATGAACAATAAATCCTACATTCCTTACGGAATTAGGAGAGCGCTCATATTGTTCAAGCCCTGAATCAACCCTTAAGGGAACTACTATCTACTTCTCACAAGAAGGAGTGGATTCCACTATTGTGTGCAGACCTTTCCAGCCACAAGCCAAACCGTGATTCCAACATACAAAGTTATTGACCGGGAATGTAACTCCGATCTCACCCATGGTATATCAAAAACCACGATATAACCTGGAGGAGTCGATAAAACACTCAGGATTAAGATCACCCATATATAGCCATCATTTGTTGATATATATATGAATTTCATCTTTTAACGGATCTTGGTGAGAGATTCATATAGATAATGGCCCTGTCCTATATGATCAAATCATATAAGGTGCCTCCATTCTCATATCTCCATATCAATGATCTAGGATAAGATCACCGTACATTACAGAATGGACCGCAGCTGTAGATTGACCACAAATAAAGTACCCAGCTTTATTTGCTATCTACGGACTCTTTAGATTGCTCCTTTCAAATTGAATCCATCTGTATATGACATTCATATACTCGGTTTGAAATTACATCCGGCAATCTTGGATGTTAAGTACACATGTTATTATAAATGTATGAGACAATTTGAATGAATAAACTACTTCTTTTATTTCTTGTTCAATTCTCATTTACAAACTACAAGCTTTAGGGTAAAAACCCCAACAACATTGTCTTATTCATCAACAAAGGAGGAGAGATCCTATCCAACAACAAGACAACCACAATGACAAGGGAAAGCACGTATGCATGCTCAAGGGAATGGTATGATTTCTAACCTTATCCCCACTTGTCATTTTTATGGTATTGATGGTCTTGTTAAACCAAGTTGCTTGCATTACATTGAAATGTGTAGACTTAAATGCATGATTGAAAAGAAAAAAAGGCTAGAGCTAAGATGCATGATTCTTTGCCATCTAGAACTCTAGAACCTATGACCACTAGGAATGTAATTGAGACACCTAAGTGGATTAGAAATGATGAACCCGCTTGCTACGAGACTAACAAGTCTCAGTAGGTTCAACTAGGTCCAATGGACTTAGTAGGTCTTTAGGATCTCTTGCCCTTCATTGAAGCGGTATGGTATATTGACCCCACATGGGGAACTCAAGCAAAGAGAGCGTTTGCATACTTGATGCATGCAAAATATTTGAAAGATCTTATGCTTCTTTGTTGATTACTTGAGTAAGCTTGGTTGCACATATGTATATATGTTTTCTATTCAATAAGTGTGATCAATGCTTGTTTACAATCCATGTCATATTTATGTTCAAATATGCATTTTTGGACTAGGAGATTTACATAGGAAGTATGATTTCAATGACCTATAGTTATCTCCATGACATGATGATTCTTTTATAACATGCTAAATGCCATATGAAAAGCATGAAATTCAAATGACATGCTCTCATGAAAAAGAATGAATTGATGATTGCAATTTCTTAAATGCAAAACTTGTGTGAAAAAGCTTATGAGACTCAAATGATTAAAGGATCTTGTATCCGGTCAAAGGATTTTACAATCCAAATGTCTCTCTTTCTTTATTTGTTGAACATGGTTACTATCATATGGGTTTTATTCCCGGAAAAATCAAATAGGGTGTAAAAAAGTCACTCATGCCATGTTTTGCTTGTAAGGTTGGATATAGTTGCTCATTAAATTGAATGATTTGTAAATTCTATATCCTTGCTTTTATTCATGAAAAATAGTGAAAATTGGTTTGAATTCTTTTAGGAAACTTTTGTCATTTGCTTTGCCAAATACCATTGCTTTTGGATTTGAATGCAACATGTCTTGCATGCAAAGCATATTAATCATACATTTTTTATGAAATAAATCTCCTCATTCTCTCTAATTAATTAAGTTGCATAAAATGCATTTTATGATTATGCAAATAACTTGTATGCTACTATCTCTCTTTGCTACAAGTGACCCGGTTAGGGACTACTCCTTTGCCCATCTTATAACAAAAAATAGGGAGTAGTATGTAGTTAGGGGGAGAATGCTAATTGCTAAATAGGTGTAGCATTCGTATGATTGGGGAGTTTACTTTTGATAGGAGAGTAACCCTTTGAGGGGGAGCATTTGCATTACACATGCATTGCATGATGTTGTGCTTAAATTCTTAATTGCAAATGCTTGTTTTATCTCACATGATTAATCTCACATATACTTGTATTGGAAAGTATAGAAACTTTGTTTTGAAGGATTGATTGTTCTACAAGAGATTGAAGACTTGAAGATATAGCTTTTAATCATCTCTTTGTAATGTAGAAAATCCCTTTAGTTTCTATTTTTTTATGAGGATTAATGTGAATGGTGGTTTTGTCATGAAATAGCCAAAGGGGGAGATTGTAAGGATTCTCATTTGTTGATTGGCTTGTTTCATGGACAAACCACATATTGGGGTTGATGTAAGGGTAGCCTAGGAATTGGTGATCATTCAATGACCCTCTCAAGACCTCAAGAGAAGAAGCAGAAAAGGTATATTCTAGTGCTTAGTTGCCTTGAAGAGATCTAGTTGCACACACACACAACTCATGCATATCTCTTATTCTTATATGTTTTGTGTTTTTATATGTGTGCATTCATAATTGTTGAATATCTCTTCATGCATGATTATTTAATTGCATCTATCTCATTAAAATGCCATGATATGTTTAGTCATTAGGATGCAAAGTTATGAATTTTATTTATGCTTATTTGAATTAATTGCATCTTGTTCTATGATAATGCAATGACATGATAGGCATTAGGAAGCATTCAATTACACACTTGCACTTCATGTTTGTTAACTTTAAGTGTGGTGTAATTCGTTTCCGTTTGAGTGATCGGAAACATCCATGTTTGCACGATGGAGTGCATGTCTTAGCACGATGGTTGACCACTAGAGAAGGTCTCATTCTTCTATTGGTAGATTCGGTTTGGTTATTTGGAGTGAAGTGTCTATGTTCAAAATATTGAATTTCAATGATTTAAATATTTTTCAAAAATGACCTTTGTATAGTCCTATGACCATAACCTTTTACACAAAGTTTCAAATTAAGTTTTATAAATTGTTTGACAAACTAGACACCCATACCTTTCCAACGGTATATTATTTGTAATATTTCATGACCGTTTGAATTGGTTATGAAATCTCCAAAGTGACCACCAAAACAGGACCACTATGTTGTTGTCTGTTTCTGACCTTTGGTAACTCAATTGACCATAACCTTTTCTACAGACATTTCAATGTCATTCTATATAAACAAGTAGAAAGTAGACATTCATACCTTTCCAATGATATATTATACAAAAGGTTTTGATGTCGTTTGGTCATGTTTCGGAGCATTCTAATCTTGAGCTACTGCACTGACGCATGTACCGCGAAAATGCCCATAGTTTTTCTATTTCTTCCAAAACAACATAATTTCACTTGGGCACTATAAATTCATATCTTTCTCATCATTTTGAGGGGTGAGCCACAAAATGAAACCCTAGAGAGAGAGGCTCCATATTCTTGAGAGAGAAAGCACCAAGATTGCTTCTTTAACTCTCTAAACCTAAAACCCATCTCCATCTTGCATCATTCAACATCATTTGAGCATGGATCTTCTTCAACACACATGGTATATTTTTTGAACACTAATCTCATCTAATTTTAGTGTTTTACTTATCAATTTTATCTCTTATATTACTTGTATGTGTTTAGATTAATTTCTACATACATGATTGAGATTATGTGTTGATTGGGTTATTTTGTGATAGCTAGGATTGTTCATGTTTATCTAACATCTAGCTAATTGATCTCATTAACATGATTGAAATTATTTGTGATAGCTTTGTATCTAGGATTGGTTATCCTTTACTTAGCTAAAGTTGTATGCCATGTCATATAGCTATTTTCATATCTATGATTGATTTTATTGTCATCATATAATCCTAGGTAAGCATCTAAAGTACCCTAGCTCTATCTTGCATATTTGGATATCATTGCATATTCACCTAGGGTGTTGATCTCTTCGGAGAAGTAAGTCTTGTGTGATAGACTGGGGTTAGGTCGTACACTGGGATTAGGTGGTCACATGAGCAAATTAGACTAGATTCACTTTTACAGGCATGTGGGTAGTGGTAGTGGGATATTGGCCGGGATTAGGCCGTCAAACCGGGATTAGGTTGTATACGTTATCACAATTAGTGTATTCGAGATTCGAGTGTGGCGCACTTACCAGCCCGTGGTTTTTCCCGTGAGGGTTTCCACGTAAATATCAAGAGTTATTTAAATTCCGCACATATTACACTTGTTATATATATTGTCTAGTTTGGGGGATTTTCGTAATCTTGACTTAATGCGAAAATTGGGTAAAATTTGTTAAAATCTATTCAACCCCCCCCACCCCCCCCCCCCCCAAAGATTAATATTAGAACACACCTTAATTTGTTTCAGAGGGTATACCCCGACCAAAGCAGCAGGAGTGCCATTAGGCTATTTCCTGGTCTTGAGGATATGGCGGGCAACTAAGGCCAAGAGTCTGGGTCCTTAGTCTGGTGTATCAGATCCTTCTCAGAGGAGGGTATACCCCAACCAAGGCAGTAGGAGCGCCATAAGGCTATTTCCTGGTCTTGAGGATGCAGCGGGCAACTAAGGCCACGAGTCCGGATTCATAGTCTGATAACCCAGAATCTTCTTGGAGGAGGGTATACCCTGACTAAGGCAGTAAGAGCACTATAAGGCTATTTCCTAGTCTTTAGGCGATTCAGTAATGGCGAAAAATTGTAGAATAAACGTTGGAGAATCATGTAGGACACATTGCAGAATGAACATAAGAGAATCATGTAGGGAAGAAAACTGATTTTATTGAATTTCCCAAGTAGTACAATATGAATTCAGGGTGTGTATACCAGCCGATGTAAGTTGAATTTTTAGGGGTAGAACTTCCTGAGATGATCGGCGTTCCATGTATGATCCACTGGGTACCCCTCTATGCCCTCCAGCTTGTAGGCGCCACCACGGAGCATTGCTTTAATTAGGTAGGGGCCTTCCCAGTTAGGCGCTAGCACCCCGTCAGACCTTCTCCGTGTGTTCTGAGTTACTTTCCTGAGAACCAAATCTCCTTCTTTGAAATTCCATTCCTTACCCTCTTATTGAAGTGTCGGGCTATCTTACTTTGGTACACTGCCACTTTCTCGACAGTTCTGCTTTGCTTCTCCTTAAACAGATCTAGATTAACTCTTAACTTAGCCTAATTATCCTCTGGTTCATAATTTTAGACCCGAAAAGATATAAGTTTATGCTCGATGGGCAAGACTGCCTCTGTATCGAATACCAATGAATAAGGGGTTTCCCCCGTTGCGGTTCTCTTAGTTGTCTTGTAAACCCACATCACATTGGGTAATTCTTCAACCCATAATCTTTCTTTTGTTGGAGCTTTTTCTTCAGGAGCTTCTTAATGGTTTTGTTGGTAGCTTCGACCAACCCATTGGTTTAAAGATGAGCCACTAATGCAAAACAGAGATCAATGTTCCGACCTTCACAGAATTCCCTGAAGTTGGTGTTGTCAAATTGCTTTTCCAGATCAGTTATAATGGCCATCGGGGGTACCAAAATGGCAAACAATGTTCTCCTTGACAAAGTTGGTGGTCTTTTCTTCAGTTATCCGGGTAAAATAATCTATTGCCATCACTGCATGTTTGGCCTGACCGGGTGCAATAGGGAGTGGCCCGATTAGGTCTAGTCCCCAGATTGCAAAGAGGTAAGGCATACTGATCGAAAAGAGTCTTTCTAGAGGGAGATGATAGAGGTTTCCTGTCTTCTGATAAGCCTCGCAGAATCATGCAAACTGTTTTGCATCCTGGTGTATAGTCAGCCAGAAGTAGCCCATTCTAATTATCTGGTAAGCTAGTGTTTCGCCTGATGCATGGTTGCCACAGTCCCCTGAGTGCACCTCGTCGAGTGCCCAGCATGCATCGTCTGGGTGAAGACATATGATTAGGGGGAGAAAGTTTCCTTTACGGTAGAGGTATCCATCTACCAAGCAGTACCGGGTAGCAATTCTCTTAAGCCGGCAGGCTTGATCCGGATCTGCAAGAAGAATGTCACTTTGGAGGTCGTCCGCTATTGGATCCATCCAACATGGGGGGCGGCTAACTAGGAGGACTTCTACAGCCTTAGCTATACTAGAACGGGGAATCAATTGGAGGGGCACCCCTCTTGGTAAAGCATGCCCGTCACCTGTTGCAATTTTGGCCAGGACATCTGCCCGGTTATTCTTCTCTCAGGGTACTTGTTCCATCCTTACACCTTTGAATTTCTTCGATGCTTCTCGGACTTTAGCCAGATACGCCACGATGTTGTCACCTTTTGCCTGGTATAACCCTGACACCTGGTTGACCACCAACTGGGAGTCACTTTTGATCAAGAAGAAGTCAGCCTCTAAGGTTTCTGCTACTCTCATTCCTGCTAGCAAGGCTTCATATTCCGCTTCGTTATTAGTAGCTTTGAATTCAAATCTGAAACAATGACTACATTCAACCCCTTCCGGGTCAATCACAACGATCTCTGCTCCACACCCAGAATGATTTGAGGCTCCATCCGTGTAAAGAACACAAGTCTTGCTACCTTCGGTCCAATCTGGATTAGTTTGTTACGGATTCGGGGCTGTTGTCGTATCCGGGTTTGAGATCGTGCTGAATTCTATTATGAAATCATCTAAGGCTTGAGCTTTGATCGTGGTTGTCACCTTGTATTTGATGTCAAACTGGGTGAGCTTTAGGGCCCATATGACCAATCTGCTAGACACATCCAGTCTTTGGAGGAATTGTCACAAGGGTTGGCAAGTGACTGCCACAATGATGTGAGCTTGAAAGTAAGGTTGGAGCTTTCTGGATGTAGTTACCAAGGCATAGGTGAGCTTCTCCAAGAGGGTATAGTTTTTCTCCGACTTAGTGAAAGCCCGGCTCACATAGTAAATTGGTCTCTGTATCCCATCACTACACTTCTTCACTAAGGCTCCGCTGGTAGCAGCTTTTGAAACTGCCAAATAGAGTAAGAGCTCTTCCCCCGGAGTTGGTTTCACCAACAAAGGTGGGTTGGACAAGTACTCCCTCAAAGCTTAGAAAGCTCGTTCACTTTGCTCGTCCCACTTCATCATCTTCCCCTGCTTGATTATCTTAAAGAAAATAAGGCACTTATCAGTGGACCAGGATATGAACCGATTTAATGCTGCTATCCGGCTGGTTAAACCTTGTGCTTGTTTGAGAGTTATAGGGGATTCGAGATCTAGGATAGCTTTGATCTTCTCGGGATTAGCATCGATCCTCTTTTCATGCACCATGAATCCCAGGAATTTTCCTACTGCTACCCCGAAAGCACATTTGGCGGGGTTCAGTCTCATCTGGTTCTGTCTTATCACTTGGAAAGTTTGGCGCAAGTCCCCAGTGTGTTGTCCAGCCTCCTTATAGTAGTAGAGGCCCTGTCCGGTGATAAAGCTGGTTTTGTCCTGATCAGAGGGGTGCATCATGATTTGATTGTATCTCGAGAAGGCATCCATGAAGCTTAGGAGCTTGTTTCCTGCGGTAAAGTCAATAAGCTGATCTATCTTAGGTAGAGGGAAACTATCCTTGGGGCAAGTCCAGTTGAGATCGATGTAATCTACACACATTCGCCATTTCCCGTTAGATTTGATTACCATGACCACATTGGCAATCCATTCGGGGTACTGGGATTCCCCGATGAACCCGGCCTTTAGGAGCTTGTCAACCTCTTCCTGGACTGCGACATTGTTCGGCATTGAAATGTCTTCATTTTTGTTTTATTGGTTTGAAGGTTGCATCTACCGCCAACCTGTGAGTAGCTAGGCTAAGAGGAATGCCCAACATCTCTTCATGGCTCCAGGTGAAGATATCGTTGTACTCCCTAAGGAGTTTCACTAAGTCTTTCTTGATTTCGGGGTCCAAAACTCCTCCAACTTTCACTGTCTTAGTTGGATCTTCACCCCTAATAGGTATCTCTTCTAACTGATCCGCAGGATGTCCACTGGCCCAACCCCGCTCTTCTTCCTCCGGCTCCTCCATGATTATGTCTGGTACCTCTCTTTCTTCTAAGACATAGTGCAACCTGTTCCAGCGTTCCCTGACTTGGTTCACTTGTTACATGTGCGCATTGCTTAGCTAATGCGGCGGGGTTGGTAGATACCGCGTAATAGTTGCGGGCTACCTACTGATCCCCTTTAACCTCTCCTACTCCTATTCCTATTCCCACCGGGAATTTCAAAACATTGTGGTAGATGGATAGTACCCCCCTAATTCCTGATAAGAATGGTCTACCTAGAATTGCATTGTAGGCAGACGGGGTATCTACCACGACGAACTCTGTCATTATGTTCTGTTGAAGATGAGCTTCTCCGACTATCACTGGCAAGATTTTTGACCTTATTGGCATCACAGAGTCCCCTGTGAACCCATACAAAAGCGAGGTGCAACTGTTGTAACAGGAGTTTTTCAAGTTAAGTTGTTCATGGGCCCCTTTGAACAGGATGTCCACACTGCTTCCTGTATCAATCAGGACGCGGTGTACCCGGCAGTTGGCGATTTGTACTAAGATTACCATGGGATCATCATGTGGTTGAACTATATTGTAGACATCTTCCTCCGTGAAAATAATCTTAGTAGAGTAGGGTAGATCTCGGGATCCATTACTGACTTTGAGTATCTCATGACCAGTATTGAGCCTGGGAATCTTCCTCGCGTGGTTCTTTCTTGAATTATTGAAGGTTCCAGTCAGAGTAGAGCCTCCACTAATGGTGTGAATCACCTGGATCTGCTACATAAAGTCTTTTTCTCCATCCCTCCTGAAACAAATTACGGTGTGTTCTAATATATTAATCTAGAGAGGGGGGTGAATAGATTTTAACTAATTTTACCCAATTTTCCTTTAAGGTCAATATTACGAAAACGCCCCAATCTAGTCAACAATAATAGCAAGTGTAATATGGTGTGGAATTTAAATAACACTTGATATTTACGTGGAAACCCAACCACTGGGAAAAACCACGGGCTATATAGTGCGCCACACTCGAACCTCGAAATCCACTAATTGAAATGGAGTTTACAACCTATGTAGACCTCGTCTAACACTCCGGTCTATAACCCCCCACTTCTACCATGCGGGCCTTTAAAAGTGGCTCTAGTCTATTTTGCTTGTGGCCTAAGCAACCTTAGCCAACAAGACTTAAATTCTCAATGAAGAGATAATACAACCTATGTGTGAATATATAAAAATACTCAATAAATGCAATGAGAGCTAGGTAACTCTATATGCTTATCTAGGATGATAATATGTCAATCAAAACAATCCTAGATATCAATAGCTAAATGACATGTCAAATAGCTTAGCTAAATATAGATTATAAAAACCTAAATAGCTACCACAATAAACACTCAATCATGTCATCACAAACAATCTCTATTTTGAATATAAGATATTAATCTAAGAACATTCAAATAATAAAAGAGATGTCTTGATAAATAAAACACTAAATATCAATGATAAAAGTGAAGAACATACCAAGGGAAGTGTGATGACCAAGACCCATTCAAATAAGCAAACTAACTATGCTAGAAAATGTTTAGATGATCTTTGATGCACATGTATATGGTTTGAGTGTTTAGAAAATGAGTTCTCTATTATTATCTCTCAAAAATCTCTCAATGAAGTTTAGGGTTCTTAAGAGTCAAGAACTTGGTCAGAGAAAGGAGAAAGTGTGATATTTATAGACAAAGAGAACAGGGCATGTGAAAAGACGAAACTGCCCTTGAAATCACCGTTCGGCAGTTTCATTCTGCGGTCGTGGCCGCAGAATTGAACCCGAAAAGCAGGGGATCAAACGGCGACCACATTCAGCGGTTTGGGAAACCGCTGATTAGAACCCAAAAAGAAACCGACCTAAAATATCTAAAACGGCGGTTTCGAAACCGTTGATCAAACTGCCGAATTGAGACCAAGATAATAAATGCATCAAGTCTATTCTGTGGTTTCGATTTGGTGACCTAGCCGTCGATCATAACTGCAGATCCAATCCAGTGCTCTCTGGAATCAAACGACAGTTTCCATTCGGCGGTCATGGTCGCCGATCAAACCGCCGTTCCACCACTGATGGTGAAACCAAAGGAGAAGCCAAGGGCATTCTCCGAAGGCGATCTTCGCGCTAAACCAAGCACACTTTCGTGTATGCGCGGACGTTTCCGAACAACGTCTGGAAACGAATTACAAGAAACAAAAAGCACACAACAAGATACAACAAAAAGTGCAAGTGTGTAAATGTGACATTTGAAGAAAATGCACACAAAAGTGAAGCATACATATGCAAACATTACTAGTGAGTGTGTGCAACTAAATCTCTTCAATAAGAAAATAAGCACTAGAGATATACCTTTGGAGTGCTTGTTATCCTTGAGGTCTTGAGTAGAGCCATTGATTATGATCACCTATCAACTAAGCTACCTTTTATATACAACCCCAATATGTGGTTTGTCCACAAAATAAGCCAATCAAAAATCAGGAATCCTTACAATCTCCCCCTTTGGCTATTTCGTGACAAAACCACCACTCACATTGATTCCTCACAACAAAATAGAAACTACAGGTCAACAATGATTTTCTACATTACAAAGAGATATAATAAATAAAATCTTGAAGTCTTCAATCTCTTGTAGAACAATCAATCCCTGAAAACAAGGTTTCTATATTTTCCAATACACATAAATGTGAGATTAATCAAGTGAAATAAACAAGCATTTGCATTTAAGTAAGTTAAGCACAACATCATGCAATGTATGTGAATGCAATGCTCCCCCTCAATATGTAATCTCCCCAATATGCACAAATTGTCACAACAATTTAGCATCTCCCCTTACCAATTCTACTCCCCCCTTTTTGTCATGATATAGGCAAAGGAGTAGTCCCCAACAAGGTCACTCATAGCAAAGAGAGATAGTAGCATACAAGATATTTGCATATTCATATAAGTCACTTATGCTACTCAATTAATTGGAGAGAAACATGGAGATTTATTTTGATAAAATGTGTGAAATAAAAATGTTTTGCATACAAGACATGTTGCATTCAGGTCCAAAATACAATGGTATTTGGCAAAGCAAATGACAAGGGTTTCTAAAAAGAATTCAAACCAATTTGAACATTGTCAAGAGAGAAGCAAAGATATAGAGAATTTATTGATTTTCAATTTAATAAACACTCTATCCAACTTTATAAGCAAAACATGGCATGAGCGACTTTACACCCTATTTGATTTTTCCGGGAATGAAACCCGTATGATAGTAACCATATTCAACAAATAAAGAAAGAGAGACATTTGGATTGTAAAATCCTTTGACTGGATACAAGATCCTTTAATCATTTGAGTCTCGTAAGCTTTTTCACACAAGTTTTGCATTTAAGAAATCACAATCATCAATTCATGCTTTTTCATGTGGCATGTTATATGAATTTCATGCTTTTCATATGGCATTTAGCATGTTATAAAAGAATCATCATGTCATGGAGATAACTATAGGTCATTCAAATCATACTTCCTATGCACATCTCCTAGTCCAAAAATGCTTGTTTGAACATAAATATGACATGGATTGTAATACAAGCATGGTTCACACTTATTGAATAGAAAACATATATACATATGTGCAACCAAGCTTACTCAAGCAATCAACAAAGAAGCATAAGATCTTTAAAATATTTTGCATGCATCAAGTATGCAAAAACTCTCTTTGCTTGAGTTCCCCATATGGGGTCAAAAACCACCCTTCATCAATGAAGGTCATGAGGTCCTATGGACCTACCAAGTCCATTGGACTCGGTTGAACCTATGTGAGACATGTTTGTCTCGTAGCAAGCGGGTTCATTATTTTTTCTTATCCACTTAGGTGATATAGTTTTCTTCCTAGTGGACAAAGGTTCTAGAGCTTTAGAAGATAAAGGATCATGCAAATGAGTTTCTTCCTTTATGTGAACATGCATTCTAGCTCTAGCCTTTTTCTTTTCTATCATGCTTTTAACTCTACACATATTAATGTAATAAAAGCAACTTGGTCTAATGTGACCATCAATACAACAAATATGACAAGTGGGAATTAAGTTAGGAATCATACCATTCCCGTGTGCATGCTTTGGTGCATTCCATTGTCGTTGTGGTTGTCTTGGTTGTTGAATTGGATCTCTCCATCATTGTTGATAACCAAGACAATGTTGCTCATTCAATTGAGCTTGCATGATAGGTGTCTTCCCTTTATGGATCTTAGGTTGAGGGAAGTTAACATGAGGAACTCTTTGAGCTTGAGGTCGTCTTCTTGAAGCTACCTTCACTTGTGCACTATGAGAGCATTGTCCTAGATCAATCTTCTTCCTAGGAGTTTGCACTGGTGAAGCCTCTTTCTTGCCTAAGCTCTTGACAAATATGGTCTTGTTATGAGTGAGAATCTCCTTGTCATCTTCAAAGCCAAGACCTCTTTTGTCACAAGGGCCTTTTCCAACACTCAACAAGTGGTTGAGTTTTTCCGTGCTTGAGGTCAACTTAGTGATCAAATCTCTAGCATCTCTAAGCTCTCTTTTCAACCCTTCTTCATTCCTCTTAGACAAAGCTAGCTCATCTCTTAGCTTGTCTTCATCCTTCATGGATCTTACCCACTTCACTACTCAAGTGGTCAACATGTGTTGAAAGCCTAAGGTTCTCCTCCTTTAAACTTTGAATCTCTTTTTCATTCTCTAACCTAGAGCTTTCAAATCCTTCAACATTGTCTTTAAGACCCATCATCTCCACTTGCTTACTTAAGTGGTCATTGTGTGAAGAAAGTTCTAGATTTTCTTCGTCTAAAATCTTTAGTTTTCTTCCATTTTGTAGGGAAAAATATAACGTAAAAGTACACGCAGCGGAAGCGAGACTAAAAAAATAGTTTAGTAGCTTTTAAAAAAATTTCTTTTTATGAACCTTAAACCCTTTTAATCAATTAAAGATATATAATATATAACAAAAGAAGAATACCTTTTGTCGCGTGATCCGATTGACTTACGTCGATGGTAATCCGTAAGATCTTCAATCCTAGCACGAACATGGATCACCTAGGAGCGTGGTCTCCCTTTTCTTTAAATTGCAAGCCTGTGATTGGATAAAACAAACTTTTCTCTTAATCGTTAGTCACAAAAACAATCAAAAGAAACCTAAGATTATTCCAGTCACTTTTGAGTTCTCAATCTTGTGATCGAAACTCGCGTGAACCTTGATCGATGTAGTATACACAAGCCTATTAATGAATAAGCAAATAGTATACCATCAAAGAATAATCTATGTCTCCTTTTTGTTTTAGTAGAATAAAAGCTCTCTATCTATGAGTTGAGAAAAAGAAGAAAATAAAATTCTGCACCACAAAACCTAATAGCCGAAATTTATAAGACCACTTATATATGTGGCAAAATTTCTTTCTTCTTTTTAACTAGGTTGGCCGAATTCTCTAGCCAAAAAGGGGTTAGGGTTGTCGCAATCCTCAAACAAAAAGGAGTTTATATTGCACCCTAATTCCTATTTTGTTTAAGACTTACAAACCCTAATCAAACTCATAAATCTTTTATTTGACTAAAATAAAAAGACTCCTTATTTGATCAAATAAATAAAATTAATTATTTATTTCCTTGTCAAACAAGTCTTTCAATTTAAGTATACTACTACCAATAGTATACCAATAGGAATCATATTTCCTAATCAGAAAAGATTTGTTTCTTAATTAAACAATTAATTAATAAATTAATTAATTCTTATTTAATTAAACAATGAAAACAAAATAATATTTAAGGTTAATTAATCACCTTGCCACCCCATATAAAAATATTGGGCCAAATATTATTTTCTTATTTCATTTAATCCATAGGACTTTAAATAAAAAGCCCACATGTGAACTAGACTCATTCTTACTAAAAGAAACAAGCCCACATGTCATCCATTAATATATAAATATAATTGAGCAGCCCATTACATAAATAATGTGCAAATTATATTCTTAATATATTAAATGCAATTCTAGATGGACCCTAAATTGGTCCGGTAGAATATATCAAGTGATCCATGCAAGTCCGTGTGGATTGCGGATCTTGGCGGGCTATTTAAATTTAAGCTTCAATAGACATAACCTAATCACAATCAACAAATGATTCACTTAGGTCCGATCCATTAATTTTAACTCATTCCACTAAAGAGCTACAATTGAACTCTTAAATAAAGATAGAAAAGGAAGATGTTTCCTCATTCAAACCCTAGACAATCATGTTGGAGATAGTGTATCCTCGTGATTAATATCAGTAATCGCCAAGAGTTCATAGACCGCCTATAACTCTCCAAGTTACCATATTTACTCATATGACCACGTTTTGAACTTGGATATTTTGACTTGTCCAGAAGCCATGTTTTCAATAGACACTATCGAAAACTCAACGTTGAGATTTAATATCCAATTACCTCAAAACATCCATATGATGATATTATACTCTCATTTGATAAATGGAGCCACGATGTCCATATCTATAAATGAAGTCCTCTATCGATTAACAAATGAATATCACCAAATTATCGAGGATAGACTATGCGATATAATCGTACTCATTGATAACTCAAATGATATCACTTGCAACCATAAGTCCATCATTTATCTCAGGATTAAGATAGACTATCCGATTGTCCTAATAATGAAATTACTTTTATCTACTGACGGTTATAGATAAAGTATTTCATTGTGATCCAGTTCAATGCACCCAGTGCACTAGATTCTTTTGCTCGAAGACACTCCGATGATTTTAGACTCATCATATCTCATTTGATCCCACTCAAATGCTAGCAAAAGAATTCTACAACTTTAACAAGATAAAGGTGCCCAACCTTTAACTTAAGTTGTGAACAATATTCAAGACTAACTAAAGAATTGTGTCTACCACATACATATCCAGATGTACGAACAATTCTTCTTTTCTCATAGTCTTTAGACCTTATGATTATTTACTTTGACAACTATTAAACTATAAATGCTATAAGATTTGTTTAAACTAGAAATCACTTTATTAATATGAAAAATATAGTTAATTACAATATTACACTCTTGCTATTGAGCATAATCCTAACAATCTCCCACTTGCGCTATAGCAAATGTGTCATATCTCTTAAGCCCATATTCTCTAGGTGCCCATCGAAACTCTTCTGAGGTAGAGCCTTTGTGAAGGGATCTGCTAGATTTTCTGCTGACGCGATTTTGGTAATCGTCACGTCATCGCTTTGAACAATCTCCCTTAAAAGATGATATTTTCTTTCAATGTGTTTACCTCTCTTGTGACTTCTTGGTTCTTTCAAATTAGCCACTGCTCCATTGTTGTCACAATAGATAGTGATCTGCTTATTCGCACTAGGAACCACTTCCAAGTCAATCAAGAATTGGCGGAGCCAAACAGCCTCTTTGGCAGCCTCGCATGCAGCAACATACTCAGCTTCCATGGTGGAATCAGCAATACAAGATTGCTTGATGCTCCTCCATATAACTGCTCCTCCTCCAATAGTAAACACAGCCCCTGATGTGGATTTTCTACAGTCAGAATCTGATTGAAAATCAGAATCTGTACACCCAACGGGAATTAAATCCCCTCCAGAGTATACAAGCATATTATCTCTCGTTCTCTTAAGATACTTGAAAATATGCTTGACTGCCGTCCAGTGATCAGGACCAGGTTTCGATTGAAACCTGCTAACTATGCCAACAGCAAAACAAATATCTGGTCTAGTACAGAGCATTGCATACATGAGACTTCCAACTGCCGAGGCATATGGAACTCTACTCATGAATTGCTCTTCATGCTCATTCTTAGGAACTTGTTCCTTAGAAAGCTTGATTCCATGTTTGAAAGGTAACATACCTTTCTTGGAATCCTGCATGGAAAACCTAGACAAGATCTTGTCTATGTATGAAGCTTGGGATAATGCAATCGTTCTATTCTTTATATCCCTTATTACTTGGAAACCTAGAATAAAACTTGCTTCTCCTAAGTCCTTCATATCAAATTGTTTTGCTAACCATTCTTTTACTGATGTCAATACACCTACATCGTTTCCAATGAGTAGTATATCATCAACATAGAGAATCAGGAAAACCAACTTGTCGCCCTTAATCCTTTTGTATACACAAGGTTCGTCAAGATTCTGAATAAATCCAAAACCTTTGACAGCTTGATCGAACCTTATGTTCCAGGATCTGGATGCTTGCTTTAATCCATATATGGATTTCTGCAACTTGCATACCTTTTCCATTTGGCCCTTTTCAATGAATCCCTCTGGTTGCATCATGTAGATGCTCTCGTCAAGACTTCCATTAAGGAAAGTTGTCTTGACGTCCATTTGCCAAATCTCTAGATCTAAAGATGTTGCAATGGATAAGAGTATCCTAATGGATTTAAGCAAGGCCACAGGAGAAAAGGTTTCCTCATAATCGATACCTTCTTTCTGTGTATACCCTTTAGCTACCAATCTAGCTTTAAAGGTTTCCACCTTACCATCCATACCTCTTTTCCTCTTGTATACCCACTTGCACCCAATGGGTTTTATCCCTTTAGGCAAGTCTACAAGGGACTAGACTTTGTTATCGAACATAGATTCAATCTCAGATTGCATTGCCTTTTGCCAATGGCGACTATCAACATCCTCCATAGCTTCCTTGTACGAGTAGGGATCATCGTCGTCCGGGAGATTCTCCACTGATTCTCCTAGACCGATGTATCTTTTGGGTTGTGTTCTAACCCTCCCACTACGACGAGGAATGGTAGGTTGTTGACCTTGTGTTGGATCGGAACTTACAATTGGGTTGGGTTGTGTAACCTCTCGTGGAATTGTATCTCCTGACATCTCATTCAGGACAATTCTACTTCTAGGCACAAAATCATTCATATAGTCCTTTTCCAGAAATTTAGCATTTGTCGAAACAAATACTTTAAGATCTGAAGGACTATAAAAATAATATCCTTTAGTTTCTTTTGGATACCCTACAAATATACATGTTTCTGAATGGGACTCCATCTTCTCTGTCTTTCCTTTTAACACATGCGCAGGACAACCAAATATCCTTAAGTGTTGTAAACTAGGCTTGCGCCCAGTCCACAACTCATGCGGTGTTTTAGGAACAGACTTATATGGTACATCGTTTAGAATGTATATTGCAGTTTGTAAAGCATATCCCCAGAAAGAAATAGGAAGTGTTGAATAACTCAACATAGACCTAACCATATCCAAAAGAGTTCTATTTCTCCTTTCTGCTACCCCATTTTGTTGAGGTGTACCTGGTGCAGAAAACTGAGAAACTATCCCATTATCAATAAGATATTGCTGAAACTCACCAGATAGATATTCTCCACCACGATCAGATCTCAAGATTTTTATGTGTTTCTCAAGCTGATTTTCCACTTCAGCTTTAAATGCTTTGAACATGTCAAAAGCATCCGACTTATGTCGCATGAGATACACATAGCCAAATCTTGAGTAATCATCTGTGAAAGTGATGAAGTACTCATATCCACCTCTAGCTTGAATGCTCATAGGTCCACATACATCAGTGTGTATCAATCCTAAACATTCAGTAGCTCTGGCACCTTTGGCAAAGAACGTCCTTTTGGTCATTTTACCTTCCAAACAAGATTCACAAGTTAGTAGATCATCAACCTTTAAGTCACTCAAAGGTCCGTCACTTACCAATCTTTTAATCCTATTAAGGTTAATATGACCTAGGCGTAAATGCCATAGATAGGTTTCATCTTTTGATAATTTAACTCTTTTATGATTAGGTTCTGTTATTTCTGTGTCTAACGAGTGAGAGATATTTCTATGCAAAAAGTATAGACCGTTTTCCAATGTACCTTTGCAAATAATTTTGTCATTCTTACTAATAATAAAAACTTTATTAAAAGTAACCGAATATCCAAATTTATTCAAACAAGAAACTGAAATTAAATTCCTCTTGAATTGAGGTACATAATAAACGTCTATTAAATCTAAATGCCTTCTAGAATCCAAACAAACTCTAATATCTCCCACTGCACTTGCAGACACTAACGTTCCGTTGCCCAAGCGCAAATTGACTTCATTCTTACTCAGCTTTCTCCTTTCTTGGAACCCCTGCAAGGAATAACAAACATGATTAGTGGCTCCAGAATCTATGATCCAAGAATCTGTAGAATCTGGCAAAAAACATGTTTCAAGATAATTCACATTACCTTCTTCCTTCTTGTTCTGGGACTTTGGGCAATTTCTTTTCCAATGTCCCTTTTCACCACAAAGGAAGCATTTCCCTTTGATCTTGGTTACTTTCTTGGTCTCCTTCTTGGTAGACCCAAGTTGCTTTTTCTTCTGTTGTTTCTTGACCTTCTGACGGGTCTTAACAGTAGCAACTTTACCAACCACATGAATCTCTTGACCTTTGCTTTTCACAAGGATCTTTTCAGCACTTTGAACATCTTGCATCAGGCTCTGTAAGGTGTATTCCTTTTTGTTCAAAGTGTAGTCCAATTTGAACTGATCAAAGGAATCTGACAATGAATTGACAACCATATCAATTTTTGTCTCACCATCTATCTCAGTACCATACAGTTCAGCAATGTTGAGATGTGCTATGACTTTCATCATGTGATCCTTCACAGCCTGTCCAGGTTTCATCCTAAGATTCATAAAAGCAGTCACTGCCTCTCTCTTAGTCGTCCTGGACTTCATAGCAAACATCTCCTCTAGAGACATCATTATTGTAGGGAAAAAATATACCCGCAGCGGAAGCGAGACTAAAAAATAGGTTTAGTAGCTTTTAAAATTTTTTCCTTTTATGAACCTTAAACCCTTTTGATTAATTAAAGATATATAAAAATAAACAAAAGATTAATACCTCTTGTCGCGTGATCCGATTGACTTGCGTCGATGGTAATCCGCAAGATCTTCAATCCTAGCACGAACGTGGATCACCTAGGAGCGTGGTCTCCCTTTTTTTGAATTGCAAACCTGTGATTGGATTAACAAACTTTTCTTGAATCGTTAGTCCCAAAAACAATCTAAAAGAACCTAAGATTATTCCGGTCACTTTTGAGTTCTCAATCTAATGATCGAAACTCGCGTGAGCCTTGATCGATATAGTATTCACAAGCTTATTGATGAATAAGCAACTAGAATACAATCAAAGAATAATCTATATTCTTTTTGTTTTCAGTAGAATAATAGATTTCTAACTATGAGTTGAGAAGAAGAAGAAGAAAAAAAAAACTGCACCAAAAACCCTAGTTCTTAAAGTGGTGGCCGAAATCTATATGTGTACATATATATGTGGCCGAAATTTCTCTTCTTCCTTCTTTAGGGTTGGCCGAATTCTCTTCCTAAAATAATTAGGGTTGCCGCAATTTCCAAACCAAAATTAATTAGTTTGAATTGCACCCTAATTCCTATTTAGAAAAGATTTCCAAAACCTAATCAAACTCATAAATCTTTTATTCCTTATTTGACTAAAATAAAAAGACTTCCTATTTGATCAAATAAATAAAATTAATTATTTATTTTCCTTGTCAAACAAGTCTTTCTGTTTAATTATCCTACTACCAATAGTATACAAATAGGAATCATATTTCCTATTTAGAAAAGATTTGTTACTTTAATTAAACAATTAATTAATAAATTAATTAATTCTTATTTAATTAAATAATGAAACAAAATAATATTTAAAGCCATTATAGCATGTTGCCGCCCCACATATATACATTGGGCCAAATATTATTTTTCTTATTTCATTAAATCCATAGGTCTTTAAATAAAAAGCCCACATGTGAACTAGACGCATTCTTACTAAAAGAAACAAGCCCACATGTCATCCATTAATATATAAATATAATTGTGCAGCCCATTATATAAATAATGTGCAAATTATATTCTTAATACATTAAATTGCAATTCTAGATGGACCCTAAATTGGTCCGGTAGAATATAACAAGTGATCCATGCAAGTCCGTGTGGATTGGGGATCTTGGCGGGCTATCTAAATTTAAGCTCCAATAGACATAACCTAATCACAATCAACAAATGATTCACTTAGGTCCGATCCATTAATTTTAGCTCATTCCACTAAAGAGCTAAAATTGAACTCTTAAATAAAGACAGAAAAGGAAGATGCTTCCTCATTCATACCCTAGACAATCATATTGGAGATAGTGTATCCTCGTGATTAATATCAGTAATCGCCAAGAGTTCATAGACCGCCTATAACTCTCCAAGTTACCATATTTACTCATATGACCACGTTTTGAACTTGGATATTTTGACTTGTCCAAAAGCCATGTTTTGAATAGACACTATTGAAAACTCAACGTTGAGATTTAATATCCAATTACCTCAAAACATCCATATGATGATATTATACTCTCATTTAATAAATGGAGCCACGATGTCCATATCTATAAATGAAGTCCTCTATCGATTAACAAATGAATATCACCAAACTATCGAGGATAGACTATGCGATATAATTGTACTCATTGATAGCTCAAATGATATCACCTGCAACCATAAGTCCATCATTTATTTCAGGATTGAGATAGACTCTCCGATTGTCCTGATAATGAAATTATTTTTATCTACTGACGGTTATAGATAAAGTATTTCATTGTGATCCTGTTCAATGCACCCAGTGCACTAGATTCTTTTGCTCGAAGACACTCCGATGATTTTAGACTCATCATATCTCATTTGATCCCACTCAAATGCTAGCAAAAGAATTCTACAACTTTAACAAGATAAAGGTGCCCAACCCTTAACTTAAGCTGTGAACGATATTCAAGACTAACTAAAGAATTGTGTCTACCACATACATATCCAGATGTATGAACAATTCTTCTTTTCTCATAGTCTTTAGACCTTATGATTATTTACTTTCACAATTATTAAACTATAAATGCTACAAGATTTGTTTAAAACAGAAATCACTTTATTAATATGAAAAAGATTGTTAATTACACTATTACACTCTTGCTATTGAGCATAATCCTAACAATCTCCCACTTGCGCTATAGCAAACGTGTCATATCTCTCAAGCCCATGTTCTCTAGGTGCCCATCGAAACTCTTCTGAGGTAGAGCCTTTGTGAAGGGATCTGCTAGATTTTCTGCTGACGCGATTTTGGTAATCGTCACGTCACCTCTTTGAACAATCTCCCTTAAAAGATGATATTTTCTTTCAATGTGTTTACCTCTCTTGT
The DNA here is from genome assembly GCA_954870605.1 of Acer campestre. NCBI lineage: Eukaryota > Viridiplantae > Streptophyta > Magnoliopsida > Sapindales > Sapindaceae > Acer > Acer campestre. The sequence continues at coordinate 24,476,107 of OX940802.1, forward strand.
GACTTCTTGGTTCTTTCGAATTAGCCACTGCTCCACTGTTGTCACAGTAGATAGTGATCTGCTTATTCGCACTAGGAACCACTTCCAAGTCAATCAAGAATTGGCGGAGCCAAACAGCCTCTTTGGCAGCCTCGCATGCAGCTACATACTCAGCTTCCATGGTGGAATCAGCAATACAAGATTGCTTGATACTCCTCCATATAACTGCTCCTCCTCCAATAGTAAACATAGCTCCTGATGTGGATTTTCTGGAGTCAGAATCTAATTGAAAATCAGAATCTGTATACCCAATGGGAATCAAATCCCCTCCAGAGTATACAAGCATATTATCTCTCGTTCTCTTAAGATACTTGAAAATATGTTTGACTGCCGTCCAGTGATCAGGACCAGGTTTCGATTGAAACCTGCTAACTATGCCAACAGCAAAACAAATATCTGGTCAAGTGCAGAGCATTGCATACATGAGACTTCCAACCGCCGAGGCATATGGAACTCTACTCATGAATTGCTCTTCATGCTCATTCTTAGGAACTTGTTCCTTAGAAAGCTTGATTCCATGTCTGAAAGGTAACATACCTTTCTTGGAATCCTGCATAGAAAACCTAGACAAGATTTTGTCTATGTATGAAGCTTGGGATAATGCAATCGTTCTATTCTTTCTATCCCTTATTACTTGGATACCTAGAATAAAACTTGCTTCTCCTAAGTCCTTCATATCAAATTGTTTTGCTAACCATTCTTTTACTGATGTCAATACACCTACATCGTTTCCGATGAGTAGTATATCATCAACATAAAGAATCAGGAAAACCAACTTGTCGCCCTTAATCCTTTTGTATACACAAGGTTCGTCAAGATTCTGAATAAATCCAAAACCTTTGACAGCTTGATCGAACCTTATGTTCCAGGATCTGGATGCTTGCTTTAATCCATATATGGATTTCTGCAACTTGCATACCTTTTCCATTTGGCCCTTTTCAATGAATCCCTCTGGTTGCATCATGTAGATGCTTTCGTCAAGACTTCCATTAAGGAAAGCTGTCTTGACGTCCATTTGCCAAATCTCTAGATCTAAAGATGCTGCAATGGATAAGAGTATCCTAATGGATTTAAGCATGGCCACAGGAGAGAGGGTTTCCTCGTAATCGATACCTTCTTTCTGTGTATACCCTTTAGCTACCAATCTAGCTTTAAAGGTTTCCACCTTTCCATCCATACCTCTTTTCCTCTTGGATACCCACTTGCACCCAATGGGTTTTATCCCTTTAGGCAAGTCTACAAGGGACCAGACTTTGTTATTGAACATAGATTCAATCTCGGATTGCATTACCTTTTGCCAATGGCGACTATCAATATCCTCCATAGCTTCCTTGTACGTATAGGGATCATCGTCGTCCGGGAGATTCTCTACAGATTCTCCCAGACCGATGTATCTTTCGGGTTGTGTTCTAACCCTCCCACTACGACGAGGAATGGTAGGTTGTTGATCTTGTGTTGGATCGGAACTTACAATTGGGTTTGGTTGTGTAACCTCTCGTGGAATTGTATCTCCTGACATCTCATTCAGGACAATTCTACTTTTCGGCACAAAATCATTCATATAGTCCTTTTCCAGAAATTTAGCATTTGTCGAAACAAATACTTTAAGATCTGAAGGACTATAAAAATAATATCCTTTAGTTTCTTTCGGATACCCTACATATATACATGTTTCTGAACGGGACTCCATCTTTTCTGTCTTTCCTTTTAACACGTGCGCAGGACATCCAAATATCCTTAAGTGTCATAAACTAGGCTTGCGCCCAGTCCACAACTCATGCGGTGTTTTAGGAACAGACTTAGATGGTACATGGTTTAGAATGTATATTGCAGTTTGTAGAGCATATCCCCAGAAAGAAATAGGAAGTGTTGAATAACTCAACATAGACCTAACCATATCCAAAAGAGTTCTATTTCTCCTTTCTGCTACCCCATTTTGTTGAGGTGTACCAGGTGCAGAAAACTGAGAAACTATCCCATTATCAATAAGATATTGCTGAAACTCACCAGATAGATATTCTCCACCACGATCAGATCTCAAGATTTTTATGTGTTTCTCAAGCTGATTTTTCACTTCAGCTTTAAATGCTTTGAACATGTCAAAAGCATCCGACTTATGTCGCATGAGATACACATAGCCAAATCTTGAATAATCATCTGTGAAAGTGATGAAGTACTCATATCCACCTCTAGCTTGAATGCTCATAGGTCCACATACATCAGTGTGTATCAATCCTAAACATTCAGTGGCTCTGGCACCTTTGGCAGAGAACGTCCTTTTGGTCATTTTACCTTCCAAACAAGATTCACAAGTTGGTAGATCATCAACCTTTATGTCACTCAAAGGTCCGTCACTTACCAATCTTTTAATCCTATTAAGGTTAATATGACCTAAGCGTAAATGCCAAAGGTAGGTTTCATCTTTTGATAATTTAACTCTTTTATGATCAGGTTCCGTTATTTCTGTGTCTAACGAGTGAGAGATATTTCTATGCAAGAAGTATAGACCGTTTTCCAATGTACCTTTGCAAATAACTTTGTCATTCTTACTAATAATAAAAACTTTATTAAAAGTAACCGAATATCCAAATTTATTCAAACAAGAAACTGAAATTAAATTCCTCTTGAATTGAGGTACATAATAAACGTCTATTAAATCTAAATGCCTTCTAGAATCCAAACAAACTCAAATATCTCCCACTGCACTTGCAGACACTAACGTTCCGTTGCCCAAGCGCAAATTGATCTCATTCTTATTCAGCCTTCTCCTTTCTTGGAACCCCTGCAAGGAATAACAAACATGATTAGTGGCTCCTGAGTCTATGATCCAAGAATCTGTAGAATCAGCCAAAAAACATGTTTCAAGATAATTCAAATTACCTTCTTCCTTCTTGTTCTGGGACTTTGGGCAATTTCTCTTCCAATGTCCCTTTTCACCACAAAGGAAGCATTTCCCTTTGATCTTGGTTACTTTCTTGGTCTCCTTCTTGGTAGGCCCAAGTTGCTTTTTCTTCTGTTGTTTCTTGACCTTTTGACGGGCCTTAACAGTAGCAACTTTACCAACCACATGAATCTCTTGACCTTTGCCTTTCATAAGGATCTTTTCAGCACTTTGAACATCTTGCATCAGGCTCTGTAAGGTGTATTCCTTTTTGTTCAAAGTGTAGTCCAATTTGAACTGATCAAAGGAATCTGACAATGAATTGACAACCATATCAATCTTTGTCTCACCATCTATCTCAGCGCCATGCAGTTCAGCAATGTTGAGATGTGCTATGACTTTCATCATGTGATCCTTCACAGCTTGTCCAGGTTTCATCCTAAGATTCATAAAAGCAGTCACTGCCTCTCTCTTAGTCGTCCTGGACTTCATAGCAAACATCTCTTCTAGAGACATCATTATATCAGCAGCAGACTCCATTCCTTCATGCTGTTGTTGCAACACGTCGGAGATAGTGGCCATAATATAACATTTGGCCATATCATCTGAAGTCTTCCACTGCTCATACTCATGTCTTTGCATTATGCTTGATTCAATATTAGGAGCAGGTGGTTTAGGAGTAGTTAGAACAAACTTATGTTTTTCACTTTGCAGCAACAACCCAATTTTCCTTTTCCATGTTACATAGTTATCTCCAGTTAAGGTGTTATCTTTCAGGATGTTCATAAGTGATGGGGTCATGATTTTTGAATGAAAACAAAACATATATAAGTAAATAATCATTATAAAGCACTTTTAAATATTTATCTTGAATTAAATGAATAACTCAATCATAAAAATTCAACGGTGATCTAACACCCATAAATGTTACGCCTCCTTTGGGAGTTCGCACCATTTACTAGTTAGACTAGGTCCCACCTAATTGTTAACATAACAACCAGCGTTTTCAATTTTAGCCTTGCAATTTTACTGAGAAGAACTCTTTGGAGGATATCAATAAAATTACATTGAGTGTGTTACCAAGATATCGACCCTCAATTTTCTCTCACGAAAATCCCTCCTTTGGGAGTAGATCTCGTTGAGTCCATTGTCTAGTCTATCCTTGTAAGGAAGTATATTGCTTAATTCCATTCATGGATGTCCCTTTGGGGAATTACCATAAAATAATTAAGCTCAACTAATCTTGGAAGCCATAGGTGTTACAAAAACACTTTCTCCCACTCAATTATTTAAGGCATGTGATTAAATCCCATAGAATGATTTACCAAGTTATCTAGATGCCAATTTAGATACCTAAATCATTCAATGCATGTTCATACCAAAAGAGATATATGAGTGGCACTCCTATTCTATATGACATGTTATCATACAATAACAAATATTGTAATATTTAAGCATAAAATAAATAGCAACAATTTTGGCCCATCCTAGAAAAACAAGTAAATTACAATGAATTTGGAATACAAGATCTTCAAGTGGCCCATCAACCATAAGCTCATCCTTCGGCCTCCTCCCTTAGGCTTGCACAGCCCACAACCCCACATAAGGGGCTGCCTTGCGCAGCCAATGAGACCACACAAGGCTGCCATGCGCAGCCCAATCCACTCCTAGGGTGCGCACGGTGCTCGTTCTCGGTTCCGGTTGCTTCGTTTTTCTTCGTGTCTTCAAATCTTCAACACCCAAATATATTACAGCGATATAAAATAATAAATATTGCAGTATTCCTTTTTTTTTTTTTTTTTTTATCACTGCAGTATTTTTTACACATAAAAACTGCACTAAAATAAAAAATAAAAACTGCAGTAGTATTTACAAAAAAAATACTGCACCTATATATATACAAAAAATAAAACCTAGCAACTACCAAGAAGGAATTATGGCGATGATAGACCACCCTTCTTGTTACAATTTCATAACAAAAATACATTGAAAATCTAGGACCAAAATCGAGCAATAACAATCCACATAAAAACATATATAAATCCATACATCACATGTAATTATATATGCGAATACCTAGAGTGCCATCTTTTTCTAAAACATGCATAATCACAATAAAAAGAAATCGATCCACGTATATATACGTTAATTAATTAAAAGGGTTCAACCTAGGCTCTGATACCAATTGTAGGGAAAAATATACCGTAAAAGTACACGCAGCGGAAGTGAGACTAAAAAAATAATTTAGTAGCTTTTAAAAAATTTTCCTTTTATGAACCTTAAACCCTTTTAATCAATTAAAGATATATAATATATAACAAAAGAAGAATACCTTTTGTCGCGTGATCCGATTGACTTACGTCGATGGTAATCCGCAAGATCTTCAATCCTAGCACGAACGTGGATCACCTAGGAGCGTGGTCTCCCTTTTCTTTGAATTGCAAGCCTGTGATTGGATAAAAAAAACTTTTCTCTTAATCGTTAGTCACAAAAACAATCAAAAGAAACCTAAGATTATTCCGGTCACTTTTGAGTTCTCAATCTTGTGATCGAAACTCGCGTGAACCTTGATCGATGTAGTATACACAAGCCTATTGATGAATAAGCAAATCGTATACCATCAAAGAATAATCTATGTTTCCTTTTTGTTTTAGTAGAATAAAAGCTCTCTATCTATGAGTTGAGAAGAAGAAGAAAATAAAATTCTTCACCACAAAACCTAATAGCCGAAATTTATAAGACCACTTATATATGTGGCAAAATTTCTTTCTTCTTTTTAACTAGGGTGGCCGAATTCTCTAGCCAAAAAGGGGTTAGGGTTGCCGCAATCCTCAAACAAAAAGGAGTTTGTATTGCACCCTAATTCCTATTTTGTTTAAGACTTCCAAACCCTAATCAAACTTATAAATATTTTATTTGACTAAAATAAAAAGACTCCTTATTTGATTAAATAAATAAAATTAATTATTTATTTCCTTGTCAAACAAGTCTTTCAATTTAAGTATACTACTACCAATAGTATACCAATAGGAATCATATTTCCTAATCAGAAAAGATTTGTTTATTAATTAAACAATTAATTAATAAATTAATTAATTCTTATTTAATTAAACAATGAAAAAATAAAATATTTAAGGTTAATTAATCACCTTGCCGCCCCATATAAAAATATTGGGCCAAATATTATTTTCTTATTTCATTTAATCCATAGGACTTTAAATAAAAAGCCCACATGTGAACTAGACCCATTCTTACTAAAAGAAACAAGCCCACATGTCATCCATTAATATATAAATATAATTGAGCAGCCCATTACATAAATAATGTGCAAATTATATTCTTAATATATTAAATGCAATTCTAGATGGACCCTAAATTGGTCCGGTAGAATATATCAAGTGATCCATGCAAGTCCGTGTGGATTGGGGATCTTGGCGGGCTATTTAAATTTAAGCTTCAATAGACATAACCTAATCACAATCAACAAATGATTCACTTAGGTCCGATCCATTAATTTTAACTCATTCCACTAAAGAGCTAAAATTGAACTCTTAAATAAAGACAGAAAAGGAAGATGCTTCCTCATTCATACCCTAGACAATCATGTTGGAGATAGTGTATCCTCGTGATTAATATCAGTAATCGCCAAGAGTTCATAGACCGCCTATAACTCTCCAAGTTACCATATTTACTCATATGACCACGTTTTGAACTTGGATATTTTGACTTGTCCAGAAGCCATGTTTTCAATAGACACTATCGAAAACTCAACGTTGAGATTTAATATCCAATTACCTCAAAACATCCATATGATGATATTATACTCTCATTTGATAAATGGAGCCACGATGTCCATATCTATAAATGAAGTCCTCTATCGATTAACAAATGAATATCACCAAATTATCGAGGATAGACTATGCGATATAATCGTACTCATTGATAACTCAAATGATATCACTTGCAACCATAAGTCCATCATTTATCTCAGGATTAAGATAGACTCTCTGATTATCCTGATAATGAAATTACTTTTATCTACTGACGGTTATAGATAAAGTATTTCATTGTGATCCAGTTCAATGTACCCAGTGCACTAGATTCTTTTGCTCGAAGACACTCCGATGATTTTAGACTCATCATATCTCATTTGATCCCACTCAAATGCTAGCAAAAGAATTCTACAACTTTAACAAGATAAAGGTGCCCAACCTTTAACTTAAGTTGTGAACAATATTCAAGACTAACTAAAGAATTGTGTCTACAACATACATATCCAGATGTACGAACAATTCTTCTTTTCTCATTGTCTTTAGACCTTATGATTATTTACTTTGACAATTATTAAACTATAAATGCTATAAGATTTGTTTAAACCAGAAATCACTTTATTAATATGAAAAAGATTGTTAATTACAATATTACACTCTTGCTATTGAGCATAATCCTAACATATTTTTCATCATTGAACTTTCACACTTGACTATATAGTCATGAACATCCATTTTCTCTACATTTCCTTTTGTAGAGTTAGGTGACAAACTCTCAATAATTGAGTCATCTTCTTCATTCTCTATCTCACTAATGGAGTCATCTTCCTCATCAAGATCATCAAATTTGTCTCTTGATGAAGTATTAGACATATCCCAATGAGTAGCTACACCAATCTCCTCTAGAGCTACTTCTTCATTTCTTTCTTCTATGAGATCGCTAGTCATGACATTCCTACCAACAACTTCATTTTCTATATAGGTGGCTCCAAATGCCGTATAGTTAATGGTAAGCTCTTCATCACTTGATGACTTATCTCCTTCTCCGGAGTCATCACTTTCACTCCAAGTGGCGGCCATCACTTTTCCTATCTTGTTTTTCAAATTTCCACAATCAGGTGAAATGTGTCCTATACCACCACACTCATAGCATTGGATCCCTTTCCTTTCACTATTCTCTTGCCTAGGCTCAAATCTCTTGAAGGGAGCCTTTTTCTTCAAGTCTTGGCCTTTGGATCCAAAACTGTTCTTCTCGAACTTGACAAACTTTTTGAATCTTCTAAGTAACAAAGTTGTGTCTTCATCCGAGTCCTCTTTTTCCTCCTTCTCAACCTTGGAGGCTTTCAAAGCAATCCCTTTTTTGCTTTTTAGGAGGTGAAGTACTAGGACCCTTCCTAGACTCATGGGCGAGGAGTCTTCCAATTACCTCGCTTGGCTTCATGTCCTTATAACCATAATTTTCGTCTAAAGCCATAACTTTTGATTCAAACCTAGTAGGGAGAGACCTCATAATTTTCTGCTTAACTCTCCTATCCGAGTATGGATCACCGAGTTGATGGCTTTGATTTACAATATCCATCAACTTGACTTCAAAGTCATTGAAGCACTCGTCCTCCTCCATCTTAAGCAACTCGAATTGCATTTGAAGGACTTGAAGCTTGGAATCCTTGACAACATCAGTTTCTTCATGTGCAACCTCTAAGATATCCCATCCCTCATTGGCTATCTTAGTGTTTTGAATCAGTTTGTACTGATTTTCGTCCACTGCACATAGAAGGGTGTGCCATACCTTCCTATTCCACTTTGAAGTCTCAAACTCTCCATTGGTCCAATCCGCCTTAGGCTTGAGTACTTGTTCTCCTCCACTAGTGGGAGTTATCATAGGAGGTGCATATCCATCCTCAATTGCCATCCATGCCCTATCATGGATTTGACACAAGTATGCCTCCATCTTGCCTTTCCATGAGGCATAATTCACGCCAGTGAGCAACGGTGGCCTCACACTTGACGCTCCCTCTTTGCTCATCCCGATATCACTCATAGTGTTTGGATGAATGCAAATAAGATGAATGCAAAATGTATGAAGAAATCAAACAACCACACACAATGCAAAACACACCTAAAGTGAGCAAGGATCACCTAAGTATATCTAGGAACCCGCTTTGATACCAATTGAAACAAATTACGGTGTGTTCTAATATATTAATCTAGAGGGGGGTGAATAGATTTTAACTAATTTTACCCAATTTTCATTTAAGGTCAATATTACGAAAACGCCCCAATCTAGTCAACAATAATAGCAAGTGTAATATGGTGCGGAATTTAAATAACACTTGATATTTACGTGGAAACCCAACCACTAGGAAAAACCAAGGGCTATATAGTGAGCCACACTCGAACCTCGAAATCCACTAATTGAAATGGAGTTTACAACCTATGTAGACCTCGTCTAACGCTCCGGTCTATAACCCCCCACTTCTACCACGCGGGCCTTTAAAAGTGTCTCTAGTCCATTTTGCTTGTGGCCTAAGCAACCTTAGCCAACAAGACTTAAATTCTCAATGAAGAGATAATACAACCTATGTGTGAATATATAAAAATACTCAATAAATGCAATGAGAGCTAGGTAACTCTATATGCTTATCTAGGATGATAATATGTCAATAAAAACAATCCTAGATATCAATAGCTAAATGACATGTCAAATAGCTTAGCTAAATATAGATTATAAAAACCTAAATAGCTACCACAATACAACACTCAATCATGTTATCACAAACAATCTCTATTTTGAATATAAGATATTAATCTAAGAACATTCAAATAATAAAATAGATGCCTTGATAAATAAAACACTAAATATCAATGATAAAAGTGAAGAACATACCAAGGGAAGTGTGATGACCAAGACCCATTCAAATAAGCAAACTAACTATGCTAGAAAATGCTTAGATGATCTTTGATGCACACGTATATGGTTTGAGTGTTTAGAAAATGAGTTCTCTATTAAATATCTCTCAAAAATCTCTCAATGAAGTTTAGGGTTCTTAAGAGTCAAGAACTTGGTCAGAGAAATGAGAAAGTGTGATATTTATAGACAAAGAGAATAGGGCATGTGAAAAGACGAAACTGCCCTTGAAATCACCGTTCGAAGGTTTCATTCTGCGGTCGTGGCCGCAGAATTGAACCCGAGAAGCAGGGGATCAAACGGCGACGACATTCGGCGGTTTGGGAAACCGCCGATTAGAACCCAAAAAGAAACCAACCTAAAATATCTAAAACGGCGGTTTCGAAACCGTTGATCAAACCGTTGAATTGAGACCGAGATAATAAATACATTAGGTCTATTCCGTGGTTCCGATTTGGTGACCTGGTCGTCGATCATAACCGCAGATCCAATCCAGTGCTCTCTAGAATCAAATGACAGTTTCCATTCGGCGGTCATGGTCACCGATCAAACCGCCGTTTCACCACTAATGGTGAAACCAAAGGAGAAGCCAATGGTATTCTCCGAAGGCGATCTTCGCGCTAAACCAAGCACACTTTCGTGCATGCGCGGACGTTTCCGAACAACGTCTGAAAATGAATTACAAGACACAAAAAGCACATAACAAGATACAACAAAAAGTGCAAGTGTGTAAATGTGACATTTGAAGAAAATGCACACAAAAGTGAAGCATACATATGAGTGTGTGCAACTAAATCTCTTCAATAAGAAAATAAGCACTAGAGATATACCTTTGGAGTGCTTGTTATCCTTGAGGTCTTGAGTAGAGCCATTGAGTATGATCACTTATCACCTAAGCTACCCTTTACATACAACCCCAATATGTGGTTTGTCCATGAAATAAGCAAATCAAAAACCAGCAATCCTTACACCTCCTTCTCTCCGCTGCCTCCTGCATCCTACTCTGTACCTGTTTCCCTTCCTTGATGCTATCCCGCACCTATTGTAAAAATTCAGTTAAAAGGCCTTCTCTTACAAATCCTTCAATCTGGTTATGGAGGCTGTAAGGACCTCTATTTTGTGATTGGCTTATTTTATGACATACCACATTGGGGATGATTGTGTTATAGGTAGCTTAGGTCATCTTGATGATTATCAAGGCAAGCTTCCAAGCATCCCAATGACTTCAAGATCAAGAGCTTCAAAAGGTATATCACTTGACCTTGATTCTTGAAGAGATTAGGTGCACACACACACTTGCATGCATATTTATCTATCTTGCATTTGTTACCATGCATATGTGTTTCATTGATTTGTGCATCTATGTCTTTTAGCACACACTCACTTTCATTGCATTTATATGATTGCATTTGTGGTTCTTGTAATTGTGTGCTTATATGCTTTATCATCACACTTATGCATTTTCATATATTACATATCTTTTATGTGTCACATGCTTGGTGATTTTTCATGATGTTATCCTTTTCCATGCATGTTATTTATTCACAACCACACTTGCACTTTATGTTAGTCTTAAGTGTGGTGTAATTCGTTTCCGTTTGTGTGATCGGAAACGTCCACGCTTGCACGATGGCGTGCATGTCTTAGCGCGATGGTTGACCACTTGAGAAGGTCTCATTCTTCTCTTGGATAAGTGTTAGATTTGGTTTGGTTGATTGGAGTAAAGTGTCTAGGTTCAAAATATTGGATTTCAATGATTTAAATGTTTTTCAAAACTGACCTTTGTATGGTCTTGTGACCATAACATTTTACAAAAAGTTTCAAATTGAGTTTTGTAAAATTCTGGACAAACTAGACACTTATACCTTTCCAACGATATATTATTTGTAATATTTCATGACCGTTTGGATTGGTTTTGAAATCTCCAAATTGACCACCAAAACAGGGCAACTCTGTTGTGGTCCGTTTCTGACCTTTGGTCACTCCATTGACCATAACTTTTTCTACAGACATTGAAATTTTATTCCATAAATTGGAGTAGAAAGTACACTTCCATACCTTTCCAACGATATATTATATGAAAGGTTTCAATGTCATTTGGTCATGTTTTGAGTTGCTTGAAAATCAAGCTTTGGGCTGTGACGCTTCGCCGGGTTCAAGTGCCGCCTTGGGTGACAGCGGCATGCTAGCGACATAAATAATTCTGTTGTGCCACGGTTATATTGCCGCGGATGGGTGACCGCGATAGCCTAGACCGTGGCAAGCCTGGTTCCGACCCTTTTTCGTAATTTGGCCATATCTCACTCATTTGGAGTCCGATTTGACTCATTTTTGAAGCAAAATTCTTGTAATTGATAGGGCTATCATCTCTGAACTATAAATACGTATCTTTCTCATCATTTTGAGAGGGAGCCACGAAATCAAACCCTAGAGAGAGAGGCTCCATTGTTCTTGAGAGAGAAAGCTTCAAGCTTGCTTCTTTAACTCTCCAAACCCAAAACCCATGTGCATCTAACATGTTTAATGCATCAATCTTCCATAGGTCTTCTTCATTTATGACTTGGTAAGTAGAACAAACACAACATCTTCATTTATTGTTCTATCTTAGTCAAGACATGTCTTTTATTGCTTAGTTTAGCAAATCTTCACTCTTATTGCATATTTAGTGTAGTTATGACATGATTGGGTTTTGTTTGTGGTAGCTTACATGATTAGGATGATTTTCCCTAAATAGCTAACCCTAGAACATTCTTGTAAAATTGGTTGATTATTAGGTTGATAGATTAATGTTTATTTATCTAGTCAAGCTTTATTGAATGTTCTTGTGGATTTAATTGACAATTATGTTGGTAGAAATTCTCTACAACTAATTGAGTTCACATGTTTGGATATGTTGACATTGTTTGATAGCTAGGATTGTTTTGTGATTGATAACATCTAGCTAAGTCTTTATGTTTTACATTTAGACATTATTGATGTATATGACTCATTGATTGCATTTGTTAATTGCATTTAGTGTCCTTGCCATGTTATTTGACAACTTATGTTGAGTGGCCTTTTGATTGAAAATTTCTTGATTGCATTAGTTAATTGCATGTTTTTAGGCCTTGCCATGATTATTGACAACATGTGTTGAATTGGCTTTGTTTGTTGACAATTAGGTTGTAAGAAATCTCTACAACTAATTGACACCCCATGCATGTACATGTAGGCATTGTTGAGAACTAGAGTGTTGATTTGCATTACAACATCTAGTTAAGCATTTAGTGTAGCCTAGCATTATTTGCATCTTGAATATCATCACATATTCACTTAGGTTGTTGATTCTCTTCATGAGTCAAAGTCTTGTGGTTTTTAGGTGAAGTTGCATAAGCAAGGAAAGTCTTGTGGCTACCGTGTGTAGTGCTCAAGCAATTGGTCGAGTGCCACTATAAAAGGCCTGCGGGGGTAGATTAGGAGTTGCTCATGCCAAGAGTAGTGTATCAGGGGATATCACTAGGGATTGAACCAAGAGTGGCGAGTGGTAGTGTCCATAGCCTGAGGTTATCTAGGGTGAGAGTCCGAGAATCACTTGAGGGTGTAAATTCCTTTTCATATAGTGGATTTTGTTGACCGTGTGTGGCGTACATAACAGCCCGTGGTTTTTTTTCCCCATGTGGGTTTCCACGTAAAAATCAAGTGTTCTTTAATTTCCGCAACTTATACTTGATTTTATTGTTTGTTGAATTGGGTTTATTTTTGAATATTGACTAATCCGAAAAATTGGTAACTAACCGGATTAACAACCCATTCACCCCCCCTTTAGGTTGTTTAGACGCACGTAATATATATTTTCAGAGGCTGTAGCACTCAGAAGTGTTGTGCCCTATGTCCTCGTGGAAATCACAATACTTGTATGGATTCTTCCTATCAGCTGGGACTTTCATGGGACCTGACTTTCTGAGCCGGCCCTTATCCCAGATGGTGAGGTAGATGGTTTCTCGCGAAGCATTGAGAGGGGTGTAGTGATTGTATCCATCTTCCTCTCTTGCTACCCTAGCCACCTCCTTCAAAGGGACCGCCCTGGAGGGTGACCTCATAGCCGGATATCTTTCTTGGTACAAAGGAATAGGAGGCAGCCATTAGGTAGACCGGTTTGGGGGTTGATTTTGGAATTTCTTGACTAGTGCGGGCTTCAGAGCCTCCTTCTTATGACGTGGTGCTAATCGGGCTTCATCATGCTCGATCTTAATCCAAAGTTGTTCTTCTATGTCCACTTGTTCCAGAGCCCAGTTGTAAGCCTCCTGGTATGTCTCTAGAGGATGCTTAGCAAAAGAGCGAAATAGTCTACCAGCCCACAGGTTTCTTCAAAAGTTGGCTAAGGTTTCCTTCTCATTGAATACTCCCATCTGGACGACTTCTTTATGAAATTTCTCCACATAAGATCTCAAAGTTTCACCTCGCTTCTGGACTACATATTTAAACAAGATAGGATCCTTGGGACAAGGCTTGATCCCCTGAAACTACGCACAAAAAGTTGTGGTAAGCTTAGAAAAGGAATCAACACTACCTGGTGGTAACTTTCTGAATCACGTCTTGGCACAGTCAGTCAGAGTTGAAGGAAACATCATGCACATGGCTAACCAAGTCACGTTTTGGACCTCCATTTGGTGGACAAAGCTTTCCAGATGGCTGACGGGGTCCTCTATCCTGGAATACTTCTCAGAGGGCATCTTAAATTTAGGAGGTAACCCCGCCTCCCTGCCTCTCTTAGAGAAAGGTGCATTCATCTCACCTAAAGGGTTCTTCCGGATTCCTTGGTGCTTTCCCTTCTTCAATTCCTCTAACTCCTTTGCCATCTTGGCCATCTGATCATCTAGGCACTGGGATTTCTTGGTTCCGGATCAGGCTACTGAGCCTTCTTCGTCCAAAGTTTCTAAATCTATGACCACCTCCTTCCTCTTAGCTCTCTGATGTCTTTCTTTAGGGCTCTTTTGGGATCTGGCACTTCCTTCTGAATTAAGATGTAGATCTTTTTCATTTGCCATTGGTCTTGGTGGAGATTGGGCTCTCCTATGGGGAATCTCAATTGCGGACTTCACTAGTCTGGGTATGAGATCCACCTGTCAGGCTGGGAGAGGTGGCCCTAGCCGGTCAAACACTGGTACCCGAGTACTTAGGCTAATGTCTCCTAGGATCCCAACTGCTTCAAAGGGGATTCCCTAGGCTATCATTCGGAGCTAGTTGGCTTCCACGTATGCTGCGGCTTACTATTATAGGACATCCCGATTGATTTCTTGCTTAGCGAGGTCCAAAGGCAAAGGGCCAGTAGCTGGAGGAGGCACTGGTGCAAGATTCTCATTCCAGGACCCCTTACCCCGCCTTTGAGCTCTCTCGGTGGTCGCGAAGGACTAGGGTCCTGATGGATCGGGACGGACCTAGGAGGATCGAAGTCTCATTCTGAAGATCTATGAGTAGAGCTTGGCTATTTTGAGATTGGTTGGGAAAATAAGTGTTTCCCATAATGGTGCCAAAAGTGTTATTGGAAAATTGGGGTGAATCTCCAAATAACAACTTTAAGGGACCAAGATCAAAATCGATCCCAGTCGGAGGGGTATCACGTAGTTCGATACCAACAATGTTCCTGCTATAATGAGTGTGATTTGAATGTAGAAATACGGTTGGAATAAAATCTATGGTAAGCAAACAGAATCTTTATTGATTGTCACTTTTTATTGTAAGTACAAGATTTGTGTTTTTCTAAGCTAATGGCAGAGTGTGGAGCTTCAGTAGGCGAAGGAGAAGATGGTGGCGAACTCGTACGTGTCGATAAGTAGAACTTGAATGTAGGGTTTTTTGGGATGATTTTTGGATCATATTTTGGTGTGTATCATGTTATTTATATAAGTCTTGTTGATTGCCATGCACTCCTATAGTTTCTGTCTAGGGTTAGGTGATTGTAGGACTTCCTTCCTCTTAGGAGACAATCTCAGAGTTTTTATCGTCAGAATCAAGTCATTCCTTCCTAGGAGGATTCTAACAGAGTTGACTTGTTCAAATAGAACTCTCATTAGCGGGAAGAAATCTACTCTTCCTGTTTTGGCTAAACGGTGGCGTTTTAGTGTTTCTCTATGGAGCTTTATCCTGGTCATCTTTGTTTTTTGGTATTTTCTTCATCTGGTACCTTACTGCCTGGCGAGCTGATTCTAAAAGGTGTTATGAGCTCCTTAGTATCCTGCTGCTACCTGAGGGTCAAGACACCAATCGAGACTGTAGCAGGGTATCTAGCCGATGAAATAGCAAGATATCTGGATGGTACAGTAGAAAGATGCTTGGTGGAACTCCGTATCGGGATACTGAATAGAACTGCGAATCGGGGTACAGGATGAACTGTGAATCGGGGTGCTTGGTGAACCTCCACATTGGGATACTTGATGGAACTTCATGTCGGGATGCTGCATGCTGAACTATGAATCGGGATGCTTCTGGGTTCACAAGAAGCTAGGGAATTGCCGGGCTATATCCCTCTAGAGGGGGTACGTACATGGATCAATCGGGATCCCTCTCTTCTTAGGGTAGCTGGATGGTATCTGGATTCCCATGTCCTCCTTGTACCAAGGTGGAAAATTCTTCTTTGGTCCTATGCCAATTTTGGCGGTTAACATTAGTAAAGTGGTAAGTAGGATTCGTTCCATAGGGAATTAGAGTAATTAGTTGAATAAGTTTACAATTCCTAAATGTGATAAAGTAAATCATAGGTTGTATGGTTTGTCAAGCCATCAATCATACATGTAAAATAAACCTAATAAAACTAATAAAATAGAATGCTTAACAAATCTAGACAAGATATATGAAATAAACAATTAAGAGAATTGCTAGGAAATTGACGGAGTCACAAGTGGGTTACAGGCAATGCTTCTCAAGCTACTTTAGTGAGCCAATCTAACAAATGTTAACCTATTGTTGTCTAGAATGTGTTTAGACCACCACTATGAACCCTAAACAACTTCCCACCATAATGCCTAACCGATTAAGGAGAGGGGGTCATGGCGGGATCGGTTTGTTACAATTTAAGG
This sequence comes from Acer campestre, assembly GCA_954870605.1. Taxonomy (NCBI): domain Eukaryota; kingdom Viridiplantae; phylum Streptophyta; class Magnoliopsida; order Sapindales; family Sapindaceae; genus Acer; species Acer campestre. The sequence goes on from OX940802.1 coordinate 24,492,760, forward strand.
TTTAGATTGTCGCGGTTGATATACCCTCCGATAATCTATCATACTCACTATGTTCTCAATCCATCAAGGGTGTCAATCCAATCAATATTATATAACAAATTTTCCTAAACAGAAGTATAATCAACTAGTGGGTATACATGTCAGTTATATAATGGATAGAATCTAATTATAAAATGAATAGAACACAAATAGAGATTAAAATATATTAAAGCTTAAGCAAAACCCAATCCAAATGTTCTTGTTAGGATTATGCTCAATAGCAAGAGTGTAATAATGTAATTAACAATCTTTTTCATATTAATAAAGTGATTTCTGTTTTAAACAAATCTTATAGCATTTATAGTTTAATAATTGTCAAAGTAAATAATCATAAGGTCTAAAGACTATGAGAAAAGAAGAATTGTTCATACATCTGGATATGTATGTGGTAGACACAATTCTTTAGTTAGTCTTGAATATCGTTCACAACTTAAGTTAAAGGTTGGGCACCTTTATCTTGTTAAAGTTGTAGAATTCTTTTGCTAGCATTTGAGTGGGATCAAATGAGATATGATGAGTCTAAAATCATCGGAGTGTCTTCGAGCAAAAGAATCTAGTGCACTGGGTGCATTGAACAGGATCACAATGAAATACTTTATCTATAACCGTCAATAGATAAAAGTAATTTCATTATCAGGACAATCGGAGAGTCTATCTTAATCCTGAGATAAATGATGGACTTATGGTTGCAGGTGATATCATTTGAGCTATCAATGAGTACGATTATATCGCATAGTCTATCCTCGATAGTTTGGTGATATTCATTTGTTAATCGATAGAGGACTTCATTTATAGATATGGACATCGTGGCTCCATTTAACAAATGAGAGTATAATATCATCATATGGATGTTTTGAGGTGATTGGATATTAAATCTCAACGTTGAGTTTTCAATAGTGTCTATTGAAAACATGGCTTCTGGACAAGTCAAAATATCCAAGTTCAAAACGTGGTCATATGAGTAAATATGGTAACTTGGAGAGTTATAGGCGGTCTATGAACTCTTGGCGATTACTGATATTAATCACGAGGATACACTATCTCCAATATGATTGTCTAGGGTATGAATGAGGAAACAACTTCCTTTTCTGTCTTTATTTAAGAGTTCAATTTTAGCTCTTTAGTGGAATGAGTTAAAATTAATGGATCAGACCTAAGTGAATCATTTGTTGATTGTGATTAGGTTATGTCTATTGAAGCTTAAATTTAGATAGCCCGCCAAGATCCCCAATCCAAACGGACTTGCATGGATCACTTGATATATTCTACCGGACCAATTTAGGGTCCATCTAGAATTGCATTTAATATATTAAGAATATAATTTGCACATTATTTATGTAATGGGCTGCTAAATTATATTTATATATTAATGGATGACATGTGGGCTTGTTTCTTTTAGTAAGAATGGGTCTAGTTCACATGTGGGCTTTTTATTTAAAGTCCTATGGATTAAATGAAATAAGAAAAATAATATTTGGCCCAATATATTATATGGGGCGGCAAGGTGCTATAATAGCCTTAAATATTATTTTGTTTTCATTGTTTAATTAAATAAGAATTAATTAATTGTTTAATTAAGAAACAAATCTTTTCTGATTAGGAAATATGATTCCTATTGGTATACTATTGGTAGTAGTGTACTTAAATTAAAAGACTTGTTTGACAAGGAAATAAATAATTAATTTTATTTATTTAATCAAATAAGAAGTCTTTTTATTTTAGTCAAATAAGGAATAAAAGATTTATGAGTTGGATTAGGGTTTGAACTCTTAGAAAGTGAATTAGGGTGCAACTAAAACTCCTATATTTTTGGAGTAAAAATTGCGGCAACCCTAGTCCATTTGAAACAAAGAATTCGGCCACCCTTAAAAGAAAAAGAAGAGAATTTCGGCCATAGGGTTTTTGGTGCAGACATTTTATTTTTTCTTCTTCTTCTCAACTCATAGATAGAGAGCTTTTATTCTACTAAAAACAAAAGGAACATAGATTATTCTTTGATGGTATATTGTTTGCTTATTCATCAATAAGCTTGTGTATACTACATCGATCTAGGTTCACGCGAGTTTCGATCATAAGATTGAGAACTCAAAAGTGACCGGAATAATCTTAGGTTTCTTTAGATTGTTTTTGGGACTAACGAATCAAGAAAAGTTTGTTATATCCGCTCTCAGGTTTGCAATTCAAAGAAAGGGAGACCACGCTCCTAGGTGATCCACGTTCGTGCTAGGATTGAAGATCTTGCGGATTACCATCGACGTAAGTCAATCGGATCACGCGACAAGAGGTATTAATCTTTTGTTATTTATTATATATCTTTAATTAATCAAAAGGGTTTAAAGTTCATAAAAATGGAAAAATTTTAAAAGCTACTCAACTATTTTTTTTTAGTCTCGCTTCCGCTGCGGGTATATTTTTTCCCTATAGTTCTCACATCAAAACCCTAGAAATGGGATTTAGTTACACATATTACAATCAAGGGGGAGGCAAGTAAAAGATTAGGAAATCACCCTAAGGCCTCCTTTTGTAAGCTTGATCATTTCCTTACCTTTGATGCTCCTTGTGCAAAGAGTGGATAATGAGGATGTGTCTAGATAGGTGGAGTCAAATGGGAAGTGATTAAGGAGATATGTTGAGAAGATGGGAAGAAAGGAATGATTAGGGGAAGTTAATCTAGATGTTGAGTTTAAGGTAAAAGAGAAATGGAGGGATTAGGAATGGTAGAAAGGAGGTTTCTTGGTTGTCAAGAGTTGCCAAGAGTTGTTCAAAAATGGAAAATAGTGATGTATTTATAGGGTTTTCAAATTAGGTCTTGGTGGTATATTACCAAAACACCCCTCTTTTCATGGCAAATTACCATTTAGTCCCTAAGTGGGGGGCCATTCCGTAATTTTCCCCACCAATCACAATTATACAGAGTGAATGTCACGGTTTTGGGTTCATGGCGACGCTTGGGCGACTCAAATGGCGACACGATCTGGGCCAAAAATAACTCCCTGTCACCATGGCGACATTGAAATGCAAACTGTTGTTAGGATTATGCTCAATAGCAAGAGTGTAATATTGTACTTGACAATCTTATCATATTAATAAAGTGATTTCTGTTTCACAAAATCTTATAGCATTTATAATTATAATTGTCAAAGTAAATAATCATAAGGTCAAAAGACTATGAGAAAAGAATAATTGTTCATACATCTGGATATGTATGAGGTAGACACAATTCTTTAGTTAGTCTTGAATAACGTTCACAACTTAAGTTAAAGGTTGGGCACCTTTATCTTGTTAACGTTGTAGAATTCTTTTGCTAGCATTTGAGTGGGATCAAATGTGTTATGATGAGTCTAAAATCATCGAAGGGTCTTCGAGTAAAAGAATCTAGTGCACTGGGTGCATTGAACGGGATCACAATGAAATACTTTTTTCTAGAACCGTCAATAGATAAAAGTCTTTTCAATATCAGTACAATCGGAGAGTCTATCTTAATCCTAAGATAAATGATGGACTTATGGTTACAAATGTTATCATTTGAGCTATCAATGAGTACGATTATATAGCATAGTCTATCCTCGAAAGTTTGATGGTATTCATTTGCTAATCGATAGAGAACTTCATTTATAGATATGGACATCGTGGCTTCATTTATTAAATGTAAGTAGAATATCATCATATGGATGTTTTAAGGTTTTGGATATTAAATCTTAACGTTGAGTTTTCAATAGTGACTATTGAAAGATGACTTCTGGACAAGTCATAATATATATCCAAGTTCAAAGTGTGGTCATATGAGTAAATATGGTAACTTAGAGAGCTATAGGCAGTCTATGAGCTCTTGGCGATTACTGATATTATTCACGAGGATTCACTATCTCTTATAAGATTGTCTAGGGCATGAATGAGAATCATTTACTTATTCCATCTTTATTTAAGAGTGCAATTTTAGTTCTTTAGTGGAATGAACTAAAATTAATAGATTGAACCTAAGTGAATTATTTGTTGATTGTGATTGGGTTATGTCTATTGGAGCTTAAATTTAGATAGGCCCGCCAAGATCCTCAATCCACACGGACTTGCATGAGTCACTTGATACATTCTACCGGACTAATTATAGGTCTGTCTAGAATTGTATTTAATATATTAAGAATATAATTTGTACATTATTTATTTAATAGGCTATTTAATTATATTAATATATTAATGAAAAACATGTGGGCTTGTTTCTTTTAGTAAAAATGGATTTAGTTCACATGTAGGCTTTTAATTAAAGTCCAAATGGATTTAATAAAATAGAAAATAATATTAGGCCCATGTATAGGTATATGGGCGGCAAGGCTATTAATATAGTAATGCATGCAGAGATATATATAAAGTATAATTCATGCAGATATATATAATATATTGATATGGTAGAGAAGAATTCACCTCATTTACCTATATATTATATTGGGCAAATGAATGGCGGCCAATAGATATATATATATTTATTTTTTTTTTACATATGGCGAATATATATATTTTGGCAAGATAATTTCGGCCTATAGAGATATATATTCTTTGTATATTTTTTGGCTAACCCTAAGGTCTTGCATTTGAGAGTTATTTTCTTTTGCTAGAGAAAAATAAAAATCCATCTCCTAGACTAGTGTGATTTTCGACCAAGAGAAATTGAGAGAAGAGATTGTTCTTATTTCAATAGTGCACTAGTAACTTTTACATCAAAAGGTTTTGTGTACAATTTCGAATAAGGTTCACGCGAGTTTCAATCTAACGATTATGAATTCAAAAGTGACCGGGACATTCTTTGTTATCTCTTGGAATTTATTGTGACTAACAAAGAACAGAAAAAGTTTTTGTTATCCATCCTCAGGTACACAATTCAAAGAGAAGGGAGACCATGCTCCTAGGTGATTCATGTTCGTGATTAGATTGGAAGATCTTGCAGATTACTATCAACGCAACGTCAATCGGATCATGCGACAAAGGTATGATATCTTTAGTAGTATATGTTTAATTAATTAAAGGGTTAAAGTTCAAATATGGAAAAAAAAATTAAACTATACTAAACTCATTTTAGTCTCGCTTCCGCCGTGTGCAAACGTTTTTCCCTACAACTGTGACATTGATTTTCGTGGTGTGGTCGTGGTTTGGGATTGAGGGCGACATAGGGGAGATTAGGCGTGAAGATTTGGTGGTGATTGGAGGTCTGAAAAAGGGACAAATAGGTTGCCGTTAGGTTTGCCGTTAATTTGGGTCGAAAACAGACTGGAGATAGGCTAGAAAATGGGGACTTTCAAGCGGCGGCGCTTAGGGTTTAGAAGCTGCCATGGATGCTTCTCGCATGAGGAAAAAGAGCTGATGGTGAAGAAGATGGGGTGCCCTTAGAACTGGGCTGGGGTGCGCACAGGCGCTTTCCTCTTGCCTTAGATGGGGTTTATTTAGAACTAGGCTAGGGTGTAAGCAACCACACAATCATCATCCTTGGGATTTAAGTTTGGCTTAGCCTTTTTGTCTTCATTCGGGGATCACTTAGCAGGTGGGTTGGGCTGCACTTAGAGGCTACATATAAGTCACTTGGGGCACTATTTGGGCTGTAAGGTGGGCATACAAAGAGATAAGTGTAGGTGCACTAAGAAGTCCACAATCCTTCATCAGCCAAAACGCACCATATCCTTTAATGAAGTGGCTCCTACTTGCTTGCCTTGCATGGCGAATTGCAACTAGGCCCCTAATCTCTTCCAATATCACGATATCTTCAATCCTCTTTCGATTAATTACATTTTTGCCCCTAATTTGCCAAAATGACACCAATACCCCTGATCTTTACAAATACCTGAAAACATTTAATTTACACAAATAAATCATGAGACATTGCCTGAGAATCAAGCGAAAGAGAAGGAAGTGAGGGCCAAAATCATACCAATTTTGGTTCGATCATTACTCTTCTCTTTCTCTTGTAGATTCACTTACACCATATGGATTTTACTCCATTCAGTAAGTCTACAAGTTCCTAGACTGAGTTAGAGTACATGGACTTTATCTCAAGATTCATGAATTTAAGCCATTCCTCTTTGTCAGGATCTTCCATTGCATTCTTAAATGTCAATGGATCATCCACACTACTAATAGAGACGACATCTCATCCCTCACCTATACCCAAATAGCGTTCAGGTTGTCTTACAACCCTCCCGCCATGTCTAGGTGGTAGTGTATCCTGACTAGAAATCATCTGACTATCAGATGTCAATGGATCAACAACTCTTGTTGACTGAGCATTAGTCGTACCAGGCTCCATTTCATTTAATACAATCTTGCTACAAGGTTTATGATCACTAATATAGTTATTCTCAAGAAACGTTGCATTTGTCGATATAAATACATTGTTCTCTTCATGACTATAGAAGAATCCACCTTTGGTCTCCTTGGAATATCCTACAAACAAGCTGACCAAAGACTTGGGGTCTAGCTTTCCACTTGTGTTCTTCAGCACATGTGCTGGAAACCCCCATATGCGGAAATGTCACAAACTAGCTTTACAACCATTCCACAACTCTAAGGGAGTCTTATGAATAGATTTGGATGGGACTACATTCAAAATGTAAGCTGACTAACACTCTTAGTGACACTCGCAATAGGACAAGGTCGGAGAGTAGTATAATGCTAAGTGAAGTTCGTTCCCAACAAGGATCGAGTCAATTGATTATCGAAATTTATTAGTCTAGGTGCTATTTAAACAAGTGAAAAGATTTGTTTTCATATCTAATCAAACTAAAACTTAAACAAGTAAAAGGATTATGCTAACTGTAATAAAGAAAATAACAAGTAGCAGATTCAACTATAATTATGATGGAAATAAATGCTAGAATATAACTACACCCCACGCTTTCCTTACTTCCTTTCCAGACTTAATCGCTCACCTGAATATGCTCATGCAATTCATAGATTCGTGCACCCTATGTTTAACCTATACTCTCGGTCGAGTAGCATAGGTCACACCCAATACATACCTAAGCCTATCTCCCGATTACTCAGAATATCTATATGATTTCATTAAGAACATTGGTGCATTAAATGAAACCTATATGCTAGCCTAAGTAGGTCTACTTTTCTAGACATGCATAGGGGATATTTCATTGAAGACGATATGTGCGTGTCTCCGGTCGGTTCATAACACACAATCAAAGATCAATTAATAGATGATCACTCTATTAATTGCATTAAGTACACTAAAATATCCATATAAACCACAAGTGCACAAATTAGATAAACAAAAGTTAGTATAAATATATAGTCACGGGTGGGGTTTCATCACATCCTAGCACTAGATGTTTATCTCATCATATTACAAATAGTAGCCATATAACAAATAAGATCAAATAAATACATGGCTATGTAAAACAATCAAAGAGATAAGGTTTAGAGGAAACTAGAGTAGATCCCCTTTGAGTTGCTCTTCTCCTCTTGATTGCTTCTTCAATCTTCAATATCCCAAGAACAAGTGAGAATCAATTTATGGTTAGTGTTTAGGTGGATTGTGTAGGATGATGTAAGGAATGTGTTAGTGAATATTCTTGGTGGCTGGGACGTTTTTCATCAGAGAGAAAGCAAATGAATATATAGGGGAGCTTTTTAGGTCAAGGGCAAGGGACTAATTTCCTTGATCTTCATAAAATTCTTGGCAAATGGCGACCTTGGGGCGAGCTTGGTGAGCTCGCCCTGAGGTTGCCTAAAGAGGGAAATTCTCCCTTTTCCAGACTAGATAGCGACCTTGAGATGAGCTTTCTAAGGTTACCTTAGGGTCGTTTTCTTACTCTATTTTGAGAAGTCATACCAGACTTGATAGCGACCTTGGGGCAAGCTTGGTGAGCTCGCCCTAAGGTCGCTTTTGGCAATGGTTGGCAGAGCAAGCTTGGGGCGAGCTCACTGAGCTTGCCTTGAGGTTTCCCCTATGCTAAATGTGACTTTTTGATCCTCTTTTAAGCTCCTTCCAAGCCAATTGAGTAAACACAATCTACTTGACCCTGCACAACTTATTTAGAGCGTTAAAAGTCGGTTTTACCCGAGAAACAAACACAAAATGATACGGATAAGGGGCTACAATTTGTGTAGAAATGAAGCAATCAACTACCCTCAAACCTATCTTTTGGTCGTCCTCAAGCAAAACTTAAGACAAATAAACAAATGGAAAAAAAAATGATAAAATAAATAAAAATAAATAAAACACTGCTTTCGTGGGCAACACAATGGCACTTGGCATGTGCCATAAGCCTTTTAAACCCCTAGGCGATCCTTAGTAGACGAGTGAAGTCTCGTGAGGGTTTACAGTACGACACCCACAAATGTCTTTCCTGCTAAGCCACTAAAGACAAAGACGCAATAAGGGGCGAACTGAATTGAGGCACATACATGCTAAGACCCCTAAGATAAAGCTTGGGAAATGCAAGCTAAGGTGATACAACAAGAGAGATTGCAATTCCATACTTCTTAGTAAACATAGCTTCAAAAAGCATCGAACACAAAAGTCTTATGATAGCATTTCATCTCGACTCTATTCCTTTCAGGATCTCTCTCATATTACCACTCAGAACCTAGGCTCACTCAATCAAACATATGCGGTTGGAAATTATGCATAAGAGATTTTCAAATTTTACACACATATGACAATTTTTGAAAAACAGCTAAAATTTAAGTGCAATTAGACCACAAGAATGGATTTTAATATGAAGAACAAGAGCAGAGCACCATTTGATACCTTTATCAACAAGCTACAACTCCTCCTAAAGATCAATTAGGACTTCTTTAAAGTTCAAGTGAGGTTATGGTGAATTGGTGGTGAAGAGGCTAGGTGGGTACAGGATTAGGGGTTAGATACTGATTATGCTTAGGCTTTTATTAGGAACGCTCATCACAATAATAGCATCTAGGCACAGATTATTCAATTAACGTTTTGTGCTATAATAAGTTGCTTATATTTTGGCAACTTCTTCATTTTTACAGATTAGAAGACTTTTTGTGCTATTCTTTTTTTTCTTTGAGCACTCGTTAATTTTTCATATTCTTTTGAGCCTTATTCTTTGCACAAATTCACATCTAGCCTGAGTACATGCTATTTTAACAATTTTATATTTTTCTTTGAGCTTCCTTTTTGATAGGATAATAAGCCATAATCATAGCATGGGGGTGGTCTAGTGTTTATGTAATATGTGGTGATATATATAAATAAAATAGGTGGATATAGTGATAGGGTTTTGTGTGTAGGTCAATATAGATAGGACATTTAAGCACACACACAAGGCACATGACATGTTTGGGATATTTGTAGTGACTTAACACACATAGCCTACATCATCTCTATAGGCACGAATTAAGCAAGCAAACAAAGGCAAAACTACAGTGACGCTCTTAAAATGACGTTCTTTAATGTCCAAAGTATGGAGTGAGGTCCTTTTTATTTATGCTTATTTATCTACAAGAAAAGTGTTTAAGATGAAACATTAAAACAAATCACACTCATAAGGATGCAATACAGGTTTTGGCCTCACATGGGTAGTCTCTACTAATGATCTAGACATCTTAAGAGTGATACCCAATCACTAAGACACTTTCGAGTCTGATAGGGTGCGTGTAAGCAATGTGGTGTAGCTTTAACTAACAGAACCTTTGCCTAGACTCAGGGATTCAACACATGCAAAATTGCCTCCAAAGGCACAACCCAAACGTATCTCATTAAGCAAGCTAATGCTCCAAAATTTGGCTTGAAGCAGAAGAACGGACAAAACTGACTCACCAAACACACAATCAAGCATAAAATGAAAAACAAAATCTAAAAAAAAATTAAGCACAAACAAAACAATCATGCAAAAATGGTCATTAGATGGCCACACCCCCAAACATAAACAAAACATTGTCCCTAATGTTTGCACAAAAGTGAATTGAACAATATAAGCTTAGAAGCGGGAGGGAGGCCAAACACACAACCAAAAACTCTAAAACTATGCACAATGGTTTATCACACACTTAAACTATACATAAACAAAATAAAGAGAAAATTATAAAGAAATAAAACTCAAATAAAAAAAATCAATCCAAGAAACAAAAAGTTGTCCATAAAGCAATAAAACAGTACTTAAAGTAGCAACATAAAAAAAATAAAAATAAAAACAACAGTTCAAAGATAAAACTTAAATAAAAGTAAATAACTGAAAATAAATGCGGGCGACATCATAACTACGGGCCCTGATATGGGAGGTTTAGGTCCTGAGGTGGCATGCTCGGGTCTGGTGGTGCTTCCTGGAAGATGTTTCTTGCTCTTCTAGAAGTGCACCTATTTTCTCTTCGGTATACGAGTGGGATATCGACGCCATGGCTAACCAAACCTCTCTAGACAGCATCCAACCTCTGATTAATGTTAGCGAATTCTCCTATGTAGGCCTAATGGTTGGAGTTCATCTGCTCAGTCATGGTTCGCAGGTATCGAGTGTTTGCTTCCATCTATGCACTCATCCTCTACATCATCTCATTCATGGAGGTTTCTTGGGAACCTAAACCTGTACCTATATTTGGATCATCCCCGAGGTTCTGTTCATTAAAATCTTCGTCATTCAGATCATCCTCGAGTAGGTCTTCTTCGTTGAAGTCCATGTCATCATCAAGCACATTGCCCCCAATTGGTCTTAACCCCATATGTCTTGCGATCTCATTATACGTTTTCTTTCCTATGTCACTTGTGGGAGTGATCAGGTTGGCTTATTCTCTATTTCATTCGATGCCCGCTTCTTCATAAAAGTGAGTGATAAGGCATGGGAAGGGTTGTGGCCCTTTTGTCTTTGCACCTTTGTGTATGTGTTGCACGATGATCTGACCAATGTCCATTTAAAGCATATTTCTTGCACAAAATAGATGGCGTGTGGTGTCAAAACTCAAATCGGAGCAATGGGTTTTTGGTGTAATTGAGTAATCGAAGAACATCATTCAAAAGGCTGTATCAAGCTTAAGTTCTCCAAGCAACAATGGACTGCGATATTCATTCCACATATGGTCCTCATTCATCCTTAAGTCAACAACTAAAAAAGCGTTGTATGGCTCAAAAAATTCATGGTTGGGAACGCCGTCAACATAGCGGCCTAGATCTTGAGGAGTCCCAAACCAATCATTGATCCTGACAGCTGTAATGAGAACCTCCCTCCCCCGAACGATTACGAGGATCCCTTGAGTGTAACGGTGAGGGATCATGGCATAGTAAAATTTCCTAACTAAATCCATTGCTGCCACGTTGGGGGTCCTAATAAAATCACTCCAACCCATTGCTACAATTGTCTATGGAACAAAAGTGGAGTGAAGAACCTTAAGATCAATACCCCTTTCTGGCCATACCCTCATATTTCCAAACAATACCCCTTTCGAGCATTCCCCTCTACTGAGCGAATGCTTGGAAACTTATTTACCACTGGCCATAATATTATTCAAGAAAAAATTTCCAAAAAATCACACCACACTTAATTTCTAATCACAAATATTACCCCACACTTAATTTCTAACACAAATTCTTTAAGACAATTAAAATCACACATGCAAATATCCTTCACTCAAAACCCAATCAATAATCTATCCAATAACGCACTTGAATCCCAAAATAAACCCAAAATTACTCTATAAACATTCTCAAGTGAAGTGAGATAGAATGTAGACTATAAGTGTGACCTAAATGCCAATTTCTATCATAAATGGAGAAGATTAGGGCTAGGATTACCTTTAAGAGAGACCAAAAGTGCTTGCAACCGCTTGAGAGAACTTTTGGAGGAGAAACTTTTGTATTGATGATTGATCTCCCATGACCTAAGCCTATTTATCTAGAAATCGCGACAAAGCGACCTTGGGGCGAGCTTGGTGAGCTCGCCCTAGGGTCACTTTCTTCAAAAACGACGCCGTTTGATTTAGAGGCCTGCATGTAAAGGTGAGCTTGAGGTGAGCTTCTTGGACTCGCCTTGAGCTCGCTTTCTTCTCGGGTTGGCATGGTGTTATTACATGTAAAGGCGAGCTTGAGGTAAGCTCGTTGGACTCGCCTTGAGCTCGCTTTCTTCTCGGGTTGGCATGGTGATTAGGGTGACCTTGGGGCAAGCTTGGTGAGCTCGCCCTGAGGTTCCTTTTGCCCCTGTTTCAGCTGGGCAAAATTTGTTTTGAGGAGTTGAAAAAAATTACTTATAACCTACAAAAATAACAACTTGCACCCAACATCAAATACACCTAGTCTATCATTAAAGAGCATAATTCATGAGTAATTAAGATGCATAAATTTAAAAACAAGAAAATTTAGATTAGAATAAAATGAGACATGGAACTAAAAAAAATTAGAAACTAGATGATTTTAATAATATTATGTACAAAAAATGGTACCTCCCTTCTTGGTTTCATGCTCATGGGGGATCTTGGAAGTGGAGCACCTCCTTGAACTTCTCATTCTCAAATTCCCAAAAGATCTTGAGTCATTGCCCATTCACCTTGAACATTTCCTTCTCATCCCCTTCGATCTCAACGGCCTAATAGGGAAAAATTTCGATGATTGTGTAAGGACCCATCCAGCGGCTCTTTAGCTTGCCTGGAAATAGCTTCAATCTTGAGTCGAAAAGAAGCACCTTTTGTCCCACCTTGAGCTCCTTGGGCTCTATTCTTTTGTCATGCCACTTCTTCGCCTTTTCCTTGAAGATCCTTGAGTTTTCGAATGATTCAAGCTGTAGTTCCTCTAGCTCACTCAACTAGAGACACCTCTTTTCACCAGCCTCTTGCATGCTTATGTTGAGGAGCTTAATCGCCCACCATGCCTTGTGTTCAAGCTCAAATGGCAAGTGGCACACTTTTCCATACACTAACTAGAATGGAGACATGCCAATAAGGGATTTGTAGGCCGTTCGATAGGCCTATAAGGCATCTTCCAACTTCTTAGCCCAATCTTTCCTTCTAATCCCCACGGTTTTCTTTAAGATACCCTTGATTTCTCTATTCAAGACTTCGGCTTGACCATTTGCTTACAAATGGTACGGGGTGGTGACTTTATGTTTCACTCCGTATTTCTTCAATAATGCCTCAAACTTCTTGTCATAGAAATGAGAGCCTCCATCACTTACTATAACTCGTGGTGTGCTGAAACAAGTGAAGATATTCCCTTTCAAGAATTTTGTCACATCTTTTCCTTCACATGTTAGAGTGGCGATCGCTTCAATCCATTTAGACACATAGTCTACAGCAACTAGAATGTACTTCTTGTTGGGGTTTTTGCCCTAAAGTTTGTAGTTTGTAAATGTGAATTGAACAAGAAATAAAAGAAGTAGTTTATTCATTCAATATCTCATACATTTATTTATATCATGTGTACTTAACATCCAAGATTGCCGGATGTAATTTCTAACTGAGTATATGAGTGTCATAAACAGAGGTATTCAGTTTGAGATGAGCAATCTAAAGAGTCCGTAGATAGCAAATAAAGTTGGGTACTTTATTTGTGGCTAATCTATAGCTACGGTCCGTTCCGTAATGTACGATGGTCTTAACCTAGACTATTCATATGGTGATATGAGAATAGAGGCACCTTATATGATTTGATCATATAGGACTGGGCCATGATCTATATGAATCTCTCACCAAGATCCGTTACAAGATGAGATTTATATATATCAACAAATAATAGCGATATATGGGTGATCTTAATCCTGAGTGTCTTATCGACTCCTTCAGGTTAGATCGTGGTTTTTGATATACCATGGGTGAGATCGGAGTTGCATTCCCGGTAAATAACTACGTATGTTGGAATCGCGATTTGGCTTGTGGCTGGGAAGGTTTGCACACAATAGTGGAATCCACTCCTTCTCGTGAGAAGTAGATAGTAGTTCCCTTAAAGGTTGATTTAGGGCTTGAACAATATGAGCGCTCTCCTAATTCCGTAAGGAATGTAGGATTTATTGTTCATTAAAGAATCAGTGGTACTTAATGGAAAGATATCATTAGAGGGGTATAACGGATATTATGACCCAACTCTAATTATGAACTACCTGTGGAGGATCATACCATATGTAATAGCTATATCGATGGACACTAAGAGTTATTGGTTTATATAAAAACGTCTACAGTTGAGAGAGTACAGTTTCAGGTTTTTAGTGGAATAACATTGAAGTTAATAATCATGAAATAATAATTAAAGAGTTTAATTAATTATTTCTAAGGATTATTGGAGCTCAAAATAATGTGGGTCCATTAGGTTCCCTTGCTAGCCCGATTGATTTAGGTAACAAGGGTCATGGTTAATTAGTTGGATTGTCCAATTAATTGTGTTACGAAAGTGACACGTGTTTAATCAGGAATTAGTTGAATAATGAGATTATTTAATTAACTAATTATTTAATTATGTAATTAATCATAATTTGGAGGGTGTTCTTTGATATTTAATTTTGAAAGATAAGATAATGTGATTATTTTATTTTTTAATTAAATATTAAATTTGAATTTAAAAAGGTTTGCTTTGCTATTCCTCTTGGTCAGGTTTTCGCTTTTGAGGCCGAGCTTCTGGCGGCCTCATTGGCCATTAATTTTGCTTGGAAGTATGGGTGGCATCGAATATGGCTTGAGAGTGATTCTACTTATGTGGTTCAGCTTCTTTCTTCTCGTTCTGAGTTGGTTCCTTAGAGGGTTCGTCAGGCATGGCAGCGCTGCATCTTCCAAATCTCGCATATGGATTGTCAGGTTTCACATATTTTTAGGGAGGGGAATCAAGTTGCAAATACGCTTTCTAAGCATGCTTTGGAGCTTCAGGCTGATTCTCGGTGGTTCTCTACCTTGCCATTATGTTCTTTTTTAGTTGGCAATGACTACATGGGCCGCGAGTCTTTTCGTTTTTCTTGATGTTTTCTTTTTCTTTTTGGTGTGTCCTGCGTGCCTCTTTTTGTTTGGAGTTGTTTTCCCTGGCTCTTTGTGCTTTGTTGCTTTTTGTCACTTTTTATTTTCTTTTATCTCTTTTATATATATGGATTCTGTCTAGGGGTTTTTCAACAAAAGAAAAAAAAGGTTTAAATTCAAACTTTATTAATATCTAATAAAAAATGTCAGATATCTTTTAAAAAGGATTTAATAAAAATTGATTTATCTTTTAATAAATATATATATGAGATATATGTGTTTTAAAACAAAGAGATTGATCAACATACAGAGAACACGCAAAGAGAGAAAAAAGAGAATCATAGGGGGTACAGCCAAAAGAATAGAAAAGAAAAAATAAATATATATATATATATTTTGCTTATTATTTTTGGTGTGGCCGAATTCATCTGATAACAGAACAAAGGTTGTTTTGTATTTCTTTCTTTTACCTCCATCCAGGTTCCTAAATACCGTGATGTGCTCACACGCCTTTACCAGTTCCGGGAGATAGCGAGAAAGATCAAGTGGTTCAAATCAGGAGCGTATCGTATTAAAGTGAAGGAGCCTACAAACATTGGTATGAAATAGTTTCTTCTCTTTTATATATTTCGATTTCTTGTTTTTACTGTTCCGAAAAATAGATCCTAGGGTTTACCAATGGCAGTATTTCTTTATGAAATAATTTTTTTAAAAGTTCCTTCAGCTGCACGATCGGTAAACCGGGGTCCTAACACTTCTTCCCAAAAGACGTTGGGAATGGTCCCATGAAGTCTATGCCCCAGACATAAAAAAGCTCTACTTCCAACATGACGTTTATCGGCATCTCATCTCTCTTTGTTATATTACCAGTTCGCTGGCACCAGTCACATGCCTCGATAAAGCCCCTCGAGTCCTTGAATAGTTATGGCCACCAAAAACCCGATTGGAGGACTTTCCTAACCGTTCGTGAAACACTCCTTAGAGTGGCAATGACTCAAGATGTCTATCATCTCTTCTTCAGGAACACACCAGCGAATTACCCCATCTCCATATGTTCTAAACAAGAGCGGCTCATCCCAAAGGTATAATTTTAACTCAGTGAAGAATTTTCTCTTTTGGTGCACATTTAGCTCTAGTGGAACTATCTCACTAGCTAGGTAGTTCACCACATCCGCAAATCATGGTAATAGGAGACCTTGCAACTCAAAAAGTTACTCATCGGGGAACTCTTCTTTGATGGGCTTATCAACTATCCCACTATCATCCCTCTCAAGCCTCGAAAGGTGGTCCGCAATCACGTTTTCGGTTCCATTCTTATCTCTAATTTTAAGGTTGAACTCTTGAAGGAGTAACACCCATCTTATAAGCCTTGGCTTGGCATCCTTATTTGCTAGAAGGTACTTTATGGCCGAGTGGTCCGTGTAGACAACTACCTTGGATCCTACCAAGTATGACCTGAACTTGTCAAAGGCGAATATGATAGCTAACAATTCTTTTTCTGTTGTTGCATAGTTTACCTGTGCCTCATTTAATGTCTGACTTGCGTAGTAAATAACATGTTAATGCTTCTCTTTCCTCTAACCCAATACAGCACCCATCGCAAAGTCACTAGTGTCACATATCAACTCAAAGGGGAGGTCCCAATCTGGAGCTCTCATGATTGGAGCCGAAATAAGCTCTTTTTTAAAGAACTCAAAAGCCTTCAAGCATTCATTATTAAACAAAAATGGAACATCTTTCATCAATAGGGAGCATAAAGGCTTCAAAATATTAGAAAAATCTTTGATGAATCTTCTATGAAACCCGGCGTGTCCCAAAAAACTTCGGATCCCTTTTACTGAGATTGGTGGTGGAAACTTTCCTATCACTTCAATTTTTTCTTTGTCCATTTCAATCTCTTCAGAAGAGATTCTATGTCCCAACACAATCCCCTATTTTACCATAAAATGGCACTTTTCCCAGTTGAGTATGAGGTTGGTCTCTTCACACCTTTCAAGCACCTTCCCTAAATTTTCTAAACAACCATCAAATGATGACCCAAAGATGGAGAAGTCATCCATGAAGACCTCAATATACCTCTCCACCATGTCAAAAAATATAGCTATCATGCATCTTTGGAATGTTGCCAGAGCATTGCAAAGTCCAAATGGCATTCTTCGTTAGGCAAATGTCCCATAAGGGCACATGAACATTGTCTTTTCTTGATCTTCGGGGTCTATTGGAATCTGATTGTAACCAGAATATCCGTCTAAGAAACAATAGTACTCGTGTCCTGCTAGTCTTTCTAACATTTGGTCTATATGATCTTTCCATGTAGCCATGTTGAGTTTTCTATAATCAATGCAAACTCTCCAACCTATGACGGTCCATGTCGGAATGAGTTCGTTATGTTCATTGGGCCCTACTGTGATCCCTCCTTTCTTAGGCACCACCTGTACTGGACTAACCCAAGGACTGTCTGAAATTAGGTAAATGATACCCATATCTAAAAGCTTTAGAACCTTTGTTCTAACTACCTCTTGCATGTTAGGATTCAATCTTCTTTGGTGTTCCACTATTGATTTGAATTCTTCCTCCATCAATATTTTGTGCATGCAAATCAAAGGGTTTAATCCCTTAATATCGGAGATAGACCAACCGATGGCTTTCTTGTGGCTTCTTAAAACCCTCAACAACTTTTCTTCTTCAAGCTTTGATAAAGAAGCCGAAATTATCACCGGAAGTGACAATTGTTCACCAAGGAAAGCATATCTCAAGTGCTCTGGTAGTTGCTTTAACTCAAGCTTATGAGGTTTTTCAATAGATGGGGGTAGTCTAGGCTTTAAGTCTCCTAACTCCTCGAACCTCCTTCTTTCTCTAAAACTCTTAAATGGTTGTGAATTCAAATGTAGAGTATATTCCGTAACTTCCTCATCTTCATCCTTCTCGGAGGCTCCATGTACTATACAAGCCTCCAATGGCTCCTTAAGGGTTCCTTTTCTAATAAAATCCTCAACTAATGGCTCAATAACCTCAATCATTGAACACCTATCAGCTTCTATTGGCCTTTTTGCCACATTTTTCATGTCAAAAGCCACATGTTCATCTCCTACCCTTAATGTCATCTTATCTTCCTTCACATCAATCAAAGCCCCTGTTGTCTTTAAAACAGGCCTACCTAGAAGCAAAGGTATTTCCACATCCTCTTCCACCTCAAGTATCACAAAATCTATAGGAAAGTACAAACTCTCTACCTTCACCAAGACGTCTTCAATGACTCCTTTCAGGTACTTGATTGATCTATCAGCTAATTATAGGGTGACATGAGTAGGCTTTGCTTCCCCTACTTCCAACTTCTAAAAAACCGAGTATGACATCAAATTCATGCTTTCCCCGGCAGCAGCGCCAAAAATTGACTAACACTCTTAATGACACTCGCAATAGGATGAGGTCGGAGAGTAGTATAATGCTAAATGAAGTTCGTTTGTTCCCAACAAGGATCGAGTTAATTGATTATCGAAATTTATTAGCCTAGGTGCTATTTAAACAAGTGAAAAGATTTGTTTTCATATCTAATCAAACTAAAACTTAAACAAGTAAAAGGATTATGCTAACTGTAATAAAGAAAATAACAAGTAATAGATTCAAATGTAATTATGATGGAAATGAATGCTAGAATACAACTACACCCCACCCTTTCCTTACTTCCTTTCTAGACTCAATCGCTCACCTAAATATGTTCACACCCTATGTTTAACCTATACTCTCGGTCGAGTAGCATAGGTCACACCCTATACATACCCAAGCCTATCTCCCGATTACTCAGAATATCTGTATGAGTTCATTAAGAACATTGGTGCATTAAACGAAACATATACGCTAGCCTAAGTAGGTCTACTTTTCAAGAAATGCATAGGGGACATTTCGTCGAACACGATATGTGCATGTCTCCGGTCGGTTTATAACACACAATCAAAGATCAATTAATCGATAATCACTCTATTAATTGCATTAAGTACAGTAAAATATCCATATAAACCACAAGTGCACAAATTAGATAAACAAAAGTTAGTATAAATATATTGTCATGGGTGGGGTTTCATCATCCTAGCACTAGATGTTTAGCTCATCATATTATAAATAGTAGCCATATAACAAATAAGATCAAATAAATACATGGCTATGTAAAACAATCAAAGAGATAAGGTTTAGAGGAAACTAGAGTAGATCCCCTTTGAGTTGCTCTTCTCCTCTTGATTACTTTTGTAAGGAATATGCTCAATAGCAAGAATGTAATATTGTACTTGACAATCTTTTCATATTAATAAAGTGATTTTTGTTTTTAACAAAATCTTATAGCATTTATTATTATAATTGTCAAAGTAAATAATCATAAGGTCAAAAGACTATGAGAAAAGAAGAATTGTTCGTACATATGGATATGTATGAGGTAGACACAATTCTTTAGTTAGTCTTAAATAACGTTCACAACTTAAGTTAAAGGTTGGGCACTTTTATCTTGTTAAAATTGTGGAATTCTTTTACTAGCATTTGAGTGGGATCAAATGTGTTATGATGAGTCTAAAATCATCGAAGGGTCTTCGAGTAAAAGAATCTAGTGCACTGGGTGCATTGAACTGGATCACAATGAAATATTTTTTCTAGAACCGTCAATAGATAAAAGTCTTTTCATTATCAAGACAATCGGAGAGTCTATCTTAATCCTGAGATAAATGATGGACTTATGGTTACAAGTGTTATCATTTGAGCTATCAATGAGTACGATTATATAGTATAGTCTATCCTTGATAGTTTGGTGGTATTCATTTGCTATTCGATAGAGGACTTCATTTATAGATATGAACATCGTGGCTCCATTTATTAAATGTGAGTAGAATATCATCATATGGATGCTTTGTAGTTTTGGATATTAAATCTTAACGTTGGGTTTTCAATAGTGTCTATTGAAAGATGACTTCTGGACAAGTCATAATATATATCTAAATTCAAAGTATGGTCATATGAGTAAATATGGTAACTTGGAGAGCTATAAGCGGTCTATGAGCTCTTGGCGATTACTGATATTCTTCACGAGGAATCACTTTCTCCTATAAGATTGTCTAGGGTATGAATGAGAATCGTTAACTTATTCCATCTTTATTTAAGAGTGCAATTTTAGTTCTTTAGTGGAATGAACTAAAAGTAATAGATTGAACGTAAGTGAATCATTTGTTGATTGTGAATGGGTTATATCTATTGGAGCTTAAATTTAGATAGGCCCGCCAAGATCCCCAATCCGCACGGACTTACATGAATCACTTGATATATTCTACCGGACTATTTATGGGTCCGTCTAGAATTGTATTTAATATATTAAGAATATAATTTGAACATTATTTATTTAATGGGCTATTTTTTTTTTTTTTTTTAAAAAGTGACAAAAAGCAACAAAGCACAAAAAGCTAAGGAAAACAACCCCAAACAAAAAGAGGCATGCAGGCCACACCAAAAAGAAAAAGAAAACATCAAGAAAAACGAAAAGACTCAGGCCCATACAGTCATTGCCAACTAAATAATAACAGAACGACGAGGCAGAGAACCACCAAGAATTAACCTGAAGCTCCAAAGCATGCTTAGAAAGCGCATCTGCAACTTGATTCCCCTCCCTAAAAATATGTGAAACCTGAAAATCCATATGCGAGATTTGGAAAATGCAGCGCTGCCACGCCTGACGAACCCTCCAAGGAACCAACTCAAAACGAGAAGAAATAAGCTGAACCATATAAGTAGAATCACTCTCAAGCCAGATTCAATGCCACCCATACTTCCAAGCAAAATTAATGGCCAATGAGGCCGCTAGAAGCTCGGCCTCAAAAGCAAAAACATAACCAAGAGGAATAGCAAAGTAACCCTTCACGAAGGCTCTACAGTTCCGAAAGATACCACCACAACCACCAACCCCCGGAAAGCCCATAGCAGCGCCATCAATAATCACTTTGATCCAACCGGGGGCCGGAGGAGACCAAACCACACTATTTATTACCAAGGCTTTAAAAAGGTGACCCTGAAGACCAAATCGACGAAGAATCAAAAGGCCGTCCATACAATTACGCATACAACCAATCTCTAGGTGATTAGCCTTTGAAACTGCACACCAAACCAAAGAAAGGACAGATCTAAAGTCCACCGACTTCCTTTCAAAGATCCACTGATTACGAGCAGTCCACACCCCCTATATCACTACATGGATAGCCGCTTTCCACAAAATCCTGACCTGCTCACTAAAGGAAAACGACATGGCATGCAAGAAGAAGGATTGCCAAGTTTCGGTAGAGACACGTCGCTGGAAAGCCGAGAAAACTGCCTCCCAAAGAGCAACCTTATATTAATATATTAATGAAAGGCATGTGGGCTTGTTTCTTTAAGTAAGAATGGGTCTGGTTCACATGTGGGATTTTTATTAAAGTCCAAATGGATTTAATAAAATAAGAATATATGGCCCAAGTTATAGTCATGGGCGGCAAGGCTATATTTATTAGCCAATTATATTGTTTTATTTTATTATTTAATTAAATGAAAATTAATTAATATGTTAATTAATTATTTAATTAAGAATCAAATCTTTTTTTGATTTGGAAATATGTTTCCTAGTAGTATACTACTATTAGTAGTATATTAAATATAAAAGACTTTATTTGTTTAGTCAAATTAGGAAGTCTTTTATATAAACACAAATTCACTAAAGAGTTGGATTAAGGTTTGAATTCTAAGAAGTCTTTTGTGGAAACACAAATTCTATTTGGAAAAGGATTGTGGTGACCATCTTTTTTAACAAGGCAAGAATTCGGCAACCCTAAATTTTTTAGGGCAAAAATTCGGTCCCTATATAATACTTTTGCCTTTGAGAATTAATTTTCTTTTGTTAGAGAAAAAAAATAAAATCCTACTATAAGACTAGTGAGAGATTTTGGCCAAGAGAAGTTGTGAGAGGAGAATTGTTCTTATTTCGATAGTGCACTAGTGATCTTTACATCAAAAGGTTTTGTGCACAATTTCGAATAAGGTTCACGTGAATTTCAATCTAATGATTGTGAATTCAAAAGTGACCAGGACATTCTTAGCAACCTTTTGGAGTTTATTGAGACTAACAGAAATCAGAAAAGTTTTTGTTGTCCATTCTCAGGTACACAATTCAAAGAGAAGGGAGACCACGCTCCTATGTGATTCACGTTCGTGATCGGGTTTAAAAGATTTTGCGGATTACCATCGACGCATAGTCAATCGGATCACGCGACAAATGTATAATATCTTTTCGTATATATGTTTAATTAATTAAAGTGTTAAGGTTCAAACTTGGAAAAATTTTAAAATATACTAAATTCTTTTTAGTCTCGCTTCTGTCGCATGCAAACGTTCTTCCCTACAACTTCTTCAATTTTCAATATCCCAAGAACAAGTGAGAATCAATTAATGGTTAGTGTTTAGGTGGATTGTGTAGGATGATGTAAGGAATGTGTTAGTGAATATTCTTGGTCGCTAGGACTTTTTTCATCAGAGAGAAAGCAAATGAATATATAGGGGAGCTTTTTAGGTTAGGGGCAAGGGAGTAATTTCCTTGATCTTCATAAAATTCTGGGCAAATGGTGACCTTGGGGCGAGCTTGGTGAGCTCACCCTGAGGTTGCCTAAAGAGGGAAATTCTCCATTTTCCAAACTAGACAGCGACCTTGAGGTGAGCTTGCTGAGGTTGCCTCAAGGACGCTTTCTTGCTTTGTTTTGAGAAGTCATACCAGACTTGATAGCGACCTTAGGGCAAGCTTAGTGAGCTCGCCCTAAGGTCGCTTTTGGCAATGGTTGGCAGAGCAAGCTTGGGGCGAGCTCACTGAGCTTGCCTTAAGGTCGCCCCTATGCTAAATGTGCCCTTTTGACCCTCTTTTAAGCTCCTTCCAAGCCAATTGAGTAAACACAATCTACTTGACCCTGCACAACTTATTTAGAGCATTAAAAGTTGGTTTTACATGAGAAATAAACACAAAATGATACAGATAAGGGGCTACAATTTGTGTAGAAATGAAGCAATCATTAGCTGCAGTTTGTAATGCATATCCTCAAAAGGAATTTGGTAATGATGAGAAACTAATCATAGATCTCACCATTTCCATTAGGGTTCTATTTCTCTTCATCGCTACACCATTCTGTTGTGGTGTACTAGGAGCTGTGAGTTGGGGCATTATCCTAAATTCGACCATAAAGTCTTCAAACTATTGGTAAAATTACTCACCTCCACGATCTGATCGTAAAGACTTGATAGTCTTTCCTAACTGGTTCTCAACTTCAACTCGGAATTCTTTAAACTTTTCAAATGTTTCTGACATCTATTACATTAGGTATACATAAACGTATCTTGAGTAGTCATTTATAAAGGTGACATAATATTTATAATCATCCCTTGTTTTAACATTCATCGGTCCACAGACGTCTGAATGTATAAGCTCAAGTGGTTCTTTACCTCTAAGTCCTTTTCCAGTAAAAGGTCTCTTGGTCATTTGACCTATTACATATGATTTGCAGATAGGTAAGGTGCTAATCTTTAACTCACTTAAAGGTCCGCTTTTCACTAGTCTATCTATCCTGTCAAGGTTGATATGGCCAAGTCTTAAATGCCATAGATACGTTTCGTTTTCTGGAGAAATCTTTTGTCATTTTGTTTTAGGTTTTTCAACTTTAAACAATTCAGCATTTAGTAGTGTAGTATGTATTAACGGCCTTCAAACATACAAGTTGTTTTCGTTTAAACCTAAACATATATTCAAACCATTCTTTGCAATAATAACATACTTATTATTGGAAGAAATAGAATATAATTGTTCCAACAACTTTGAAACTGAAATCAAATTTCAAGTAAATCGAGGAATTAAAAATACACTATTCAAAACAATGAAACAACTTCCAAAATATAGTCTAACTACACCCAATGCTCAGGCTGGCACGACTTCCCCTGACCCAGCATGCATAGAGAAGGCTACCTCCTCAAGCTGTGTCTAAGAATCAGTCCACTACATAGAAGAACAAACATGGTTAGTGGCCCCCGAATTAACTATCTAGGGTGAAGAATCATCTTCCACTATACACAATTCAAGAACAAGTAAATCATATTTACCTTTTGCCTTCTTCTTCTTGGCTATCCTCTAGATACTGAGGAAAATTCCTCTTCCAGTGTCCAACCTTGTTGCAATGAAAACACTTTCCCTTGCCTTGGTAGGTGGAGGTGCTCTTTTTCTTGCCTTGGGCTTTCTTGGGCTTTCTTGGGCTTACTCATAGCCTTCCCATGAAACCTCTTCCTCTTCTTATTACCAGAGGAAGATGGTTCGGCAACATTTGCCTCACCGGTCTTACTTTTGTTGTCCTTAGTCAAGGACTCAAAAGTAGTGAGCTAATTGGGCAATTGAGTGAGATTGAACCTAAGTTTGTTCATCTCATAGTTACTCTTAAACTGGTCGAAACTCTTTGGAAGAGTCGTTAGTATGATACTTACTTGACTGGGACCATCAATGGCCCTGCCATTGACCTCTGCCATGTTGAAATAGGACATCATGTTCAGGACATATTCCCGAATAGATGCGCCCCCTTTCATCCAAGCAAGCATTGCAGAATGAATAGCTTCGTGCCACCTTTGCTTAGAGGGCTGACCGAACATGGCTTGCAATGACTCCATTATTTCAAATGCCATACCCATTACTTTTTGCTTAGTTACACGCACGTCTATCATACTTGCTAACAGATATGTTCGGGCTTTCTCAACTGATGAGACCCATTTCTCGTATGCCTCACGAACAATTTGTGCAGCATTGGCAGTAGGCGTTGGAGGACATTCCTATGTAAGCACAAACTTTAGGTCTTTGGTGACCAAGATTGCATTTATGTTATGTTTCCATTTTGTGTAGTTATCACCAGTTAATCTGTCATTGGCTATGATTTGTAATAGTGCAGATGACTGTTAGGATTATGCTCAATAGCAAGAGTGTAATAGTGTAATTAACAATCTTATTCATATTAATAAAGTGATTTCTGGTTTAAACAAATCTTATAGCATTTATAGTTTAATAATTGTTAAAGTAAATAATCATAAGGTCTAAAGACTATGAGAAAAGAAGAATTGTTCATACATCTGGATATGTATGTGGTAGACACAATTCTTTAATTAGTCTTGAATATAGTTCACAATTGAAGTTAAAGGTTGGGCACCTTTATCTTGTTAAAGTTGTAGAATTCTTTTGCTAGCATTTGAGTGGGATCAAATGAGATATGATGAGTCTAAAATCATCGGAGTGTCTTCGAGCAAAAGGATCTAGTGCACTGGGTGCATTGAACAGGATCACAATGAAATACTTTATCTATAACTGTCAGTAGATAAAAGTAATTTCATTATCAGGACAATCGGAGAGTCTATCTTAATCCTGAGATAAATGATGGACTTATGGTTGCAGGTGATATCATTTGAGCTATCAATGAGTACGATTATATCGCATAGTCTATCCTCGATAGTTTGGTGATATTCATTCGTTAATCGATAGAGGACTTCATTTATAGATATGGACATCGTGGCTCCATTTATTAAATGAGAGTATAATATCATCATATGGATGTTTTGAGGTAATTGGATATTAAATCTCAACGTTGAGTTTTCGATAGTGGCTATTGAAAACATGGCTTCTGGACAAGTTAAAATATCCAAGTTCAAAACGTGGTCATATGAGTAAATATGGTAACTTGGAGAGTTATAGGCGGTCTATGAACTCTTGGCGATTACTGATATTAATCACGAGGATACACTATCTCCAATATGATTGTCTAGGGTATGAATGAGGAAGCATCTTCCTTTTCTGTCTTTATTTAAGAGTTCAATTTTAGCTCTTTAGTGGAATGAGCTAAAATTAATGGATCGGACCTAAGTGAATCATTTGTTGATTGTGATTAGGTTATGTCTATTGGAGCTTAAATTTAGATAGCCCGCCAAGATCCCCAATCCACACGGACTTGCATGGATCACTTGATATATTCTACCGGACCAATTTGGGGTCCATCTAGAATTGCAATTTAATATATTAAGAATATAATTTGCACATTATTTAGGTAATGGGCTGCACAATTATATTTATATATTAATGAATAACATGTGGGCTTGTTTCTTTTAGTAAGAATGGGTCTAGTTCACATGTGGGCTTTTTATTTAAAGTCCAAAGGATTAAATGAAATGAGAAAATAATATTTAGGCCCAATATATATATGGGGCGGCAACAAGGTTATTAACCTAAAATATTATTTTGTTTTCATTATTTAATTAAATAAGAATTAATTAATTTATTAATTAATTGTTTAATTAAAGTAACAAATCTTTTCTAAATAGGAAATATGATTCCTATTTGTATACTATTGGTAATAGTATAATTAAATAGAAAGACTTGTTTGACAAGGAAATAAATAATTAATTTTATTTATTTAATCAAATAGGAAGTCTTTTTATTTTAGTCAAATAAGGAATAAAAGATTATTGAGTTTGATTAGGGTTTGGAAATCTTAAACAAAATAGGAATTAGGGTGCAACTAAATCTCCAATATTTTAGGAGTAAAATTGCGGAAACCCTAATAAGTTTTGGTCAAGGATTTCGGTAACCCTAGGGTAAGAAAGAAGAGAAATTTTCGGCCACCTATATATGCATTCATATAATTTTCGGCCAGCTCTAAGGGCAGTGTGTGCAGAATTATTTTCTTCTTCTTCTTCTAAACTCATAGTTAGAAATATTTTATTCTACTAAAACAAAAGAAAAAGGAACATAGATTATTCTTTGATGGTGTACTACTTGCTTAATCATTGATAAGCTTGTGTATACAACATCGATCAAGGTTCACGCGAGTTTCGATCATTAGATTGAGAACTCAAAAGTGACCGGAATAATCTTAGGTTTCTTTTGATTGTTTTTGTGACTAACGATCAAGAAAGAAAAGTTTGTTTAATCCCATCACAGGTTTGCAATTCAAAGAGAAGGGAGACCACGCTCCTAGGTGATCCACGTTCGTGCTAGGATTGAAGATCTTGCGGATTACCATCGACGCAAGTCAATCGGATCACGCGACAAGAGGTATTAAATTTTTATTACTTTGTTATATATATATTTAATTAATCAAAAGGGTTTAAGGTTCATAATTGGAAAAATTTTAAAAGCTACCCAAACACTAATTTTCTAGTCTCGCTTCCGCTGCGGGTACGTTATTTTTCCCTACAATGACATGGCTGAAAAACATAAATTAAGAATTCATTCAGTCATAAATTCAAAACATATGTGAATGTTTGACATAAAATTAAACATGATGCATGAAAATGTTTAATGAACAAGAACAACTCTAAGAAAACAATATTTATATGCCACAACAATCCAGCATACCACAAGCAAGTGCCACCTTAGGGTCGGTCAAATTCTTGCATGTTGGATCGAGACCTTCTCAATCAAATGATATACTAGAATACCTCTTATTCCAATATCACTCAACCATAGTTTATTTAGCAAGTTTTTAATTAACCAATTTAATTAAAACCTTGTAAGTGTAACCCATCATTTCAGATCTCATGAGCTTAACTCGAGAATTGCCGCCTTAGGGTCGGTTATTCCCAAAATCTCCTCATAAATAATATCCATTAGGAAGTCAACATTGGTATTGATTCTTATGGAAACTCTCTTAGAGAGGACGAAAGCAAAGCCGTCGCAAGGCCCCACTCGAATCTTATGCTGTTGAACTAATGATGGAGACCACTAGATATAATGTCATATATCCCTCTCCCGCTCACTATTATATAATAAGGGTTTTCTATTAATATTAATGCATCCAAATTAAACTTGATTAAACAGATAATTTCAATTTAAGCGTCAAGTGCGTTAATCAAAAAGTATTAGAATCCTATTCCAATAATTAATAAACTAATAATGATGGAGACCACTAGATATAATGTCATATATCCCTCTCCCACTCACTATTATATAATAAGGGTTTTCTATTAATATTAATGCATCCAAATTAAACTTGATTAAACGGATAATTTCAATTTAAGCGTCAAGTGTGTTAATCAAAATTTATTAGAATCCTATTCCAATAACTAATAAACTAATTCGATTTTTAACTCTTAAAAAACTAGTTCATTAGTGATAATTCTAATCTATGTAAACTATTTACTAAGACTAGAATTATTAAAAATGTATTTACCAAGTTTTAACTATTAAAACTAAGCACATTATTAGGTCCAATTATTATAAGGGGCTTAATCGAATTAATCCTAATATATATATATATATAAAGGACCCTACTAATCTAAGTAATTAAACATTTTAATAAAAAGATTAGTGATTAATGAGAATTACCAAATTTTTACTCCTAAAAACTAATCCCATTAATTTATAGCCAATTATGTGAATTATCCATTTTAATCAAACTAAAAAAAAAATTTTAAAAAAAAAAACACACACACACACACACATAATATAGATGGCTATAATGTATGTACGACATATCAACCTATATATGTGTAGGCACACCTAATCTAAATGGTATATACATGTATGGCAATACTTTAATCATCTCATAATAAAAGCATACATGAGTTGACTGACTATAATGGGTTCATCTAACTTAAAATAAATAAATAAATAAATAAATTCTAATTACAAAAATATCCAAGGCATTTCTTGGTTTTCTTGTAATTCTAAAAATCTTCAAGTCCATCTGTAATATCTTCTGCATCTTTCGGGCTCAAAAATCAAGTCCAACTTAATTTATTTTATTGGATCCATCTCATGGATTAAATCCCTTAAAGCTGATCGAACCAAAATTGGTATGATTTTGGCCCCCATTTCCTTCTCCTTTTGTTTGATTCTTGGGCATTATTTTGTGATTTAATGGTGTTAATTAAGTATTTTCAGGTATTTATAGAATTCAGGGGCATTGGAGTAATTTTGGTAAAACAGGGGTAAAAGTGTAATTATTGGAGGAAGTTTTGGAAGTTATCGTGAATTGGAAGAATATAGGGGAGCATTATGTAATTTGCCACGCAAAAGAGGCAAGGGTGCCACGCAGTATAGTGATACGGTGCGTTTGGCTGAGTCTACTCATAATGGGCTTCTTTGTGAACCCACACCAATTTTTATACACACCCAAATGGCAGCCCAAATACCTTAGCCCATTTCTTGTCTGCACCACAAAGGTTTCTCTCTTAATGCAATCAGGCCTCTTACTATACATACCCAACTTTACACACCCAAGCCAAGCCCAATCCCTAACCCAAAAGAGACATGCACAGCTGCTATACGCACCCCTCGTGTTGTCTAATTGCACCCCGATCAAGACATAGGCAGCTGCTGTGCGCACCTCAGCCCCTTGCTAATTGAACCCCTAAAAAGACCAAAAGTTCAAGACTGTTTGCACCCCAAGTTGTTGCTGATTGCACCCCGTTTACTATTCAATCTTCTTCTTCCTCACGCATGAAACAGCCATGGACATGTGCTAACCCTAGCCGGCCAAACGGCCACCTAAATAGACCTACCTCCGGCCGGAAAGTGGTCGGAAATAACGGCAAGGACACCGGCAGCCTGGTCGTTCCTTTTTCGGCGTCCCATTCGGCCGGAATCCGGCCGTCCAAATCTCTCCCAAAGTCTTCCCAAGCCTATTCTCTCCTCCCAATCTCCCTTTTTCTCCATCAATCATCTTCCAAACTCCTCCATTTCTATACTTGGACTTATCTTTTCCATCCAAAACCTCACACCAAATCTTGATTACTTCCCTATACCATTCCTTCCCTACCATTTTCTCCATCACAAATCCTTTGTCACTCACCATAAGCCATCCACCTATCTAGACACATCCTCCTCTTCCATTCTTTGCAACTAGGAGCATCAAAGGAGAACAAGGATCAAGCACTAAAGAAGGTGGCCCAAGGGTGATTTCCTTACCATTTACTTGTTTTTATTTGATTGCTACTATGTGTAATTAAACCCCTAATCTAGGGGATTGATTTGATGAACATTTGGTTGTGGGTTTTTGCTTAAGCTTTGTAATGAATCTCTATATGTGTTCTATTTATTAATTCATTAGATTCTATTCATTATGTGATTGACTTGTATACCCACTTGTTAATTACAATCTTGTTTAGAATAACATGTTATATAATCACTCTTGGATTGACACACTTGAGTGATTAAGAACCCAATAAATAGGATGGATTAGTGGAGGGTATATCAACCACATTGATCTAAACCTAAATTGGTTAACATGTAGAGATTGGTCCTTAAAGTGGCTTAAGAAGCAATACCCATACCCACTTGCTAATCAATCAATTCCCTAGCATCAACATTAATTTGTTACATCCATTTTTCTTATCAAGATTGTGAGTCTTCTATTTTTCATATCACCATATTTTTAGTTAGGTTAATTTTGTATGTATGTTTGATGGTTTGACAAACCATACACTCATTCATCATTTATGCTTTATTTTATTGTTTTTAGATTAGCTAATTAAATCAACATATTTCTCTAATTCCCTATGGAACGAATTCTAAGCTTACCACAATACTCGTTTTCAAAACTCAAAATATTTTGCGTAAAGATTCAATTTATAAACATTCTTTTGGTAATTCGCAATTTGGTAACGACACAAAAAGCGAGTCATCAAAATGGCGCCGCTGCCGGGGAATTAAAGCGGTAGTTGATTCAATTAGCTTTTCTTAGTTGTTTTTAGTCTTTTTAGTTATTTTCATTTCTTTGTTAGTTTTTATTAATTTTTAGTCTCTTAGTTGTTTTTAGTCTTTTTAGTTTCTTTTCACTTCTTTGGTAGTTTTTGTTTATTTTTGTTTCAGGACTCTATGGATTTCCTCTTGCAAAACTCGAGGCCAAGCTACGCGCCAATGAGTAGGCCATCAGAAGATTGGAATGACTATACGTCATCTAGTTGGCCGGACCAAGGAAATGAGTCCACGTTTGAAGAAAATTTCAACAACTCCATCAATGCCACAACTCAACACAACATAGAACTCTTGTATCAATCGAAGGAAGAAGATCTATGCAAGAACACACTAGAGATGAACAAGAAGATTTTGAGCATGAGTGAAGACCTAGTGATGGCGATGGATGTATTGAAAAAGGAGAATGCTCTACTTCAAGAAAGAATCATGACAACTTCCCTCCAACATGAAGAAATCACCAAGGATTATGAAGGGAAGATACAACTCTTGAAGAAGAAGTTAGAAGGCAAGGAAGCCTTAGGAACAACAAAGGAGAGCATGCTTCAAGAATTGAACAAGAAAATCATTCTTGAAGCAAAGATGCTCAAAGCCGAAAATGGTACTCTCAAGAAGCAAAATGGCGAAGTCTCCACCAAGATCAAAGAATTCGAAGAAGAAATTGAGAGACGTGAGGCCGAAAAGAGTACAACATTGAAGGAGCTTGAAGACATCAAGAAAGACTTTGCAAGGAGGATGCGGCTAATGCAAGCCGAAATTCAAACAAGGGACAAGGCATTGGATATAATGAAGACGAAGGAAATTGACCACCTTGCGAAACTTGCAAGGTCTAAGCAAGAAAGAGAAGAAATGCCCAACTTGAGTCAAGCATCTTCAAGTGCCAAGGTCAAGGAACCGAATCCTAGCAAAGCAAGGAGGAGAAAGGCAAAAAGGAGGAATGAGAACCCTCCACCTCCACCTCCAACAAAGAACCACCAAGAAGGTATCATTCCTAACTCTATCACCATGTGCCATCATTGCCATACGATAGGTCATTTTAGACCACTAAACCAAGAAAATGAGAGGCATGGCACACAAGGGAATTTTAGACATAGAGAGACATATAGGCATGTTAGGAAGGTATGGGTTGAGAAGCCTAGGAATAGGAGGAGTCCACCTAGGATAAGAAAAATTTGGGTGAGGAAAGATTCAATGAACCAAATGAGAAAGAAGGGAAAGGAAATGATGGGGAAATCATCTACATTTATTTGGATTGTAAAGAAGAGTGAATTTCCCAACTTGATCAAACCACCCTTAGTTCATCCTAATCCCACCCCTTGTGCACAACATTGAAAATATTGGTGCATTTTATTTTATGCTTTTTGTTTGATTGCTTAATTTGTTTATTTCTTTTGAATAATTGGTGTTTCAAGCTATTGTTGGCAATTGCTTGAATTGAGTATATTTTGCCGGAACTTTCTAATGAATTTTGTGAGTGTGTAGATTTTCTATTGTTTCTTGAGGAAGCAAGTGTTTGTTGCTTGTTCATAAAGAAAGGTTTCTTTATCTCTTGGAAAGAAACAAAGTCAACTTGCAAGTCTTGGAGGGACGAGCAAGCCAAGAGTGCTCATAAGAAGGGCGAGGAGCTTATCACTAAGGAAGCAACAATTTTGGAAGTTCGAAGTGCGGAAACACCATGCCACGTCTTGCCTAGACGTTAAATAGAGCGCTTGGTGGGAGGCAACCCACTTGGTATATTTCTTTCATAGTTTAATTTTTAAGTAGTCTCTTCATTTTTGATTTCCCTTATCTCTATTTCGTTTTTGCTTAGAATAAGGGTGTGAGATGAATTTTGGTAGTGGATTTAGGATGAATGTGCTTAATTGTTGATTTTTGAATTATAGGAATATTGAGGTATATGCCATACATGATTGAGCATCTTTTTAGATGATTTTGTGCATAATAGGATGAGAGGGCACTTTGCCAAAATTTTGAAAATACATTGATTAATTGTGAATATATATGCATCTTTTGTTTTGGATTTGTTGGGTTGTGCCTTTTGAAAAATTTTGCCTCCCATGAACATTGAGGACAATGTCCAATTTAGGTTTGGGGGTACATTTGCACAACACCACTTTACTCACTTTGCTTGATTTTTCAAATTTGAGCCTAATTTTTCAAATTCTTGCGATAATGCCATATTTAAGCATACTTTGCTTGTTGAGATTGTGCTTTACATGAAGTAGTGAGGAATTGTGCATCTTTGCCATTGTTTGGTTTGGATTAACATCATGCCACTTAGGGTGTCATTGAACAAAGTGCGTAAATCTTTTTCTCATAATGTTAGGGTGAATAATCATTTTTGCTTAAAGGCTAGGAATTAATAGTGGAGATTCCCGTAAGGATCACAAACACGGCCTTAAAAAGCGTATTTTGAGTTGTCAAATATTCACTCTTTAAACACTCACTCTCAAACACTCTTTTAAGCATGTATAGGTCTCATTTGCACTTAAATATTGCATATCATAGAATATTATGGACTGCTTGTAGATGCTTTGATTTGCTTGTGGACAATCCTTTAGAAATGACTTTAGGCAATGCATGTGAAAAACCGTAAATTGGCCTAAACACTTCCATACCCTCTAAATGTGTGTGCTCCCAAGCCCTTTTGAAGCCAAACACATCTTAAGCTTTTCATTTTTGAACCACATCCACATGAACCATATAGCCTACATAATTGACTTACCTTAACCAAATGATTTTGCTAAGGCTTAGGATATGGTTGTAAGCTCTTTTAAGAGGAAATGTTGATACATGTACCTAGGCATGTAAAATTGTGTAAAAGAGTATTGAAATGCAAGAATGGATAAGAAAGAGAAAACAAAGAAAAAGAAAAGAAAAAGATTTAAATAAAAGATGCATGCAAAAGAAAAGAAAAGAAAGGGCAAAGCCAAATAAAATACAAAATGAAAAAGAGAACCATGAATGAGGCACAAGTGGCCTAGATAGAGGGTTTATAATTGAATAGGCTACTCAAAGAAAAGTGAGTAGTGAATATGCAAGTGAAATGATATTGTAAGTAATGGGCGCCAAAGGCGTGAACAAATGTATGAAAGCAATTGGGAATCATTATTAGAATGTATGCCTTAGTATGAATCATTGGGTTCCTTGTTATCTATTGCCCCATTTTATTGGCTCACCATTCACCTAAGCCCCATTACAACCTAAGAAAGACCTTCATGATCTTTAGGGATGTCCACTTGTGAGTTTTGGTATTTGCATGTTCTTTCTAATTCATGATTTGCAATTCCATTCATGAGACCTCATTTTCAGAAATTGCGCTTTAAATAACATCATATGCAATCAATTTGATATCCATGACATAAACTCATATTGCATATGTATTTTTGAGGGAAACCTAGGAATCAAAGAGAAGAAAAGAGAGAATCTAGTGAGGATTAGATCGAGGCGAATTACATTCTAAACCGAATAGCACATTTGCTTTGAAGCTTTGGCATTTTGAATGTAAGGTCGCATTACGTACAATCATATCTAGAGTGGCATGTTTTTAATCTTTACTTGACATCATCTTACATGTTTAAGTCCTCACTAATGCATAATTGTGTTAATCTCTTCATTGTTGGTCTCGCATGCTAATCATTGGATAGTGGATCCTTGCGTGAGTGGGTTAGAAATTTATTGAAAATATTTGAAATGGGTTGATGCATGTCTTTGGGGGTTGATTTGTGATTGTTTTGCTCGAGGACGAGCAAAAGATAGGTTTGGGGGTATTTGATCGAACCAAAATTGGTATGATTTTGGCCCCCATTTCCTTCTCCTTTTGTTTGATTCTTGGGCATTATTTTGTGATTTAATGGTGTTAATTAAGTATTTTCAGGTATTTATAGAATTCAGGGGCATTGGAGTAATTTTGGTAAAACAGGGGTAAAAGTGTAATTATTGGAGGAAGTTTTGGAAGTTATCGTGAATTGGAAGAATATAGGGGAGCATTATGTAATTTGCCACGCAAAAGAGGCAAGGGTGCCACGCAGTATAGTGATACGGTGCGTTTGGCTGAGTCTACTCATAATGGGCTTCTTTGTGAACCCACACCAATTTTTATACACACCCAAATGGCAGCCCAAATACCTTAGCCCATTTCTTGTCTGCACCACAAAGGTTTCTCTCTTAATGCAATCAGGCCTCTTACTATACATACCCAACTTTACACACCCAAGCCAAGCCCAATCCCTAACCCAAAAGAGACATGCACAGCTGCTATACGCACCCCTCGTGTTGTCTAATTGCACCCCGATCAAGACATAGGCAGCTGCTGTGCGCACCTCAGCCCCTTGCTAATTGAACCCCTAAAAAGACCAAAAGTTCAAGACTGTTTGCACCCCAAGTTGTTGCTGATTGCACCCCGTTTACTATTCAATCTTCTTCTTCCTCACGCATGAAACAGCCATGGACATGTGCTAACCCTAGCCGGCCAAACGGCCACCTAAATGGACCTACCTCCGGCCGGAAAGTGGTCGGAAATAACGGCAAGGACACCGGCAGCCTGGTCGTTCCTTTTTCGGCGTCCCATTCGGCCGGAATCCGACCGTCCAAATCTCTCCCAAAGTCTTCCCAAGCCTATTCTCTCCTCCCAATCTCCCTTTTTCTCCATCAATCATCTTCCAAACTCCTCCATTTCTATACTTGGACTTATCTTTTCCATCCAAAACCTCACACCAAATCTTGATTACTTCCCTATACCATTCCTTCCCTACCATTTTCTCCATCACAAATCCTTTGTCACTCACCATAAGCCATCCACCTATCTAGACACATCCTCCTCTTCCATTCTTTGCAACTAGGAGCATCAAAGGAGAACAAGGATCAAGCACTAAAGAAGGTGGCCCAAGGGTGATTTCCTTACCATTTACTTGTTTTTATTTGATTGCTACTATGTGTAATTAAACCCCTAATCTAGGGGATTGATTTGATGAACATTTGGTTGTGGGTTTTTGCTTAAGCTTTGTAATGAATCTCTATATGTGTTCTATTTATTAATTCATTAGATTCTATTCATTATGTGATTGACTTGTATACCCACTTGTTAATTACAATCTTGTTTAGAATAACATGTTATATAATCACTCTTGGATTGACACACTTGAGTGATTAAGAACCCAATAAATAGGATGGATTAGTGGAGGGTATATCAACCACATTGATCTAAACCTAAATTGGTTAACATGTAGAGATTGGTCCTTAAAGTGGCTTAAGAAGCAATACCCATACCCACTTGCTAATCAATCAATTCCCTAGCATCAACATTAATTTGTTACATCCATTTTTCTTATCAAGATTGTGAGTCTTCTATTTTTCATATCACCATATTTTTAGTTAGGTTAATTTTGTATGTATGTTTGATGGTTTGACAAACCATACACTCATTCATCATTTATGCTTTATTTTATTGTTTTTAGATTAGCTAATTAAATCAACATATTTCTCTAATTCCCTGTGGAACGAATTCT
Organism: Acer campestre; assembly: GCA_954870605.1. NCBI lineage: Eukaryota > Viridiplantae > Streptophyta > Magnoliopsida > Sapindales > Sapindaceae > Acer > Acer campestre. The sequence continues at coordinate 24,528,943 of OX940802.1, forward strand.
AAGCTTACCACAATACTCGTTTTCAAAACTCAAAATATTTTGCGTAAAGATTCAATTTATAAACATTCTTTTGGTAATTCGCAATTTGGTAACGACACAAAAAGCGAATCATCAAAAGCCAAATGTTACTCTAACATTTTTCAGAGGCCCGGGATTTCCCAAAATCAGCCCAAACGTGGTTATGTACAAGCACGTGACTGCTGCACAAAATATTCAACAATTGAATGTTTCGTGCATGACATCTGCGCAAAATGGCGTGCATGCCAACTTGGGATGCGTGACTATTGCATAAAATTAAATGTGTTGTAGCTGTGCATTGCACAAAAGCATCACAATATACAATTTTATATTGCAGGCTGAAGCAGTGCAACGCACAACACTTGCGCATGTGTTGCATGTGCTTTGCACATCTGATTTGCACCTGCTGCACACATGCACAACAATTGTGCTTCGCATCAATGCGTTGCGCAACACTTGTGCGCGCTGCTGCATGTTTGTCTTTCGAATCGTCGTGCTTCGTCGATTTATATTAATAATAAAAAATTACAGCAAATCAATGAAATAAAAAAATTTATACAACACGGGTTAATATTAAAGCAGCAATTACAACCATTGAAAAGAACCCTAAACCCATTATACCATACAATTAATGACTAACCATGCTTATAATAAATTTTAAAAAAAAATTATAAACATCATACAATTATTAGAAAGTGCCTACACATTCATACAAGCAATCAGGAGCAATCGAATTCGATTATACTGAACAAAAATTACAAAAATGACTCTGATTCCAATTGTAGGAATCCAGGGTTACAGATCACGTAACGGAAAGGTTTTAAAATTTTTAAATGCAATCATAAACTAACCAATTTGTACAGTAATAATCAAATGCAATAAGAAGGAGATGAAACTAATTCATACCAACGTTTGTAGGTTCCTTCTTCTTTTCGACATGCTTCCTGATTTTAACCACAAGATCTTCCTGGCTATTACCCGGGATTGGTAACAGTGTGTGGGCGCGTCATGGTACTCAGGAACTTATATGGAGATAGAAGAAACAACACAAAACAACTCTTACTTTTGTGTATAGAGAATTCGGCCACCCTATTAAAAACAAGAACTAAAAAAAAAAAACTTCTTCTTTTTTTCTTTTATCTTTTTTTCTTTTGGTTGCCACACACCTCTGCTATGTTTCTCTCTTTCTTTTGTGAATTGTGTGTTGATTAAAAAACATATATCTCACATATATATATATATATATTAAAATAAAATAATCAATTAAATCATTTTAAGATATCTGATATCTTTAAAGATATTAATTAATATTAATCTATTTGATTTGATTTGAATTCAAACTCTTTTAAATTCAAATTTAAATATTTAATTTAATGAAAATAAAATAATCAAATTATCTTATTTTCATTCAAAATTAAATATAAATCAACACCCACCATCTAATGATTAATTACACAATTAAATAATCTAATTATTTAATTAACATAGTCATTAATATTCATTAATTAAATAATCTCATTATTCAATTAATTCCCGAATAGACACGTGTCACTTTCGTAACACAGTTAATTGGACAATCCAATTAATTAATCGTGACCCTTGTTACCTTAATCAATCGGGCTAGCAAGGGGACCCAATGGACCCACAGTATTTTGAGATCCTGTAATCCTTAGAAATAATTAATTAAACTCTTTAATTAATATTTAATGATTATTAACTTCGGTGTTATTCCACTAAAAACTCGAACGTTTTTACACAAACCAATAACTCTTGGTGTCCATCGATATAGCTATTACATATGGTATAATCCTCCAGAAGTAGTTCATAATTAGGGCTGGGTCATAATGTTCGTTATACCCCCTCTAATTACATCTTTCCATTAAGTACCATTGATTCTCTAATGAACAATAAATCCTACATTCCTTACGGAATTAGAAGAGCGCTCATATTGTTCAAGCCCCAAATCAACCCTTAAGGGAACTACTATCTACTTCTCGCAAAGAGTTGATTCCACTATTGTGTGAAGACCTTCCCAGCCACAAGCCAAATTGCGATTCCAACATACTAAGTAATTGACCGGGAATGCAACTCTGATCTCACCCATGGTATATCAAAAACCACAATCTAACCTAAAAGAGTCGATAAAACACTCAGTATTAGGATCACCCATATACAACCATCATTTGTTGATATATATGAATCTCATCTTATAACAGATCTTAGTGAGTGATTCATATAGATCATGGCCCAGTCCTATACGATCACATCATATAAGGTGCCTTCATTCTCATATCACCATATGAATAGTCTAGTTTAAGACCATCGTACATTACGGAATGGACCGCAACTGTAGATTAACCACAAATAAAGTACCCAACTCTATTTGCTAACTACGGACTCTTTAGATTACTCATCTCAAACTGAATACCTCTGTATATGACACTCATATACTTAGTTAGAGATTACATCCGGCAATCTTGGATGTTAAGTATATATAATATAAATGTATAAGGCAGGTATATAGAATGAATAAACTACTTCCTTTATTAATGTTTCATTCACATTTACAAATTTCAAGCTTTAGGGCATAAACCCTGAAACAAATAACTTGGTGTGTTCTATATATTAATCTAGAGGGGGGGGGGGGGGGGGTGTGAATAGATTTTAACTAATTTTACCAATTTTTGTTTAAGGTCAATATTACGAAAATGCCCCAATGTTGTCAACAATAATAGCAAGTGTAATATGGTGCGGAATTTAAATAACACTTGATATTTACGTGGAAACCCAACCACTGGGAAAAACCACGGGCTGTATAGTGCGCCACACTCGAACCTCGAAATCCACTAATTGAAATGAAGTTTACAACCTATGTAGATCTTGTCTAACACTCCGGTCTATAACCCCCCACTTCTACCATGCGGGCCTTTAAAAGTGGCTCTAGTCCATTTTGCTTGTGGCCTAAGCAACCTTAGCCAACAAGACTTAAATTCTCAATGAAGAGATAATACAACCTATGTGTGAATATATAAAAATACTCAATAAATGCAATGAGAGCTAGGTAACTCTATATGCTTATCTAGGATGATAATATGTCAATAAAAACAATCCTAGATATCAATAGCTAAATGACATGTCAAATAGCTTAGCTAAATATAGATTATAAAAACCTAAATAGCTATCACAATACAACGCTCAATCATGTCATCACAAACAATCTCTATTTTGAATATAAGATATTAATCTAAGAATATTCAAATAATAAAATAGATGCCTTGATAAATAAAACACTAAATATCAATGATAAAAGTGAAGAACATACCAAGGGAAGTGTGATGACCAAGACCCATTCAAATAAGCAAACTAACTATGCTAGAAAATGCTTAGATGATCTTTAATGCACATGTATATGGTTTGAGTGTTTAGAAAATGAGTTCTCTATTAAATATCTCTCAAAAATCTCTCAATGAAGTTTAGGGTTCTTAAGAGTCAAGAACTTGGTCAGAGAAATGAGAAAGTGTGAAATTATAGACAAAGAGAACAAGGCATGTGAAAAGATGAAACTGCCCTTGAAATCACCGTTCGGCGGTTTCATTCTGAGGTCGTGAACGCAAAATTGAACCGCCGAATTGAACCCGAGAAGCAGAGGATCAATCGGTGACCACATTCGATGGTTTGGGAAACTACCGATCAGAACCCAAAAAGAAACCGACCTAAAATATCTAAAACGGCGGTTTCATTCGGCAGTTTCAAAACCGCCAATCAAACCGCCGAATTGAGACCGAGATAATAAATGCATCAGGTCTATTCGGCGGTTTCGATTCAACGGCCAGACCGTCGATCGTAACTGTAGATTCAATCCAAAGCTCTCTGGAATCAAATGGTGGTTTCCATTCGGCGGTCATGGCCGCCGATCAAACCGCTTTTTCACCACTGATGGTGAATCCAAAGGAGAAGCCAAGGGCATTCTCCAAATGCGATCTTTGCGCTAACCCAAGCACACTTTCGTGCATGCGCGGACGTTTCCGAACAATATCTGGAAACGAATTACAAGACACAAAAAACACACAACAAGATACATCACAAAGTGCAAGTGTGTAAATGTGACATTTGAAGAGAATGCACACAAAAGTGAAGCATACATAAGCAAACATTACTAGTGAGTGTGTGCAACTAAATCTCTCTAATAAGAAAATAAGCACTAGAGATATACCTTTGGTGTGCTTGTCATCCTTGAGGTCTTGAGTAGGGCCATTGAGCATGATCACCTATCACTTAAGCTACCCTTTACATATAACCCCAATATGTGGTTTGTCCACGAAATAAGCCAATCAAAAATCGAAAATCTTTACAAACCCCAACAATCTCCCACTTGCACTAAAGCAGGTGAAACATATCTCTTAACCCTAGACCCTCTAGGTGACCTTGAAACCGTTAAGGTCTTTGTAAATGGATCAGCTATCCGTACATCCTAACGGGATCAAATCCTGTCATGAATACACTAGCATATAGTTTCCCGTTCTCTGAAGATACTTGAGAATAGTCTTGACATAAACAAAATGATCCAATCCTGGGTTGGATTGATATCTGCTGGCTACTCCCACTGCAAAGCAGATGTCCGGTCTCGTGTATAACATAGCATACATGAGACAACCTACTGCTGACGTATAGGGAACACGTCTCATATCCTCAACTTCTTAAGGTGTCTTAGGAAATTATTCCTTAAACAAGTGAACTCCATGCCTAGAAGGTAAATTACCTTTCACAGAGTTTTGCATCGAAAATCGCATAAGATTCTTATCGATATACGATGTTTGAGACAATGCTATTGTTAGGATTATGCTCAATAGTAAGAGTAAAATATTGTATTTGACAATCTTATCATATTAATAAAGTGTTTTTTGTTTTAACAAAATCTTATAGCATTTATAATTATAATTGTCAAAGTAAATAATCATAAGGTCAAAAGACTATGAGAAAAGAAGAATTGTTCGTACATCTGGATATGTATGAGGTAGACACAATTCTTTAGTTAGTCTTGAATAATGTTCACAACTTAAGTTAAAGGTTGGGCACCTTTATCTTGTTAAAGTTGTAGAATTCTTTTGCTAGCATTTGAGTGGGATCAAATGTGCTACGATTAGTTTAAAATCATCGAAAGGTATTTGAGTAAAAGAATCTAGTGCACTTGGTGCATTGAACTGGATCACAATGAAATACTTTTTCTAGAACCGTCAATAGATAAAAGTCTTTTCATTATCAAGACAATCGGAGAGTCTATCTTAATCCTAAGATAAATGATGGAATTATGGTTACTAGTGTTATCATTTGAGCTATCAATGAGTACGATTATATAGCATAGTCTATCCTCAATAGTTTGGTGGTATTCATTTGCTAATCGATAGATGACTTCATTTATAGATATAGACATCGTGGCTCCATTTATTAAATGTGAGTAGAATATCATCATATGGATGTTTTGAGATTTTGGATATTAAATCTTAACGTTGAGTTTTCAATATTGATTATTGAAAGATGACTTCTGGACAAGTCATAATATATATATCCAAGTTCAAAGTATGGTCATATGAGTAAATATGGTAACTTGGAGAGCTATAGGTGGTCTATGAGCTCTTGGCGATTACTGATATTCTCCACGAGGATTCACTATCTCCTATAAAATTGTCTAGGGTATGAATGAGAATCATTTACTTATTCTATCTTTATTTAAGAGTGCAGTTTTAATTCTTTAGTGGAATGAACTAAAATTAATATATTGAACCTAAGTGAATCATTTGTTGATTGTGATTGGGTCATATCTATTGGAGCTTAAATTTAGATAAGCCCGCCAAGATCCCTAATCCACATGGACTTGCATGGATCACTTGATATATTCTACCGGACTAATTATAGGTCCATCTAGAATTGTATTAAGGCATGTGGACTTGTTTCTTTTAGTAAGAATGAGCCTAGTTCACATGTGGGCCTTTTAATTAAAGGTCCAATGGATTTAATAAAATGAAAAATAATACAAGGGCCTATCTTTGTGTATATGAAGGCAAAGCTTATATAAAAGTCTAATGTATTATTTTATTTTATTATTTGATTAAATGGAAATTAATTAATTGATTGATTGATTACTTAATTAAGAATCTAAATTTTTTTCTGACTTGGAAATATATTTCTTAGTGTTATACTATTGACAGTAGTATATTAAATATAAAAGACTTTATTTGGTAAGTAGATAAATAAGAGATTTATTTATCTAGTCAAATTAGGAAATCTTTTATATAGTCATAAATACACTAAAGAGTTAGATTAGGGTTTGAATTCTAAAAGATTGATTGAAGTCTTTTGTGGAAACACAAATCCTTTTTTGTAGAGGATTTCGGTCGCCACCTTGTTAAAACAAGATAGAATTCGGCCAACCCTAAATATATTAGGGCAAGGAATTCGGCCCCTATATATGATAAGGGATAGAATTCAGCCACCCTCTAGGTCTTGGACTTGAGAGTTATTTCTTTTGCTAGAGAAAAATAAAATCCATCTCTTAGACTAGTGTGATTATTTTCGGCCAAAAGGAATAGAGAGAAAAGTTTGTTCATATTTCGATAGTGCACTAATTACTTTTACATCAAAAAGTTTTGTGCACAATTTCGAATAAGGTCCACACGAGTTTCGATCTAACGATTGTGAATTCAAAAGTGACCGGAACATTCTTTGTTGTCTCTTAGAACTTTTTGTGACTAATGAAAAAGAAAAGGTTTTGTTAATCCATCCTCAGGTACACAATTCAAAGAGAAGGGAGACCACACTCTTAGGTGATTCACGTTCATGATTGGATTGGAAGATCTTACGGATTACCATCGACGCAACGTCAATCGGATCAACCAAAAAAGGTGTAAGGATTCCCGGTTTTTGATTGGCTTATTTCGTGAGCAAACCACATATTGGGGTTGTTTGTAAAGGGTAGCTTAGGTGATAGGTGATCATGCTCAATGGCCCTTCTCAAGACCTCAAGGTTCCAAGCACTCAAAAGGTATATCTTATGTGCTTATTTTCTTATTGAAGAGATTTAGTTGCACACACTCACTTGTAATGTTTGCATATGTATGCTTTACTTTTGTGTGCATTCTCTTCAAATGTCACTTTTCACACTAGCACTTTGTTTGTTATTTCTTGGTGTGTGGTTTAGTGTCTTGTAATTCGTTTCCCGAATATGTTTGGAAATGTCCGCGCTTGCAAGATTATGTGCTTGGTTTTGCACGAAGATCGCCTTCGGAGAATGCCCTTGGCTTCTCCTTTGGTTTCACCATCAGTGGTGAAACAGCGGTTTAATTAGCGGCCATGACCGCCAAATGGAAACTGCCGTTTCATTCCAGAAAGCTCTGGATTGGATCTGCGGTTACGATCGGCGGCCAGGCCGCCGAATCGAAACCGCCGAATAGACTTGATGCATTTATTATTCTCAGTCTCTGTTCGACGGTTTTAAAACCGCCGAATTAGATATTTTAGGTCGGTTTCTTTTTGGGTTTTGATCAGCGGTTTCGTTGACCGCTGAATCTGGTCGCCGAATGATCCCATGCTTCTCGGGTTCAATTCGACAGTTCAATTCTGCGGTCACGACCTCAGAATGAAACCGCCGATCGGTGATTTCAAAGGCAAAATTGTCTTTTCACGTGCCCTGTTCTTGATGTCTATAAATATCACACTTTCTCATTTCTCTAACTCAGTTCTCTGACTCTAAAGAACCCTAAACTTAAAAGAGAGATTTTTGAGAGAAAATCAAATCAAGAACTCATTTTTATACACTCAAACCATACACATATGCATCAAAGATCATCTAAGCATCTTCTAGCATAGTTAGATTGCTTATTTGAGTGGGTATTGGTCATCACACTTCCCTTGGTATGTTCTTCACTTTTATCCATTGATATTTAGTGTTTTATTTATCAAGGCATCTCTTTTATTATTTGAATGATCTTAGATTAATATCTTATATTCAAAATAGAGATTGCTTGTGATGACATGATTGAGTGTTGTTTTGTGATAGCTATCTACGTTTTTATATCTTATTTTCATTCAAAATTAAATATCAATCAACACCCTTCATCTAATGATTAATTATACAATTAAATAATCTAATTATTTAATTAACATAATCATTAATATTCATTAATTAAATAATCTCATTATTCAATTAATTCCCGAATAGACACATGTCACTTTCGTAACACAATTAATTGGACAATCCAATTAATTAACTATGACCCTTGTTACCTTAATCAATCAGGCTAGCAAGGGGACCCAATGGACCCACAATATTTTGAGTTCCAATATTCCTTAGAAATAATTAATTAAACTTTTTAATTAATATTCCATGATTATTAACTTCAGTGTTATTTTACTAAAAACCCGAAACTGCACTCTCTCAACTGTAGACATTTTAACACAAACCAATCACCATTGGTGTCCATTGATATAGCTATTACATATGGTATGATCCCCCACAAGTAGTTCATAATTAGAGCTGGGTCATAATGTCCATTATACCCCTCTAATTACATCTTCCATTAAGTACCATTGATTCTCTAATGAACAATAAATCATACATTCCTCACGGAAGTAGGAGAGCGCTCATATTGTTTAAGCTCTTAATCAATCCTTAAGGGAACTATTATCTACTTTTCATAAGAAGGAGTAGATTCCACTATTGCGTATAGACCTTCTCAGCCACAAGCCAAACTGTGATTCCAACATATTAAATTATTGACTAGGAATGCAACTCCGATCTCACCCATGGTATATTAAAAACCATGATCTAATCTAAAGGAGTCGATAAGACACTCAGGATTAAGATCACCCATATACATCCATCATTTGTTTATATATGAATCTCATCTTGTAACGTATCTTGGTGAGAGATTCATATATATCATGGCCCAATCCTATATGATCACATCATATAAGGTGCCTTCATTCTCATATCACCATATGAATAGTCTAGGTTAAGACCATCGTACATTATGGAATGGACCGTAACTGTATATTAATCACAAATAAAGTACCCAACTCTATTTGCTATCTACGGACTCTTTAGATTGCTCATCTAAAACTGAATACCTCTGTATATGACACTCATATACTCAGTTAGAGATTACATCCGGCAATCTTAGATGTTAAATACATATGATATAAATGTATGAGACATGTATATAGAATGAATAAACTACTTCTTTTATTAATGTTTCATTCACATTTATAAATTAAAAGCTTTAGGGCATAAACCTCAATAGCCGTAAATGTAGTTACAAGTAAAATTTTGAAGAAATCATTTTATAGTTACCGAAGTCGTCAACGTAGTTATGAAAGCCGTAAACGTAGTTACAAGTAAAATTTTGAAGAAACTATTACATAGTTACCGAAGCCGTAAATGTAGTTACCAATAGCCGTAAATGTAGTTATTATAGCCGTAAACGTAGTTACTAGTAAAATTTTGAAGAAACCATTTTATTGTTACCAAAGCCATCAACATAGTTACGAAAGCCGTAAATATAGTTATGGTAGTCGTAAACGTTGTTACAAGTAAAATTTTGAAGAAACCATTACATAGTTACCGGAGCCATAAGCATAGTTACCAAAGCTGTAATTGTAGTTACCATAGCCATAAATGTAGTTACAAGCAAAATTTTGAAGAAACCGTTACATAGTTACCAAACCCGGGATTGGCTTTGGGCTTCCACTCAGCCGTCGCTCAACGGATAAAAGTCGTAAATGTAGTTACTGTAGTCATAAACGTAGTTACAAACCAAATTTTGCAAAAACATTGAAATGGTTACCGAAAGCATCAATGTAGTTACCAAAACCGTCAACATAGTTACCATGAAAAAAAATAATAAAATAATTTAATTTATTCTAATAAATATTAATTTTTAAAATTATTTTTTAAGAATAAATAATTTTTTTTTTATTTTATCTTTTTTTTCTTTATTTTAATTATTAATAAAATGAATAAAATAAATTTTTAATATTATTTTAGTAAAAAATAGGGAATGGTTGGTTATGAAACCTTGTGAAACCAGCTATGTAGGGAAAAAAATATCGAAGTACACGCAGCGGAAGCGAGACTAAAAATAAAATAGATTTAGTAGCTTTTAAAAAATTTTCCTTTTATGAACCTTAACCCTTTAATTAATTAAACATATATATAATCAACAAAAGAAGAATACCTTTTGTCGCGTGATCCGATTGACTTACGTCGATGGTAATCCGCAAGATCTTCAATCCTAGCACGAACGTGAATCACCTAGGAGCGTTGTCTCCCTTTTTCTTTGAATTGCAAACCTGAGAATGGACAAACAAACTTTTCTGATTTCTGTTAGTCACAAAAATTCCAATAGGTTGCTAAGAACGTTCCGGTCACTTTTGAATTCACAATCGTAAGATTGAAATTCGCGTGAACCTAATTCGAAAGTGTGTACAAGATCTCTTGATGTTAAGATCACTAGTACATTATCGAAACAAGAACAATTCTTCTCTCACAAACCTCTAGGCCGAATCACTCACTAGTCTTAGAGTTGGATCTTATTTTTCTCTAGCAAAAGAAAAAGCTCTCAATTGCAAAAACTAGGGTTTTTAAAATATATCAAGAATATATATATATATATTGCCGCAAAAATAACTTGCCAATATATTTTATATATGCCTACACCGAATTCCTTTATATATATATATATATCTATATATTGCAATTATTGCACACCTAATATATATTTTATTTGACCAATACTTGCTGCTATATATTATCTAGAGGGCTTTGTTTATATGGCAACTTACAAGTTGCAAAGATCAAAACTGTCCACTTGTAAATAAAATATCATTTATGTCATTTTTTGAGTTGCTTTTACCAAATTACCCTTGATCTGATTCATATCAAAATGACCTGAGTACCCTTCATTAATCCCCTAACTTACAAATATTACCAAAGTACCCTTACCCCATTTTCCCTCTAATACCTACAGCACCACCATTTTCCCTCTAATACCTACAGCACCAACAACTGGGGTTGAGAATTTGAAACATCATCAATCAAAGGGAGAAGCGAGAGGCGACTAACATCGTTATCGGCACCGTTCCATCTCCATCACCGAACCCGACCAAAGCCCCGATTGATTAAACCCTATTCACCATTTTCGTTGTAACACCCTCTGCCAACAATCCCGATTCAAACCCCAACATCGACCAAACATCCATCAGAACCAGAACCCGAAGAAGAAGAAGAAGCCCAGAAGAAGGGGGAACGAAAAGAAGAAGAAGAGGAGGAGAAGCGACTTGGCGACAGGAAACCAACATCAGAACAGAGGTAGTGTGTTGGGTTGATTGGTTCTCTTTTAAGGTTTGACTGGTGGTGTGATATGTACTAATTTGAGAGAGCCCCCCCCCCCCCACAAATAGAATAGAATTGGTACCCCGAATTAGGAAAGAATAACCCCCTAATAGAGAAACCCCAAAATATTTAGAGAAGAACAGAGTTTGGAAATAACAATAACAATATTCATTCTGATTTTATTTAATTCAAATCATACCATATATAGGTCTTATACTGCAGTTGTAACATAACTAACTCCCAACTAGTATCCGATAATCCTTGGTGGTGGTTTTTGTTATAAGGGTTGGGAATGATAGATTTGACCTTGGAATTAGATGTGTGGCCCGGGAATTTGTTGAATGTTAATATAAAGCTTCATATCTGAATTTCACACTTAATTTCTGGGCTTCATACAAGATTAATAGGCCTTACATGAATTTCCCTGGCTTCAGTTTCACATTTGAGATTCTCGTTCCTTACATGAATTTCCCTGGCTTCAGTTTCTCACTTGAAATTCTCGTGCCTTACATGAATTTCCCTGGCTTCAGTTTCCTTTTTACAATGCATTTTGTTCAATTTTGCTATGTTTAATCTCTGTTTAACTTTCTTTGTTTATCCTTGTTTGAAATGCCCGACCCTAAGTATATGTTATTTTTGTTTTGTGGTAAAGCAGATGCCTAAAAATCCAAACAACAATCTATGGCGTTTCCCAGACCACAAAGAGTGGGTGGTTGAAGTTAAAGTAAACTCTCAGAGCAAGAAAAATCTAATTACAGATATTAAGGAGGTCCTAAGGAGTTGTGGCATGCTTCAAAGATTTAAGCAAGGTCCGTTTGGCGATTACTTGGATTTGCCACAACCGTTGAGGATTCATGGATTACTTATTCACAACCTTTTAAAAAGGGAGGTTATTAAGCCCGAACAAAGAGAGGATGAAATATGGCTAGGTATTGGGAGGTCGCAGCTTCGTTTTGGGAAAGAAGAATTTTGTGTTTGTAGTGGTCTGAGAATGGGCCCGCTGCCTCAAGGTTTCAATAAAAAAAAAGATGCTAAAGAGGGTTCGTTGTTAAAGAAATATTTCAAAGAGAAAAGGCCGACTGCTGACCTATTGTATGCCACTATGAAAAGGCTCACAAGCAAGGAGGGTGAAGACGTATTAAAGATGGCGTCAATCTTTATGGTTAGCCAATTTTTTGGCACAGATGATGGACGGAAAGCCATTCCCGGATGGATGTTTGCATTAGTTGAGGACGAAGAAGCTTTTAAAAAGTTTCCGTGGGGGTCTTACATATACAGTGTTACACTGTTTTGGCTGAAGAGATTTACACAGCACCACATTCACTTACTGAGAGGTACAACTAAGGAGGAAGAGAAGAAGGAGGAGGAAGAGAAGAAGAAAGAGGCAGAAGGAAGGGGAAGGGGGAAAAATAAAATAGAAGGAGAAGATGGAGAAGATGGAGAAGATGAAGAAGAGGAAGATGGAGAAGAGAACAAAGAAACGGAAGGGCAAGAAGTGGATGAGAATATAGAAGGAGAAGAGGAAGTTGGAGAAGAGAACAAAGAAAGTGAAAGACAAGAAGTGGATGGGAACAAACAAATAGAAGGGCAAGAAGGGGGCGTGGATGAAAACAAAGGAGGGCAACTCCCGGAAATTGAGGTGCCTGTAAAGAAGAAATCCAAGAAGCATACCCTAAATATATTTGGGTTTACTCTACCATTTCAGGTATGACTTATATTTTCTCGTCCCTTTGTACATTACACACAATATTCATGTATATAACAATAGAATAACATTGTATGATATTTAATTAAATAGGTATGGGCTGTGGAGAGAATAACTCGATTGTCGAATGTCGTCGGTACACAGTACCGTACCGGGTATCCACGTTTTAACAGATGGAATTTCAATAAAAGGGTTACCAATATCGAATCTAGATTCATATCATCGGTGTGTATTTCAATAGTTTTCGTTTTATTAGTTTTATAATAATACCGAATTGTTTTCGTTTAAGTCCATAAGATTGATTTTGGGGCTCCTTACACATGCAGATGTCATTTTTTCCTTGGGAGGTTACGAGACATGAGAAGGGGACGGATTACTATAAGTCCTTGACGCCGGACTATGTGTGTGGCCCACTGATACACAAGGGGAAGGGTTTGTTAGAGGCAGCTCAAGAGGTAATTGAAAATGAAGACAAGGTTAGTTCTGATGAGGACCATGATCAGAATTATAAAGTGGATGGTGGGGATGAATCTATGTACAATCGTACAACATCACCCTTTGTGAGATCACCGGATGATCCCCCATCTAGGAAGAAGTTGTTTGAAGATACTGATTTCCAAACTCACAAGGTACGATTTAATTTGATGAGAATATTTAGTGTAGTTTATTATAATTGTTTAGTGTCTCTTAGTAAGGAGAAGGGGGTGGGGGTGGGGGGTTTTGGGGAGGGTTTGGATGGTACACTAAATGATTTTCTTGTTCTTTACCACAAATATCTAGGGCTCTACATATGTACTCACAGGATCCCACAAAACATCTCACACAAGAGTAAATGGTAAATGGTAATTTCTCACAGGATCCATATGCGACTTAAAATGTGACTTAAAATGAAGTCACATCTAAAGTCACATGCTTCTCGGTCTCTGTGGTTCCAAATTTATATTTCACGGGCTTCAGCTCTTAAATTCCCTGGCCCAATGAAATTATTCCTAGGCCTTACTATAATATTCCCTGGCTCTACATATGTATTCCTACTTGGCTCTACATCCCAAACTATTTAGTGTAGTTTATTATAATAGTTTAGTGTCTCTTAGTAAGGAGAAGGGGGTGGGGGTGGGGGGTTTTGTGGAGGGGTTGGATGGTACACTAAATGATTTTGTTGCCACAATTCTTTTCCATTTCATGTAGCATTATTATAATGATGGGTGAGGAGCAAAATGTAGACATATGTATGGGTTAGCAGGATATATTTGTAAAAAGCGAAGGAATATTATATAGGACAGTTTCATTTTACCACTGATTATTGTAGTTATGTTGTAAATGTTGACACTCATATTTTGTTCATTGCAGTCTGCTATTCCGCCGTCCACCATTGCCGACCTTTATTCAGCTATTGCTTCGCTGATTAAGGAAAGCAATTCATCTACTGCGAAATTAATTGCAGCAAGCGAGGAACGACAGAAATCTTATTTTACAGCAGAATACTAAGATAAGAGAAGAAATGAAGGCTGGAGATAAAAGAGAAGAAATCAAGGCAGGAGAGAACAGAGAAGAAATGAAGGTTGGAGATACACCGGCCAAGAAATCAACAGATGAAAATTTAGCAAGAAGCAAACAAAAGAATGACAAGATTTCTGAAGAGGTAATATATTGCCAACCCCTAAACTTGGTACTAATCTAATCATTTTTTTTTTTTTTGTTTATGATACTTTAGTCATTAATGGATTACTTATACTTGTGAATATAGGATGTTGATCGTGAGATTTTGTGCAAAGTAGTGGAAAAAAGTGATGCTCTACATGATTCAAAAATGGTTGAGGTATATATTGTCATCAAGTTTTTGTATGTTTATCAATTGCATTCCAGTGATTTAATATCTTTGTACATTTTAGGATGTGGACAGCCAAAGTATTCTTGATGAAAATGAGATGAAGGAGATAAATGAATGTGTCAACAATTGCATTAAAGAAATGGTTGAGGAGACACAACCGTTGACAAAGAATTCTGTCCAACACTCCATAAATTTGGATGATATCGCTTCCCCAAGTCTTGTAGCTTATGAAGTGGCAAACCCAAATGTGACATACAAGGATCGGGACAAGGCTAGGAGCAGAAAGCGAACAAGGTTTCTGTGCCAAGAATGGGTTAATCCCTTGGCGAGTAAAAGATTGAAATCAAGTGGTTTGGACAAACCTTCCACCGAAGGCGAAGTAACTGATGTTCAGTTCACGGCCTTTTTGAAGACCAAACAACCCACTTGGTAAGGGTTCATTAATATTCTGTAATATATTCCTAGTATAATGTATTAATTTATGAATTTGTTTTCCCAATATCAATTAAGTAATGTTCACAATTAACAGTGTATATACCGGGCAAATCCAATTAATGGAGCATCATCATTTCAAAGAGCTGGTGGACCCAAGAAAACTGATATCGGATATGGTAAGTTGTTTTCAAATTTCCCTCGTCTTCTATATCATTTGCAAATTAACTGGTTGGTGGGCATTTTTCTGAATGGATTTGTTTCAATTGTATATATCACAAAATATATACTAATATTAGGTCAAATGGTTAACGTTTATCTTTTTTTTTCCATAGCACATACACAGCTACTTTGACGTTCTGTGGAGGAGGCGTTCAACTCCAGATGTGAACTACCTGCAGAATATCGCATTAGTCAACGTCACATTTTTCGTAAGTAACATCCATACAAGCTTTAGACAGTAATGGTGAACTTGTAATTATTTCCATTTAATTTCTAACTTTGTAATTCAATTCATTACATAGGTGAACCTAAAAAGGAGATGGGATTTTCTAATGGAGAATATGGATACTGAAAGGGCAATACAAGAGGTTGAGATGAGTGAACAGGAAAAAGCTAATGATGGAAATGTGAAAGAAATGCGGAAAAAAGGAGACAGTAAAACAACAAGGGGCAACAAAAAGAAGGATCCACCGCCTCCAGTGGTCCAGGTTTGGGAAGAGTATCCGGAATTCAATCCGTTGGAATTCGAACCAGACACGGATTGGCTACAAGTTGTTTCCGGTCACGACCTTCTTTATGCTGGCCCCTGGTGGAAAATGGAATCTGTAAGTATGGTTTCACTTTCAACTTTCATTCATAATGTGATCAACAATTATTATATACGTGGGCATAACATTTGTATTGTATACACAGGTGTTGATACCATGCAACACTGGAAATCATTGGGTCCTTTGTCAAGTAATGCTAAAGAATGGAGAAGTTCATCTCTATGATTCACTGTGGCCCCGCAAAGGTAACAATGACTTGCGGTTGAAAGACATCAGATGCCTACTTTACTTGTTGCCGTCCATTTTGAAGCACTCGGGTTACTATGCCCAAACAAAATTCAATCCTCACACTAGTGCATTCACTGCTACAAACATCAAACCCACCTTGATTCCCCAACAAAATGATGGGTATTGTTCTTTCCTTTATTTTCATTTTCACAAATTCTTCATTCCCCTTAACAATCTTATATGTTTGTTTAATCTTAACATGTTGCAGTTATAGTTGTGGTGTGTTCATGTTGAAGTATGCTGAATTAATACTCTCCGGATGTAGATTACCGTGGACGAATGAATTTGCCCAAAAAGATATACCTGCAATTCGTAGGGCAATGGCACTTGATATTTTCACAAATGGGCAAATTGTAAATTCCCCTTAAATTTCTGGCTGTAAAGACTGATTGTGTATGTCATAGATAGTGGGCAGTTCATTGTATGTAGGGGCACTTGTATATATATGTTAATGTTTTTGAGCGGGAGGCCTACTAGGTGGGCATTTTTGTTTGGGACATGAAACAACTTTATTCCCTGGCTGAAACACAGTGTAATTCCCGTGCATTACAATGTCATCGTTTAAGCTTTACATGTTTTCTTGTTCTTTACCACAAATATCTAGGGCTCTACATTGTACTCACAGGATCATATGAAACATCTCACACAAGAGTAAAGTTGTTATTTGCTAATTTCTCACAGGATCCATATGCGACTTCATATGTGACTTCAAATGAAGTCACATCTAAAGTTTCTTGTATTCTCGGTTTCTGTGGTTCCAAATTTATATTTCACGGGCTTCTGCTAATAAATTCCCTGGCCCAATGAAATTATTCCCAGGCTTTACATTTCTATTCCTACTTGTCTCCTTTCAGATATCAATTTCCCAGGCGCAAACAACGTTTTCTCAGTCTTTACGGTACCATTCTAGGGCTCCCCAAATTTTTTGACTTGGTAAAAATATATGAAACTACTACCACACCACAGCTGGAACCGACGCATATGCGACTACATAAGTGACCTCATTAAAGTCGCTTCTATAGTCGCATGGTCCTCGGTTTCTATGGTTTCCAAATTTATATTTCTCGGGCTTCATATAATAAGTTCCCTGGCCTTACTATAATATTCCCTGGCCTTAATATAATATTCCCAGGCTTTACAAGGTGTATTCCTACTTGTCTCCTTTCAGATATCAATTTCCCAGGCGCAAACAACGTTTTCTCAGTCTTTACGGTACCATTCTAGGGCTCCCCAAATTTTTTGACTTGGTAAAAATATATGAAACTACTACCACACCACAGCTGGAACCGACGCATATGCGACTACATAAGTGACCTCATTAAAGTCGCTTCTATAGTCGCATGCTTCTCGGTTTCTATGGTTTCCAAATTTATATTTCTCGGGCTTCATATAATAAGTTCCCTGGCCTTACTATAATATTCCCTGGCCTTAATATAATATTCCTAGGCTTTACATTTGTATTCTTACTTGTCTCCTTTCAGATATCAATTTCCCAGGCGCAAACAACGTTTTCTCAGTCTTTACGGTACCATTCTAGGGCTCCCCAAATTTTTTGACTTGGTAAAAATATATTAAACTACTACCACACCACAGCTGGAACCGACGCATATGATTCCCTGGCCTTAATATAATATTCCCAGGCTTTACATTTGTATTCCTACTTGTCTCCTTTCAGATATCAATTTCCCAGGCGCAAACAACGTTTTCTCAGTCTTTACGGTACCATTCTAGGGCTCCCCAAATTTTTTGACTTGGTAAAAATATATTAAACTACTACCACACCACAGCTGGAACCGACGCATATGCGACTACATAAGTGACCTCATTAAAGTCGCTTCTATAGTCGCATGGTCCTCGGTTTCTATGGTTTCCAAATTTATATTTCTCGGGCTTCATATAATAAGTTCCCTGGCCTTACTATAATATTCCCTGGCCTTAATATAATATTCCCAGGCTTTACATTTGTATTCTTACGTGTCTCCTTTCAGATATCAATTTCCCAGGCGCAAACAACGTTTTCTCAGTCTTTACGGTAACATTCTAGGTCTCTCCAACTTTATTGACGTGGTAAAAATATATGACACCAACCATACGTGCAGCCGATCCATATGCGACTACAAATGTGACTTCAATAAAGTCGCTGCTGAATTCGCTTGCTTCTCGGGTTGTTTAGTTTCAACATGCTAATCTCTTGGGCTTCAGATTTAAATTCTCAGGCGCAATTCAATAATTCTCAGGCGTTATGGTAACATTCCTTGGCTCTACATATATGTTCTAATCTTAGGCTTGGCTTTGTGATAACATTGTTGGCACGTGTTTTTACATAATAGGTGTTTGTGGATTACAGCCTGATCCCACAAAATCTGGGGTTCTTCTTTTAAGGCTGGATCCCACAAAATCTGTACTTTGTTCACGTGGGATCAAACCACCTAAATACAAACTTAAACTCCTTCCTCTTCTTCTGTCAAACGAGGTTCTCCTACTTTGCATAGTATACCAGTTGAAAGCAAAACTCCACCCACATACTCATCCTCACGTCCGCATCTGCAGGTAAAAAATCTTCATCAGTTAAACATCTTTATCATTTACTCTATATTATTCTTGTTTTTCACTTCTTGATTCAGGAGAAAATGGCGAACCCTAGAGTATTCTTAGACCTCACCATCGGCGGCGAACCAGCGGGCAGACTTGTGATCGAGCTGTTTTCCGACAGTACCCCTAAAACTGCAGAGAACTTTAGGGCTCTCTGCACCGGGGAGAAGGGAATTGGTAAAAACGGGAAGCCACTCCACTACAAGGGCACGACCTTCCACCGCGTCATACCCAGGAGCATGTTCATTGGAGGAGACCTCACTGAAGGTAACGGACTTGGAGGCGAGTCCATCTACGGTGATAGTTTTGCCGACGAAAATTTCGTAAACATGCACATCAGTCCTGGGATTCTCTCCATGGCGAATACTGGTCCAGGAACCAACAACTCCCAATTTTTCATCTTAACCGCGAAGACCGAGTGGCTCGATGGCACTAACGTCGTATTTGGCATTGTCGTTGAGGGATTTGACATCATGAAGGCCGTCCAGAAAGTCGGTTCCAATTCCGGCTTCACCTCCAAGCCTGTAATGATCGCTGATTGCGGTCAATTGGCTTGAAATATTGTGACTTTTTCGACTCTTTTGGAATCTGGATGTGTTTTGAAGTTTTGTGTGGTTTTTTTTTGTGGCTATTCTCAATGATTCGATCCCTATTGAAGGGGAATCTAAATTTCTAGTGAATGATATTAAGTTGCTGTGTACTAGTGTTTGCATTATTAATAGCTTAGCAATGTTTCAATCTGAAAATTCCTTTGCTTTTGAGTTAGCATGTGCAACTCTTGTATCTGTTAGAGAGAGGCTTTTTGTAATTTGTTGTTATATATCTCAAAAAAAAAAAAAAACAATTATTATCTCCTACGCCCGAGAATATTTATTTTGTGCCTGGGAATATCTTTTCTCAGGAGGGGGGTATATACCTGCATTGATGTCACTAACACACTATAACAGTATATAGTGGAAAGTGGAAAGTGGAAAGTGGAAATGGCATAACACAGCCCCTAAAACTACATGTCCGAAAATAACCCCCCTTGTCCCGTTGTTATGAAAATTAAAATATAATAAAAAATATAAACACCATGGTCATTGTCAAAAGTTTGCCACGTTTTGTCACATGATAGGCTGTTGTGGACCAAAAGCTGGAGAACGTTTCAAAGTGTTGAGCCAGGGAATTTGTCTTACATCCTGGGAAACTGAAGTAAAAAAGTGTGGGAAAATCTAAAATTTGATTTTTGGCGTACAGAGGGGGATGGGATATTCAAAGTCAAACAACACAATCTTGAGGCCTCAACCAATAATATCTCGCCACTTGTCTAGAAAGCCAAAGCACTCGTTTGGCTCCATGCTCCGGGCTTCAAAATGACTTTATCCCAAGGTTTATTGTATTATCACGGGCCTAACAGTAAACCAACCGTGCGTCCGATCGTGTGGGTCCCATACCGTTATCGCCGATCAAGACGGTCAATAGGGATACGGCTTCAAGGGGAAAGTTTACTTTGTTTTTCGAGTACATCGAACGGTCGGATACATCTTCCCCAACCAACTCCATTGAAATTGGTCCATGTACACTATCGTTATAGAAGTAAAGTATTCAGGGGTTTTTTTTACTTTCCCTTTGGAACTAAGGGTTTCTGTCACGAACACACCCTATATTGTGTAAGACTTACACAATGATTGGCCACCGCTCGTGGAAAACAAATTTTGACGTTGGAAAATTTTTTAAATTTGTCATAAAATTTAAAATTAATAAAAACAATAGACATAAAGGACTGGGATGTCATTCCTGGCTTTTTGATGTATTCCGGGCCTCACGACTTTATCCCGGGCATTATAAACAACTTGCCACGTGTTGTCACGTGATACGCATATAGTGGACCAAAAGCTGAAGAACTCTTCATACTGTTGCGCCAGGGAATTTCTATTAGGGCCTGGGAAACTGAGTAAAAAAGTGTGGGAAAACCTAAAATTTGATTTTGGGCGTAGAGATGGGAAATTCAAAGTCAAACAACACGATCTTGAGGCCTCAACCAATCATATCTCGCCACTTGTCTAGAAAGCCAAAGCACTCATTTGGCTCCATGCTGTGGGCTTCAAAATGACTTTATCCCGAGCTTTATTGTATTATCACGGGCCTAACAGTAAACCAACCGTGCATCCGATCGTGTGGGTCCCATACCGTTATCGCCGATCAAGACGGTCAATAGGGATACGGCTTCAAGGGGAAAGTTTACTTTGTTTTTCGAGTACATCGAACGGTCGGATACATCTTCCCCAACCAACTCCATTGAAATTGGTCCATGTACACTATCGTTATAGAAGTAAAGTATTCAGGGGTTTTTTTTACTTTCCCTCTGGAACTTAGCGTTTCTGTCACGAACACACTCCATATTGTGTAAGACTTACCCAATGATTGGGCACCGCTCGTGGAAAACAAATTTTGACGTCGGAAATTTTTTTAAATATGTCATAACATTTATTTAATAAAAACAAAAGACATTGTGGACTGGGATGTCATTCCCTGGGTTTCCGATGTATTCCGGGCCTCACAAATTTATCCCGGGCATAATAAACAACTTGCCACATGTTGTGAAATGATAAGCCTGTAGTGGATCAAAAGCTGGATCCCACTAAATCATCTTATTCCTATTTATTCTTAATTAATTGCTTGATCCGATCCAAGTAAATCTTCTTCTTCATGAGTCTTCCAACATTGAACAACCTAAAAAGGAAAAAAACGAAAATTTCTTCTTCTTCTTCGCGTGGTCTGAAATCGAATACCTAAACCTGAAAAGTGCCTCTTCTTCACGGGTGAACAGACGACTAAATCATCATCTTCTTTCTTTGCTTTGTATCCAGTTGAAAGCGAACTTAGTTGCTTCTCATTTTTGGGACCTCCCATAGACCCTTCCTCACGAAGAAGAAGATTCGCAGGTAAACAATCTTCATAAGTTATACATATCCTTGCCACACAAATTCATTCTTCATTCTAGGGTCTGAAACACGATTTTGCTCTTCTGAAAACAAGTTCTCAGATCTAATATAATCAGCCTACATTATGCGTGTTTTGGTCTTCCTCCTTTTTTTTTTTTTTTTTTAATCACTGTGAAGGGGTTTTGTTTACTAAAAATTAAACTTTAATTTTTACATTTCTTAAAAATAACTGATTTTGTGAAACCAAATTCATTGGTATACCAGTTTTGTGTTGTTGTTGTCAATATAAGCTTCGTATACAAAGTCAAACATTCATCGTCTAATTATAATTTGTGGAAATATAATCAATTTACAGATATAAAGTGTGCTGCTTGCAATGGGGAAAAATTGTGTTTATGTTGTTTTCAAAGGAAGGAAAACCGGTATATTTAATTCTTGGCCTGAATGTCATGAACAAGTGGATGGTTTTCCAGGAGCTTCTTACAAGAAGTTTAACTCAATTGATGAGGCATATAAAGCTAAAAGCAACCTTTTCGAGCATTCAAGCTGTTACTCTTCTGAATATTCTCTGAATGTTGAAGAGAAGGTATCGAAGAAGAGTCAAAGCACTGGAGTGATGTTGTTGTTATTTGTATTTGTTTTTGTTGTTGGACTGATAGTCGGCAAGATTGTTTAAAGTGTGAAAGCTGTTTGGCTGCCACTATGTTTAAGTTAGGGGTATGGTGTTTTTATTATTAAACCTGTTATGTTCTTATGTTTAACATGTGTATGCCCCCCCTGTTGTAGAGTTCCGGTGTTATGTAATTTAGTAATTATCTACAAACAGGCAAAGAAAACATAACATCACACGTTAGATTCATTATTTATTTTAGTAACGGTAGGGGGTACAGCATATGATTAAAAAAAAAAAGGAAAAACATGAAAACATAAAAATCTGCACTTCAATGGGAGGAAGATGTCTTCAGGTAGATGGCTGAATATTGAAATCCATCAACTGTTGCTGCAATTTCTCAACAAGTTGATACAGTCCATTGAGCTCGTTGTCCCGGGCTTCGATTTGAACATTTAGATTGATAATTTCTGCTTCCAGGTTCTGAAACTTCCCCATCAAAACACTGTAATCAACTTTTAGGCGTTCAGCATTTGCACGCTCTTGAAGGACAGTGTCCTCAGCAATTGCAATCCGATCATGTAGACAGCTGAAAATGGAATTTACCCTGTGGGTGTTGTCAATGCCTCTACCGTTTCCTTCCATTTGAACTTGTTAAACTGGCCTAAAAAAAAAATTGAAGATTGAAGTGAGTAAGGCCCCCCTAGATGGGATATTTATAGTAGAGTAGAACTAGATTATCTACCCTCGATTACCCAACCGACAGCATTGCAAAGTCACCTTTTCAAAATTTTTTTTAATTACCAATTCATTAAAAATTGCAAAGTCACAACTTTACCCTATGTAACTTTAAATCAATAAATTTTAATTTCCATTGAAAACTTAAAAGTCATAAATGAACCATTGGATCCTAATGAAAATGAAAGGGAATTGAACATTTATTTTCATAAAAAACTGAAAAGTCACTGTAACTTCCAATGTGGAACTTGAACATTCATTTTCATAGGAAACTGAAAAGTCACTGTAACTTCCAATGTGGAAATTGAACATTCATTTTAATTGAGAACTGAAAAGTCACTAATGACAACTGTTCCAATATGTCAAACCCGGGAATTATATCGTAACGCCCGAGAATTTTGATTAAGTCCTGGAATTATTTAATTGGGCCTGAGAATGGTTTCCTAACGCCCATGAATTAAGCTTTATGTTTTTCTTGTGTGATAGTTGTTTTATATCCTTCAACCCCATGAATGCATATGTTAGGCCTACGAAATTAAATAGTTACACCAGGAATTTTTGTATTGGGCCTGCCAGTATTATTTTATATATAATGCCCATGAATAATATTGTATATGTGAAATGCAACGACGGCGTTTTGGATGTTATAGGTTAGGGTTACTGTCAAAAGTCAGTTGCTGGCTTTTTCCACTCAAGGACAGCCCCGACGAAGGAGCCTTTTCTCACTTCCTTCACCACGTTTAGTTTTCCACCATTTTCACATCAAATCACTCCCAACAACAAAGACAATAGTTGGTCTTCAACATAAGGTATTTCGAAGGCTTAATCCTTTCTTGATGTGGTAGATTGAAGCATAAAGATTCTTATTTTCTGGGTTTTGTCGTGTGGTGGTATTTTTTGGTGATCAATTGGAGATGGGAAATAGTAGAAGACGGGGTAGTAAGGGGAAGCAAGTTGCTAGGAATGGTGGTAAGCCTTCGAGAAAGAGAAAACGAAATACCGTTATGCGGTCACCCAAAGGGAAGGGCAAGGGAAGCACATCGACGGAGCCCCCAACCCCGTATTTTCCAGAAAGATGGGCTAATTTTGGTAATAGAAAAATTTGGCCGGAAAGGGGTATAAACTTGGACATTTTTGGTACAAATTGGATATCAGAGACAGTAAATACTATGGGATGGAGGGGTTTTGTGAGGACCCCAAACAAGGCGGCACTAGAATTGGTTCGTGAGTTTTATTTTGCAATGACGTCTCAGTTTAACCAAGGGATGCCAGTGATTGTCCAAGGGAAGGAAGTCCTGATTACAGCCACTAAAATTAACCAATGGTTTGACACGGTAGAAGACCTCGATCAGTTGGTTGAAGGCCTTCCAATGCATGAGTTATTTGAGCCCTATAATGGCCAATTAGCTGCTGATTTGAGGATAGATGGTTGTCGTGTGTGGAATGACTATCGGTTTCCCCTTTTGTACAACGAACTGAAGATAGAGGCTGCCTTTTGGTACTTGTTCTTTAGTTTCTCCTTGGTGCCCACCACACACCGCACCCAGGTGAGTTGTGAGGATGCCCGTTATCTTTTCTGTGCAAAGAATCTCATCCTGATGGATGTAGGGCAGATTATCATGAAACGAATGATCGAAGCTGGAAAATCTACTGTTGGCCCACTACCTTTCCCTTGTTTAATTACCCATTTTTGTGAGGAGGCCGGCATTGATGTGCATCGAGGAGGATGGACCATGATTTCTCCAACAGGAAACCTAGGCAAGAGAGGTTACAATGAAATTGTTAGGCGTAGAGGACTACCTCCACTTGTAATTCCAAGGGGTGTGAATGAGGATGACATGGATGACTTATCCGAGGAGGACGACTCAGAGGACGTGGACTACAATGAGCAGGACCTTGGAGATGATCCACATGCAGAGGGACGTGATCACGGGCCAGCGTTGAATCAGATTCTAAAGACTGTTCAAGGTCTGCGTGTACAGATGGATGCCAACCAGGTGGCCAACATGACAGAGTTTGCTAATCTTAATCATAGGATGGATGCTTTTCAAAAGGCTTTAGTTGATTCAGGCCTCCACATTCGTTATGGGCGTCGTAAGACCAATGCCATAGAGAAGACCCTGCAGAAGGCAGATCCTAAGACCACCTTACCACTCTCGGGTCCATAGATTTTGGGCACCTAGGGGGTGTTCTTTTTTAGTTTATGGTTTAGGAGCTTTTTTTGAACCTTTTTTGTTTGTTTCATGATTAATTTCATGTATTTCTTTGTTTTTCTTATCTTAATAGATAGGGACCGCCTGTATGTTTTTGTCTGTTTGTACAGTTGTTTCTTAACATAAGGCTAGTTAATACATATGGTAACCTCTAACCTCAGCCCAGGGAATTATATCCTAATGGCAAGGAAAGGGATGACTATGTGTTTTAGTGTTTTTGTGACAGTTGTTTAAAGCGGGAAACATTATGTATGGGGTTAGCTATAAAAATAAAAATAAATTTTGTTTTGTATTGTTTGTGTATTGTCTGTTTGGGATTTGTCATCCCCCGGTGCCATGTTTAAAGCCCGGGAATACTTAAATAAGGCCTAGGAATTTTATCGTTGAGCCTGGGAAATTAAAATATGAAGCCCGTGAGATTACGAATTAGACAAAACGAAAAACAGAGAGGAATGCTACTTTAGAAGCGACTTCATCAAAGTCACAAATGAAGTCGCATTTCCCTCTGGTGGGAATTGGACCCTTTCTGTTAGTCTTGTGTATGCTTAAAGCCCGGGAATACGTAAATACGGCCAAGGAATTTTATCGTTAAGCCTGGGAAATTAAAAAATGAAGCCCGTGAAATTACGAATTACACAAAACGAAAAACCGAGAGGAATGCTACTTTAGAAGCGATTTCATTAAAGTCACAAATGAAGTCGCATTTGTCTCTGGTGGGAATTGGACACTTTCTGTTAGTCTTGTGTATGCTTAAAGCCCGGGAATACGTAAATACGGCCTAAGAATTTTATCGTTAAGCCTGGGAAATTAAAAAATGAAGCCCGTGAAATTACGAATTACACAAAACGAAAAACCGAGAGGAATGCTACTTTAGAAGCGATTTCATTAAAGTCACAAATGAAGTCGCATTTGTCTCTGGTGGGAATTGGACACTTTCTGTTAGTCTTGTGTATGCTTAAAGCCCAGGAATATGTAAATACGGCCTAGGAATCTTATCGTTAAGCCTGGGAAATTAAAAAATGAAGCCCGTGAAATTACGAATTACACAAAACGAAAAACTGAGAGGAATGCTACTTTAGAAGCGATTTCATTAAAGTCACAAATGAAGTCGCATTTGTCTCTGGTGGGAATTGGACCCTTTCTGTTAGTCTTGTGTATGCTTAAAGCCCGGGAATACGTGAATATGGCATGGGAATATTATCATTCAGCCTGGGAATACTTATAAAGGCCTGAGATTATTAACATTGAGCTGCAGATATGAATAACTTCAAAGAAATAGGGGTATTACACCACCATGGGGTCAGCACAAACAACATTACATATATGAAGTTTTGACCTTCCGAGACAGGGGAGGGGGCTCACAAACAAAAAATAAAACTTACGTACATCAATAGGGTAACAAATTTCTTTCCATTTCTACCACCTAAAAAGAGATACATATCAAGTTTCTAACCCTCGAAAATTGAGGAATCCTCAAAAGCATGAATGACTGCTTCTTCATCTGTGTAAAAAAGAAAAAAAAAAATCAGATATATCCTACGAAAAAAAAATAGATTCAGCCTCAGAACAACATTTAAAAGTCAAAACAAAGAGCATGACACACATACAGGCAACACCTACTCATACATGTGATACATATCAAGTTTTTAAAAGTTACCACAAATAAAAGTTAACTACATAAACTTACAACAACTGAAAGAACCAACTGATACATGTGAAGTTTCTAACCTTCCAAAATTGGTTCCTGCAATGCATGAAGGACAGCTTCTTTCTCCGTGTCTTTCAAAATGGGCTCTGATGGCCTATCTGGGCACTTCAGTCTATTATGTCCTTCTTTCTTGCAAATGCTACAAGTACGTGGTTTTTTTGCTGGTTTGCTTGTGCTGGACATACTTGAGGGTTTGGGGCAATTTTTTTTATTGTGTCCACTTGCACCACAATTCGAACATGTTTGTTTCTTTCGTTTCTCCCCAGCAGAAGGTGTTCTTGACTTCTTTGGTCTTCCTGACTGCTTCCTTTTTAACCATGGCAATACAATGCGATCACGAACTACATCAGGAAGATCCCATGTTTCAGGATTCGGAACAGGATTCACAGCCATGGCGTAAGCATGTTGCAGCCATCCCGTTGTGAAAAAGTCATTACATAATCCGTTGATAGGCATACCTTTAATCCTGGTACAAACCACACGATGAAGAAAAAGATTTAATTATTATAATTAAATAGTGACAGGTCGAACAACCATTAAAAGTAACTTAAATTTTGTAAGCATACCTAGCAACCGCCAAGGCATGAATACACGGCAATTCATCTAAATCCCATTCACGGCATGAGCATGAACGTTTTTCCAAGTCGACAATCGCTCCTTCCCATTTGTCTTCTACCTTGAATCTATGGAAGTCAATGGGGTGAACCTCACATCGTTCTGATGGTAATACCCTCTGTTTGATGTGTAGGTCTGCATAATGAGTCAAGAATGTAGGCATTTCACGTGCATTGCTCCGACGGTCGTGGAACCACCTTTGCAACAAATCTCTGATAAATTCTGCAATAGATGTGATAGGTAACTTCCGAATTGCAAGTAGACAAGAATTAATTGACTCTGCAATGTTGGTAGTCATCATATGGTACCTCTTTCTAGGACTATGTACACGTGAAAACTTCTCTACCCCAACCTCTAGAAGCTCATCATAAACCTTACGGTGGGTGGCTTTCAACTCTACCATTTCATGGTCGAATTCCTCAACACGGTACATGTACGTTGCACGGAAGTAAAGCTTGATCACATCATCCCGTTGCTTGCAAAATCTTTTCAGATTTTGTGACAAGTGGTATGCACATACCCTATGTGCTGCATCGGGGAAAATAGCTTCCATGCCTGCAAAGATACCCGCATGCCGGTCCGAAACTAACATCACACGTTCAGGATACTGGATCACATTCCGAAGTTGCTTCAAGAACCATGTCCACGACTCGGTGCACTCAGAATGAGCAAACCCAAATGCCAAAGGGTATATCATCTCGTTACCGTCCTTGCACATCGCAACTAACAACACACCTCTGGTCTTGGCCTTCAAGTGGGTCGCATCGATGGCGATAACTTGCCTAATAACCGAATTGAATCCCTCTATACAAGCCCCAAGTGCCATGAATGCAAAGGCGAACCGGTTTTCAGAGTCGGTTTCAATCTTAGTTACAGTCCCAGGGTTGGATTGTTCCAACATGTAAAAGAATGCAGGTAACATCTTAAATGACTCCCACGGATCGCCGAATGCCTTATGCAAAGCACATGTCTTGGATCTATAAGCTTTGTTGTATGAGAGGTTTATGCCGTGTTCATCCCTAAAATCAGATATTATATCTTTAGGACGGATTGTGCGTCCAGGATCGGCATATTTTCTAGCATACATTTCACCAATTACACGGGCACTTACTCGCGTAAAATCCATATTGTAGTTGCCACAATCACCACATGTGTGATCCTTAACAAAGGACTTAACATGCCAATAGGTCCCATTTTTCAACTTTGCCGCTCTAATAACCCATTCACAGTCTCCTTTTCTACATCTTGCGTGAAACCGTGTATGGTTCGATCGTGACACCTTATACCCAAACCTCTCTTTAAATGCATAATTCCCTAAAGTATCTTGCAAGGTTTGCTTGTCCTTGAAGATCTGTCCTTTGTATAATGGACCTTCGTGATCTTGGTCTTCAAAAAAGTCCTTCGGCCGAATGGGTTGAATTGAGTAGAGTTCTGACCCCGGTATTGTCCACCGTGATGTAATAGAAGGTACAGAACTGTTGGGTGCTCCCTTATCCCTTCCTTGTTCTTCTTCAACATCAGTTGGGGTTTCTCTACCACCGGTTACCGCTTGCCCACCACATTGGGGAACTTCCGAAACACCATTTGGGTCATTGCTAGTATCATCGGCAGTACGACTGTCATCCTCCGTATCAGATGTTTTAGAACCATCTGTGTCATCCACATCTGCATGTTTATTTGTTGATGCTGGAGTCCCGTCATTAACCCATGGTGATGTACTGTTAGGTGAAGGAACAGATGCATGCGGATGGTTACTACCACTCACTGATTTGTATTGTGAAGTACCAACTGGGGAGTTTAGATTATTGTTGGGTGTAAAAGGCAACACAGTACATTCTAAGTTTAATGTTGTGTTTCTCGCCGTTCTTGGAGTTTCATGTACGCCTATAGATTTCTCGACCACTTCAACATCAATTTCGGGCCAATCGGATTTTCTGTGCATAAGGATAAAATTTACCTCGTCGTCAGCATTAATAAGTAAGGAAATTCCTGTTAGCTGTGACGAAATCTTCAGATCAAATCTTTCCCTACATACCCCAATCCGACCATACAACTTTTCCACAATTTCACTATATATTCCCTTTAAACTCTTGGAAACACAACATGCAAAAGTCGTCGGACCAACTAACTGATTACCCTTCCAATAACCACTGCAACGGACTAAGAATGCAATCATTGAATCCGTATGACCTGGCAAGAATATTACATTCATTCAGATAATGAACCAATACAAAAATTAGTAGCATAAACATTTGCTGAAATAGAATGCAGCAGAGTGAAATCCAACTACTACTACTACTACTACTACTACTACTCTCTCACTCTCCCTCTGTATAGCTTTATATATAACACTTTTAGCCTTGTGTTGTGTATGTCCTTTAACCATCAAATTTTCCAAGAGTTGAAATCCAAATCTCATCATCAATTCGAAGGTGAATTACAATCCAGCCTATACATGCACTCCAAAAACTAGATGTATGGAACACAAAAGAGAAAGAAAGACAATAATCCAAAAACATTTTCTGTATAGAAACTATAAAGGAAGAGCTACAATTACGGGGCAACAATCAAATACTTTCAGAATCAAAATTTGCCCCATTGCTCTCACATTTTAGACTTCCTAAATCCTAACACTGGAATTCCTAAAACAATGGTATCAGCCCCCACATTCAATTCAATATATTATTACATTTTCTTATAAAAAAACAACAAAGGGTCCTCTTAAAGGATGAGGCTCAATGGGCACAAGTGGGGTTAGGATCAAAATATTTAACAACAAAATAAATGAATATTCAATTAATGACATTGTCACAATTAATAGTTGACTGAATACCACTCACCTTTGCCTTCCATTTCTCACTAGAAATCAAAATGTCGAATGCCCAACCAGCCAAGAGAAATCGGGATTGGGTGTGTTCGAAGAAAGGAGTCCAAGACCCACAAGACGACCACAATGTCGATTTCCCAAGCTTCAAAGAGGAATTGGGATTGGGTTCGGTGTGTGTGGAAATCGGGATTCAGAAGAGTGTCTATGTTGATGATGGTAGGCGGGGAAGACCAAGAAGAAGAGGCGATGATGGGGCTGGTAGGCGAGGAAGAACAAGAAGGAAGAAGGGGCGATGGGAGGGGATGAGCTAAGATTGGGGTACGACTGGATCCATTGGCGGATGAAGGGGAAATCGTTCAAAGGGAAATTATATTTTCGATTGGCGCCCAAAACCTTAGAGGGCAGTTTCGTCATTCGATACCTGTAAGGGGCTTCTGGGTCATTTTGCCCCATTTTAGTGAAAAGGGTATTATGGACCTCAAGTGGACATTTTAGGGAAAGGAAACATTGAGAATGGACACTATTGCAAGTATTTCCAAAAGGGGACATTTTTGCTCTTTGCAACTTAGGAAGTGCCATTTTCTTATATTTCCACTATTATCTATATATATATAACGAATTATGCAATCTAATATCTCTTCTGCATGCATATATCTATATCTTTTATACACGTGAATTCTGCTTACAATATATATCATATATGCCGCAATTTAACTTGCCATATATTATATATTTGTATTCCACTTGAATTCAATTTGCTATGTATAGTATATTCAAACCCTAATCCAACTCTTTAGTGTATTTGTGACTATATAAAAAACTTCCTTATTTGACTAAACAAATAAAGTCTTTTATATTCAGTATAATACTAATAGTAGTATACTACTAGGAAACATATTTCCTAATCAGAAAAAGATTTGATTTTTAATTAAATAATTAATTAACATATTAATTAATTCTTATTTAATTAAAACAATGAAACAAAATAATATATTAGGTTAAATAAACACCTTGCCGCCCCATTCATACATATTGGGCCATATATTATTTTCTTATTTCATTTAATCCATTGGACTTTAAATAAAAAACACACATGTGAACCAGACCCATTCTTACTAAAAGAAACAAGCCCACATGCCTTTCATTAATATATTAATATAATTGAGCAGCCCATTAAATAAATAATGTGCAAATTATATTCTTAATAGACCCATAAATTAGTCCGGTAGAATATATCAAGTGATCCATACAAGTCCGTGTGGATTGGGGATCTTGGCGGGCTATCTAAATTTAAGCTTCAGTAGACATAACCTAATCACAATCAACAAATGATTCACTTAGGTCCGATCCATTAATTTTAACTCATTCCACTAAAGAGCTAAAATTGAACTCTTAAATAAAGACAGAAAAGGAAGATGTTCCTCATTCATACCCTAGACAATCATGTTGGAGATAGTGTATCCTCGTGATTAATATCAGTAATCGCCAAGAGCTCATAAACCGCCTATAACTCTCCAAGTTACCATATTTACTCATATGACCACGTTTTGAACTTGGATATTTTGATTTGTCCAGAAGCCATGTTTTCAATAGACACTATCGAAAACTCAACGTTGAAATTTAATATCCAATTACCTCAAAACATCCATATGATGATATTCTACTCTCATTTAATAAATGGAGCCACGATGTCCATATCTATTAATGAAGTCCTCTATCGATTAACAAATGAATATCACCAAACTATCGAGGATAGACTATGCGATATAATCGTACTCATTGATAACTCAAATGATATCACTTGCAACCATAAGTCCATCATTTATCTCAGGATTAAGATAGACTCTCCGATTGTCCTGATAATGAAAAAACTTTTATCTACTGAAGGTTATAGATAAAGTATTTCATTGTGATCCAGTTCAAATGCACCCAGTGCACTAGATTCTTTTGCTCGAAGTCACTCCGATGATTTTAGACTCATCATATCTCATTTGATCCCACTCAAATGCTAGCAAAAGAATTCTACAACTTTAACAAGATAAAGGTGCCCAACCTTTAACTTAAGTTGTGAACAATATTCAAGACTAACTAAAGAATTGTGTCTACCACATACATATCCAGATGTACGAACAATTCTTCTTTTCTCATAGTCTTTAGACCTTATGATTATTTACTTTGACAATTATAATATTAAACTATAAATGCTATAAGATTTGTTTAAACCAGAAATCACTTTATTAATATGAAAAAGATTGTTAATTACAATATTACACTCTTGCTATTGAGCATAATCCTAACAAGCTATCCCTATTGAAATCATTATTTTTTTTGTTTGCATGATGCATGATTTTTTTTCACTACATAGTAGCTGGACCCCAAAACAAACATCATGCATTAATTTTTAAGCAATTTTTTGGAAGAGATTAACACCAAGATGTGTTCGATTGGAAGAGTTAAAAATCGTGAAGAAGAAAGAAGAGAAAAATTAGGGGCTGAGGGATATTTTTGTAATTTTTTATTATGGTTGAAAGGAAATTTTCTTATATGGTTTTTAATGATCAAAAGTTTCCATGCGGTAAAATCCCTCACACAACACACCACGAGGTTGCTCATTCGATTTTTCCTCCCTCCCTAAAAATCTCCGATTTATGTAAAAGTGTGATATTTAGGGCCAGTTTAGTATTACTGTAACTTTTATAATAATTACTGTTTGTTAGTTGTGCTTGCTCATTCGATTTTTCCTCCCTCCCTAAAATTCCCTGATTTATGTAAAAGTGTGATATTTAGGGCCAGTTTAGTATTACTATAACTTTTATAATAATTACTGTTTGTTAGTTGTACTGAAGGAATAATCAGTTGTGAAGTTAATTAGTAGATGTTTGGTTAATTGTATTTTTAAAACTATTGTATATCTCAACAACAATATATATATGTTTGGTAATTTTATTGCAAAAGTGCTGATATTAGTTACAATGACTAAAATATATATGAATTTAGGACCTTATTTCATTTTTTTTCCATTAATTATATATATTAAATTAGTATTTAAGTAGAATATTTAAATTGGAAAAAAAAAATCATAAGAACAATAAAAATATTTTAAAAAGATTTTATAAATTAAATCAATATTTAAATAGAATATTTAATTTTGAGATGACATAAGGTATATAAATTATTTTAACTTGATTTCATAAACATAATAATGATATTTTAAAAGATGCATTAAATGCTGAAGTAGATTATTCCATAATCACTTTCAAAAAGTAACATCCACCTACCTCTTAAAATCACTGTCAAAACTTGCCAAATTATCTATTAATCACTTTTGAAAATTTTCCCCAACACATTTCATGTTAAAATTATAAAATAATCTGATTTTAACTTTTCAAAAGCAATATCAAACCGGCCCTTAAAAAAAAAGTTTCTATGTGGTTAGAAGCAAATTCCACTTAAAATAGGAGGTTTATTTATAGCAGTTTTCTCTTGCTCTTACATACAATTAACATAAGTTCTTGAAGTGCGGATATTGACACTCATATATATGATAAGCACACCTATATTCATAAATACACCTATGTCTAAAATTTAAAATTAAAAAATTACTATAAAAACACATCTTAATGCAAATTGTACCCTTATTTAAATGAATGTTTTCATTTTAATACAATTTCTTTATAAACTCTCTTAAGTTATTAACACATCCAATTTCATAAATTATAAATTCTTAAGTTCTTTAGGCTCGAAAACATTGTGACGCCGTAAGGAAATTCAATGTTAACGGAGAGCAAATTGTGATGCCGTAAGAATTGATCGAACAATAGAATTGATCGAACAATAATAGTTCTTGATCCATATTAAAACCCCAAACCTGTCTGATTTTGACTAAATTCATCTTCCAAATTGCAAAAAGCAACGGCGAAAGCAAAAAGAAATCTTGAGAGAGAGAGAGCAGAGTGAGATACAGAGATGTTTGCAATTGTAGCACAAGAACGAAAGCAAAGAAGAAAACTTTAGTCTTAGAGAGAACAGTGTCCGACACCCAATTTATTTATACCTCGTAATTTGTAAATTCACTATTGTAGTCTATAGTACATTCGACTTCAACATTGTTCATGCTCTGTTGAGAATTCACAAAAATTCGATCATTGTTCCAATAATGGGATATGTACTGCTATCCTTTTTTTTTTTTTTTTTTTTTTAAATTGCTTCTCATTTTTTTTTTATTGATAGAGTTCATAAAAAATAAAAATAAAGAAATATGATAAGCACACCTATATTCATAAATACACCTATGTCTAAAATTTAAAATTAAAAAATTACTATAAAAACACATCTTAATGCAAATTGTACCCTTATTTAAATGAATGTTTTCATTTTAATACAATTTCTTTATAAACTCTCTTAAGTTATTAACACATCCAATTTCATAAATTATAAATTCTTAAGTTCTTTAGGCTCGAAAACATTGTGACGCCGTAAGGAAATTCAATGTTAACGGAGAGCAAATTGTGATGCCCTAAGAATTGATCGAACAATAGAATTGATCGAACAATAATAGTTCTTGATCCATATTAAAACCCCAAACCTGTCTGATTTTGACTAAATTCATCTTCCAAATTGCAAAAAGCAACGGCGAAAGCAAAAAGAAATCTTAAGAGAGAGAGCAGAGTGAGATACAGAGATGTTTGCAATTGTAGCACAAGAACGAAAGCAAAGAAGAAAACTTTAGTCTTAGAGAGAACAGTGTCCGACACCCAATTTATTTATACCTCGTAATTTGTAAATTCACTATTGTAGTCTATAGTACATTCGACTTCAACATTGTTCATGCTCTGTTGAGAATTCACAAAAATTCGATCATTGTTCCAATAATGGGATATGTACTGCTATCCTTTTTTTTTTTTTTTTTTTTTTTTTTTAAATTGCTTCTCATTTTTTTTTTATTGATAGAGTTCATAAAAAATAAAAATAAAGAAATATGTACCTCTGTATGATCAAAGTCCTCTGAAAATTCTTTTTCCATTACTTTGTTATATAATAATGGAAGATTTTGATACTTGAAATAAAATTAAGGATTAGTTTTTATTTTATTTTAAATAAAGTGATATAGTTAAAGATATTTGTGTAATTAATGTGTGTACAGAGTATTTGGTTTATTTTTAATTAAAATGATCTGTCTTTATTGGTAAATTGCTATTGAGATATTTTTATAATTAAATTTTTTATTCAAATATGAGTGTATTTATAATATTTATGGGTGTCAATATTGACACCCAAATTCTTGACATCCCTAAATAATAATAATAATAATAATAAATAAATAAATAAATAAATCTCGACAGACACTAATGTTGGGCTGTTAGGCCTGGTACAAGCCTGCAAGTCCAGTACTGGTAAGTAAGACCCACACAAGTAGTTCTGATCTATTTCTTCGGTGGCATAACGACAGAGTCCAACTTCAAGCTTCACGCACCATTCATGACCAGGTGATGCTCATACTTTTTATCAAAATCACAAATATCCTACTAATATAATTATCTTATTTTCTGGAAACACTTTTAGTGCACTTATGGCTTCTTCACTTATTCTTCATAATTTCTGTTCTATTTCAAATTACTCTGCAACGTGTTACAAAAGCCAAACCCTAGCTCTAACCCGCCCTCACTTTCTTTATTCAAATTCGTTTTTAAAATTGAAGAAGCAATCCCTGTTGTCAAATCTTCAAATTAAGAAGCATAGAACCCAAAAACCTCGGTCTTTACCTGTTGTCTTCGCTGCTCAATCCAATTTTATCAAAGGTTAGATTTTGTTCAGCTTCTGTAACTTCCTGGAAGTTTAATAATGTCGATTTATCTCTTTTGTTTGAAGTAGGTATGGATAATTTAATGGAATTTCTAAGTAAAGATAACAATTTGAACTGTTTTTTCATGAACAAGCATTCTAGTTTGGGGCTTTGGTTGCTTGCAAGTTGTCATTTGTATTTAGTGAAGCTAATTAACTGTGGTCTTTGGAATTTAGATAGAAGTTTGATTATTTTTGCTAAGAGATAGTAATTGTATATGAGAGAAACTGAGCTGCGTGTAAACGAATAGAACTTTTAGTTTTATGCGGTCGAGAATGTGTTAGTATTTAATTTGATCATTGTCGACAAGCAAATTTAGTTAACACAGGGGGGTCAAACCATCAACGTGCCATGTAAGAATGGGGGTTGACTGGTCAATGGAAATTAATGTGACTTTTAGTTGTTTCGATGTAGTTTTAGAAGCGTTGGGGCTTGTAGTGGCCCAAGGGAGTCCTGTGGGGGTGAACACTTATATAAGAGAAAAATTGGGAAGAGGTTAGGAGTGTCGACTGTGGTCGGCAACATTTACACTCCCACACTCAAGTCAGTAGCAATTCTAGAGAGATGAGTATATAGAGAGATAAAGTGTAATTAATACCAGAGCAGTTACCTTATTTATGAGAGTAGCTCACCTATTTATAGGGAGGACAAGTCCTGATTGGTCCATACTCAAGTGTTATCTTGAGTGTAACTCTAGTTCACCCTGTGCATGTTTGACCGTGACACGTACCCCAGGTAGCTTGTGGTCTGATACTCTCGTAGGTGGCACGAGTTTCTTACCAATAACCAAGTGTTCTGCTTAATCCATAGGTTTAGCATCTTTGTTAAATGTATCGACTTGAGGTAATGGATTGGGTTTTTAATCTTTGTTAATGGGTCTATTTATAAGCTTGAGGCGCATGCCTGTTATAAAGATTTGTTTGATGTACCCCGTAGATAGGATTTCTAAATTTATACCTAATGGCTATAGTTGAATCCTTGGGTCAAACCGTAGTTTCAGACCCTTACAAGGATAGTTTATTTGTAGTCAAATTACTTGGAATTTATTTCTGACGTGAAAACCAATATTTTGAGTGTAACATTTACATCTTTCTCATGGGTGGAATTTTCTTTTTCCTATCTAAGAGATTTGCAATGTTCGGGATGGATCCTGAGCTTAACTTTTTGTGGTTTTGTGATAATGTTAGATATGTTTTAATGGTTTTTTGAAAACTACGCATTTGACGTGATATGTATCCTTGCCACGTGTCGCACATTCATTGGGTAACTGTTCACCGAGATATGGTAAGAACCGCTGGTAATGATGAGTGTGATCATGGTTTTAAAAGGCGGTTTGAGGCGTACGCCTCGAGGCGGTGAGGCGGAAAGGCGGCCAGAAAACGCCTCGAGGCGTACGCCTCAGAGAGGTATTCTGAAACGTAAGCCTCGGAGTTTGAGGCGTACCGCCTCGAGGCATATGAGGCGTACGCCTTGAAATAAGCCATGTTTTGGGCCTGTGTTGATGTTTTTTTCAGCGGGGCCTTTAATTTTTGATGTTCAAATTAGTTTTGGCCCATGGTTTTGGGCCTATTAGTAAAACAAACTATGAAATAACAACATAATACTCACAAAAAAGACTAAAAATAACCCTAGTTCACAAAAAACTGAAATAAGGAAGAGCATATGTTTTCTTCCTCTCGACAAAGAGAGCACAGCAGCTGTTTTCATGATAAAATTATTGCATTTTGCTAGTGATTTCATGTAATATATCATATATTCATATATTATGTACTGTGTTTTCTACAAATCTACTGATTTTTGATGAAATCCGATAAATTTTGAATTTAATTTAATGGTTCAATAATTAAACTAATCCAATCTTTAATGTTTTTATTGTTAATATTGTCCACTGTTTGTTTATTGTT
Organism: Acer campestre; assembly: GCA_954870605.1. Taxonomy (NCBI): domain Eukaryota; kingdom Viridiplantae; phylum Streptophyta; class Magnoliopsida; order Sapindales; family Sapindaceae; genus Acer; species Acer campestre. Next base: position 24,567,349 of record OX940802.1, read on the forward strand.
AATATGAGGAATAATTCAAGGAATAAGTCATAGAGTCATAGATTTTAACTCTTGTTCTAAATTTCTAGTTTGGGATGGGAGGATTCATGGTTTTTAGTCTTTTGTCTTGTGACTTTGCTTTATTATTAATTTTCTCTATTATGAACTAAATCATGTTGTGTGTTTTTATTTGATAGTAATGTTATTGAGTCATTGATATTATGGTATGAATTTCTAGTTTCTTTTATAAATTTTGAATGCTTTTTATTTTTATTTTTATTTTTTTTATTAAATAATTGAGGCTTACGCCTCTTTTCGCCTCGAGGCTTACGCCTCGTGAGGCGGTGGTCAATCGCCTCGAGGCTCGTTTTCGCCTTTCAAAACCTTGAGTGTGATTTCAATTTTCTAGGGACTTTTAGATCTAGATTTCATCCAACGGTTGGGATGAAACTGATCCATCTATAAATAGTGTGGGTTTTCCGACTATTTTCCTTTTATTTGCTTTCTTGTATTTGAAACCCAAAAAAGATTCAACTCTCTATCAAATTCTTTCTTTCCAAAAAAGCTCTCCTTTACCATAAAAACTCTTTGATTGCTTTGGGTTTCTGGTTTGTTCTACCGGCGATGAAGAATCATCAAAACATATTTGATGTCAGCACAAAATCCAAGGGAAGTTAAGCTCGGGATCTGTCCCGAGCATCGCAAATCACTAAAGGTAGAAATAATTTTTTCCACCCAAGTGCTAGGGGGTAAATGTTATACCGAAAATATGGGCCTCTACGTTAGATACAAATCCTAAGTAATTGGACTGCAAATAAATTATCCTTGTAAGGGCCTAACCCAAGAATTCAAGGATAGTCTTTAGGGGTACATTTATTAGTCCTACCTATAAGGTGCATTAAACAAATTTTTAGAATGGGTCTGTGCTTCAAGCTTATAAACAATTCTGTTAACAAAGACCAAAGGCCTGACCCATTAGCTTTGGTCAGGACACTTGAACACTTCACAAAGATGCTCAGGTTAAAGGCATAAACTTCAAGGTTAGGCTAAACCTATGGGTTAAGCAAAACTGATTGTTATTGCTAAGAAACCCGTGCCACCTATGAGTGTTAGACCACAAGCTACCTGGGGTACTTGTCACACATGCATAGGATTATCTAGAGTTACACTCAAGATAACACTTGAATTTGGACCGATCCAGATGTTTCCTCCTCTATAAATAGATGTGCCACCCTCATAAATATGGTAACTACTCTTGCAATTATTACATTTTATCTTTTTAGACACTTATCTCTCTAGAATTGATACTGACTTGAGCGTTGGAGTATCGTCAACACCTAACCTCTTCTCTGCATTAATCTTATATAGGTGCTCACCCTCACACGAGTCTTGACTCACCTGTATCTCTTCCAAAACTACATCAAAACAACTAGATATCACACTAATTTTCATTGACTAGTCAACCCCCCTTCCTACGCATTGACGGTTTGACCCCAGTGTTTGCTAAATTTTTCTTTCAACAATCATAAATTATAATTCAATGCAACTCCTCTCCATCCGTGAGTGTAATATAGTAATGTCCTAGCCAAAACGGGTTCCTGTTATTTTTTAACTTAAGAGACTCCAACAAGGAAGTTTATATTTATAAGTTTCAAACCTTGACAGGCAAACTTTGTGTCAGTCAACTATATTATAGTCTGTTCTTGAATCATCCCTTGACAAATCATTGGATGTTTCATGTGCTAGTGTAGGTGCGCAGCACACTATTGGTGCTATTATTGTTTTATATCCATTTGTTAGATATTGTTTTGGGGTAATCCCTATCTCTCAAAATTTTGAGGCTAGTTCTATTCATTGTTTGCTTAACCTGCTCAATGGTTAATATATTTAAAAACATTCGGCGAGGCCTGCCATGAGCAATTTTTTGTGTTGTTCAGAAAGTTGCTATAGGGAGTTAGCATAAATACTCGTAGATTGGTAAGATAAAGTCCTTGCCAACGATGGACGAATCATTCGGGCACTGCCCGAGTTCGATCCAGCTCTAGAGCAACTCTTGGCCAGGGGATGTGCCTCTCTCCCTGAGTAGGATTAGTCTCACTCCTTTGTGATTGGTTGCCAATCTGAGTGGGGACCACCTGTGGTTTAAACCAAAAAAAAAAAGTCCTAGCCAAGGCTATTATATTATTTTATTCAGTTCATCTAGGTCCTTTTAAATTTGGAAAAGAAAAATGAGGTCTATATTTTGGCATGATATTAAATTTTAAAGTGGTTATACGAAGGATTGGTTGTTGGACAATCAATTTTGTCAGCCAATATTTATGGCGTGCTCTACTACCAACAGCTGGTCTCTTAGAATTTTTTTTTTTAATTTTTTTTAATTTTATTTTTATATATTGGGTTGGGTTAAGAATCTTAAGATTTGATTGATTGATAATTTTAATTTCTGAGGTATCACATACTATGATTGATGCTTATGGGTTTTGTTGGCTGCAAAATAGCAAACAAAAATATTATCAAATCTTGCAAGTGCACAAATCATGAGAAATAACACAGCAGAAAAGTAAGGATTATCCCCACAGAGAATTAATTACCTACTAAAATAATGAGTTTATATCTAAGACACTTTAAGCTTTAATCTAACTAAAAATAAGAAGACATAAAGACTCTAAACGCATACACACGAATGAGGGTTTGGAATTGATTATTAAAACTAAGAAATTAAATAACTAGAAATAAAACGCATTAGAAACTTAATGGGAAAATAAATGGAAAACACTAGCTAGGTGTTGCACGGTGTCTACATAAATACTTATATTCCAAATTATAACCTAACATGATGTTTACTTAGATTTAATAATTGGAATTCATTAAGAACAAAGAGAATATGAATATCACATGAACCCTAAAACATGGTATCTATCATAGGTAATTCATGAATCAATTTCTTTCAATTGAGTCTTATTTCAATTAATTGTTGCAGCCTAGGATAGATTCGTATGGTGTTCGACTTGTATCCTTGCAATATAGATTCTATAATAAAATAATTATGCTCTAAGGTGATCAATCAAAGAAACATAATAATATAATAACAATTTTTATGGAGAAATTGAAATCATCATATTGAGAAAACAATGCTTCATTAAACAAACTTGTCTATCGAATTGAAATCATGTTTAGAGCCTCAAGAGAGCCAAACTAACAAAAAAATTAGCTAAATATAAAAACTAGAAAAATAAATAAAAACATCTAATCTAAAGAAAGGTAGAAGAAGAGAATGTTGCTTGAGTCTGCAATCCTCCATCTAACTTTGGACTCTCTCTCTTGTGGAAAATTCTTGGTATTTATATGTGACTTCTCCTTGTGAACTCCCAATTGTTCTTCGGTTTAGGAAATCCACCAAGTAGGAAAGTAGAATGAATTAAGGAATAAAATTTCTTTCCTAATTGGAATTTTCTTTTTTGATGATTGACTCATGATTTGAGTTTAGGAAGTTTCCCAAACATCCATTGATCTTCTAGAGTTATTAGAATTTGATTTGGGAAGTTTCGGAACAATTTTGGACTATTAAGGAGTGTATTCTCGCTAACCAGGCTGCAAGTCGCCTGGAACTCGCCTAAGAAGTCGCCTGACTTACTGATTTTGATGGCCGTTTGCAAAGCTATTTGCGAGGCGAGTTGAGGAACCCACCTAGGTTACTAGTGACATTTTCAACTCCAACCTTAAGTTACTAAAACGACCGTATCTCCCTCTAGAAAATTCTGATTGACGAATCGTAAAGTTTGCTAGAAAGTAGACATTCAGGGCTTTCGAAATATATATGGGTCTCAGCTTGTTTCGATTTGAGGAGAGAATTATGGTCTTCACAAGTTAGACATTCTTCACGAGCATTCCTCCAAACTTCTTTAAAATCAGCTTTTTACCTTAAAACTTAACACGAGCTATCTTCTACACATTCTCAACAAACACGTTAAAATATCCAATTTCATCCAAGAACATAGCATAAAACATAGGAATTAGAGATCTCAAATGCAAACATTTATGACCTAACAGGTTTTGTCATAGTCAATTAGTTATCATGTGAGGACAGGCAATTGATTTTTCCAGATAGCATCAATTCTGAAAGTTGATTTCTGGTAGATCATCCTTTTAAAAGTCTGGCTGCTGTAGTCTTGCTAATTTTAGTAAACAACATACTACAGTTGAGTATTTGCTTTTTCTTGTTCTGTGCTAACTACCATTATGAACTCCGTGAGATAGTTCTTCAAACAGCATGGAAGGTTGGAAAGGATGGAATTGAGGCTGGTACCAGTCTGGTGCCTGTAAGTTTATTTTGTCTGTGTTTAAGTTTTACCCTCTCAAATTGAAGTTGCAGTTAAAAGGTTTACTTATTCATCCTTTTGTTGCTAGGATTCTGTACCAAGACCAGTAGCAAGGATTTCCGTTACAGTAGTTGCATTGACTCTTTCACTCTTTGTACTCAAGTCATTCCTCTCTACTGCATTCTTTGTATTGGTAAGTTTTTTTTTTTTTTTTTTTAATCTATTATTACTGTTTTTATTTCTTTCTTAATCCCTCATCTGTAAGCATAGATTGGTGATATTATTTTGGTTTATTCTAAATAGAACAAAATAAAAGTTCTTGAGTTCTATTGATTCTGAAACCACTGTGATACTTAAAACAAGATCATGTATAACAGCCCAATATCCAATCCAATACGTGGCTGATTATCAAGATTTTAGAGTGTCACTGATGTAGAACCAGCAGGAAACAGGTAGAAAAGGAGATTGGAAAAACACAACAATTCTTTATTTAATTCAATTCATCAAGTCTAACCCTACAAAAGGCTCTAAAATGACCTTTTATAATGATCAGATACAAGAGATAAATACAAAGAGTTTAAATAGAAAACAAATACTAAAAGATAATAACCTGAATCAATTATCTCCTTTAAAGGAGATAATATCCCAAAGATAAATACTAATAAAATAACAAAAGATAATATCCCCAAAACTCTTAATTATCTTTCCTAAAATTACGCCTAATGTAAGTTCTCAAATCCCTAACCACTTCCCCACCATTCTCCCCTGGTTGAAAAGAACTCGACTCTGGCGAGTAGTGCTGTATATAATCTTCCAATAAGGACAGGGCAAGACCATGAACTTCGGACTTTGAAATCCAAGTGTCCTCAGTTGAAGAATGTCTGTGCCGACAAACCAAAAATTGTCGACAGCCACCCTAAGTAGAGGTAACAAGGCGATCATCCAAAATCTGCTCAACCTAATCGACAAGATTGGCTGCAACAGGCGGAATGGAAGGCAATGGGCTACTAGAAGGACCTGCAGAGACATTAGAGGAAATAACAGGAGGCTCGAATGTACCCCGGTAAGGATACAAGTCCGACACGTTAAATACTAGACTAATTGTTAAATCAGCTAGCAAATCAAGAAATAAGTATTAGATCCAAGCCGTTTGAGAGCACGAAAAGGCCCAATGGCGTGGGCATGCAATTCTTTAACTGAATGCTGTGGAAAACGGGCTAGGCATATGCGAACCATGACAAAGTCAACCTCCCTAAAATGGTCTACGGTGCACATCGGTAGATAATTTATAGTTATCATTACTTAATGCAATTTGGCGATGCACTTCATTATGTAAGTTATGCATATGAGTGGCAAAATCAGTAGCAAATTTAGATGTACGTGACTCAAGTGGTAATGGTGCCAAGTCAATAGGTTGATGAGGTGAAATGTCGTGAACAATCATAAATGGGCTTTTTCCGGTGGTTCGGTTGATCTAGTTATTGTAAGCAAATTCAGCCATAAGAAGAAAAAGGTCCCAATTACCAAGTTAATCACTCATCACACATCTAAGAAAGTTGCCTAGGCTACGATTAACGACCTCAGTTTGACTATCAATTTGGGGATGAAAGGCAGAGAACTTAAGGGTAGTACCAAATAATTTCCATAAAGTCTTCTAGAAATAACTCATAAAACGCACATCATGGTCAGATACAATGGTAACCGGCAATCCATGTAAACGTACAATCTCCCTAAAGAACAATCGTGCGACAAGTGAAGCATCAACTGTTTTGGAACAGGGGATGAAGTGGGTCCTCTTAGAGAATCTATCAACAACCACCAGTATTGAGTTATGAGCACGTACCGTTTTGGGCAACCCTAAAACAAAGTCCATGCTTAAGTCTCTCAGGACCAGTGTTTTGTTTTGTTTTGTTGCCTTAACTAAATGACAGGTCCTACACTGGGAAACTATCCTAGCAACATCACGTTTCAAAGAAGGCTAATAAAACCTATCCTCAATCAAAGCTATGGTTTTATCACGACCCAAATGACCAGTCTTGTTTGGTATTTCTCTTTCAACCTAATTTTCATCTCAGACCAAAGGGTGAGGGGATCCTGACCTAGACGATCATACTGCATTTGGATGTTCCGCCAATATTTCTTAGCAGAACCGTCGAGCTTAAGTTTGGCAAAACAAATTTTCTGTTCGTCAATCATAGGATACCACTCAAAGTAGTCATCCATGGCAGCAAGCCAATCTAGGAAGACATTGGCATCTAACCTACCATCAAATTCCGAGGCATCTACCTTAACCCTTCTAGCCGGATCAACATGGTTATCAGAAGATCTTCTATGGAAATCTCTACAGTCATCATAGGGGTTCCTATAGGGGTCAACATTCTGGCGAGGAAGAAGATTAGGTGGATGCCTAACGTCATAATCCTCAGCAGGTAGACCTCTAAAGGCATGCCTAGGTGGTCTATATTCTTCAGGTTCATCATCAGATTCAGGTCGAAAGGTTTGAGTATTCCTATGTAAAGGGAGGACCCTAGAGGCCGAAGCTCTAAAACCTATATTGGACAAACTCGAATGTCTATGACCTAGGACAGGTGTAACCCATGGTAGACCCAGTAATATGTTCTTCCATATGTTGTTTACCTCTATCACTAGGAGATGGTGAGTGTTAAAATCTGTGAACTGAGCCTCGACACGGGTAAAAGTTTCACGCATTTCATTTGTAAGGTCAAGTATTTGCTTCCCAATGTCATTTTGGACTGCCGTGATTTTGTAATTTAGAGCTTGGTTAGATTGTTCAAAGTTTTGTTTGGTAACCATTATGTGTATTATTAATATTAAAACACTAATAATAAAAATAAATTAGCCGGATGTGCACAATTTACCTATGACTCTAAAGGGTTTGTTTATAGGATAGTGTATGCAATTGCGAACAATACACTAGGTAAGCTCTCAGGAAAGGTTGGAGGGTCACAATGGACACACTTAATACCAGCCTCCGTTGACAAAACTTTCCTAGACATATACGTCTACAACCAAATACCCAATTCCAATAAACGTCTAAAAATAAAACAAGGGTTTTTTTTTTTTTTTTTTTTTTTTTTTTTTGGTGTTTTATGAAAATGCAATTGTTTAATAAAAGACAACAAAAACAAAAAAAAAAAAAAAAAAAAAAAAAAATTGTAACTCAAATATAGCAAAAAAAAAAAAAGAAAAAAAAAGACTGGATTGATGCAAATAAATAAGAAAAACCTACGAATTTAACAAAAAACCAATGAAATTCGATATCAGAATAGCCAACCTCTCCTCCGAAGTAAGCTAACAGTTGATGAATCTGAAATTTGTTGATGTGGAAATTTGTTGAAAAGTCCCTCTAGATTGCACAATTACGAAAACACCCTGAAGAATGGTAATTTACGACAAACCCAGTAGGTTTCAGAAATCACGAAACAGCCCAGTAAAATATCCACCAGACCCCCCAACTATTAGAAATTTGCGAGAAGGACCTGGTCGACAAATCTACCACCCGGACACTAGTAGACCGGAAATTGGACATCCGGTTAGAAGAAGCGGAAGTCGGCGAATCTCTTGGGCCTGCCGGTGAGGTGCCACGCTCCGGCGATTGGCGGCGACGGCAAAGGTGGTTGCGGTTGTTGTGTTTGGGCAGATCTGCACTGATGGAGGCGGAATCGGAGGTCGACGAAAAAGGAAAAAGTGACGGTCAGCCTTTTCTGAATCTGATGGTGCCGGTGGTGGCGACCACGCATCGGTGGCGCGTGGGTGGTGGCTTGTGGGTGCCTGTACTTCCGGCAAGTAAGGTTTCTGATTTCTGATATGTGTTTACGGATGTGAGGCTTGGTTGGTGCAGATTTGTGTGGGAAAAAAAAAAAAAATGAAATTGATAGAAGCGAATAGGAACGAAATATTGGCTATAATACCAATTGATGTAGAACCAGAAGGAAATAGGAAGAAAAGGAGATTGGAAAAACACAACAATTCTTTATTTAATTTAATTCAATTCATCAAGTCTAACCCTACAAAAGGCTTTAAAGAGGCCTTTTATAATGATCAGATACAAGAGATAAATACAAAGACTTTAAATAGAAAACAAATACTAAAACATAATAACCTGAATCAATTATCTCCAAAAGAGACAATATCCCAAAGATAAATACTAATAAAATAACAAAAGATAATATCCCCAAAACTCATAATTATCTTTCCTAAACTTACACCTAACGTAAGTTCTCAAATCCCTAACCACTTCCCCATCAGTCACTCATGTTGCTCATCTATCAATCAAGTACTAGGATTAGAATTCTAGAGGATAGCAATATTAATAACATGTATATGCATGTGTTCACTGTTCATGTGTTCACAGCAGAATTCTTTTTCCGTCTTCTTCATACAATTTAATAGATAAGCCAAAACCAAATAAATAGACAAATAAAGTCACAAGCATAAAAATATTGAGATGCTAAAGTTCCAAGGAAAACCCTTTAATCAGAAGGGAAAACTATAGAACGCTAGTCTAGGAAAAACTTCCGCTAATAAATTAATGGTTACAACTAATTGTTCTGTAATAAAAATCAATAGTTGATAATCATAGACTCTTCACTCAAAAGTAGAATTCAACAAATATCATTAAACTAAAAAATTTGGATTGCACCGTATAGAAGGGAGGAAACATGATATAAGCTACGAGAAATGTAGCTTAGACCGTGGCAACATTAGTACTAAATTCCGCTGATATTGGAAGAAGATTCACCATTGAATTATGAGCACCTTGATGCCAAACAAATCCACTTATGCTCCTTTTTTCTCTCTCTCTGCTGCACACACCTTTCCTTTATTTATTTATCTTTTTCGATGTGTAGCTCCACATCTTCTTTTGTTTTGTATGGTTTTCATTTTATGTTTTGGAATAAAAATCTTTAGTTGGCGGGTCACACTCCACACAACTGAATTCCCCCTCACTCTCACATTGCCAAGAGCTCTCGCTTATCTACTTTCTCTTCAAAGCTGCAATCTTCTCTTTGGGTAATGTCACACTCCACACAACTGAATTCCCCCTCACTCTCACATTGCCAAGAGCTCTCGCTTATCTACTTTCTCTTCAAAGCTGCAATCTTCTCTTTGGGTAATGTCTTTAGATCGTGAGTGAAAAGTAGAGTTCTTATTGAGATGGATGGCACATTGACAATCATTGGAAAGATAAATTTATCTTGCTTTGGCCCAATTCTTGCAAGAATGTTTTAGTGAAAACAATGTATTCAGCCTCATTGGTAGACAAAGTGACTTACTTTTGCAGTTTAGATTTGTTGTGCGGTTCCCTAGAGGATGGACCCAACCAACGAAAGATTTAAAACAATGAAAAGAGATGTGGTGCCACTCATTGAGAAATAAGAAAAGGAACACATTGGGAAAAAAGAAAAAAGAAAAACAAAGGAGACGTGAGCAGCAAAGAGAAAAAAAAGAGGATAGAAAAGAAAAAATAAATAGTGAGATCATTCAATATTATCGGTGACGGCCTAAACTATGTTTCTGTTGGTTGAGATCATTGTTTCCTCTCTTGTATTGCACTCAATATTTGTTAGAATCCACCCTTCAGATGAAGAGTTGTTGATTGATTATTGGCTTTTGGTTTTTACTAGAGAAAAATTGTTGAGACCCATTACTTCACTAGTGGAAGTTTTTGTGCTAGGTTAGCATCTTGTGGTTTGCCCTTCATATTGAGGGGTGTTCCACGTAAAATCCGATGTCTGAATTTTTTATGAGCTTCTTGTTATCTTACTCAGTTATTTGCATATTTATTTGGTGATTATTATTTGGTTTTGGTATGTCTATTTAATTTGTCAGAGTAAAAACGAATTATCATTCCACTGATTTTCTGATTATTGATTTTTTTTTTTTTTTTTGAGGCTTGAAGCATTGTATTTTTCTTCCATGGAAAATCCTGTACTTCCATTACGTTAGAAGCCTTTGATTTCCGAACTAGTTTCTACTGCTTTAATATTATTTCACAGAAATGGTTATTTTCTTTCTTTTAAACAAACAGAAGAAAAAGAAGGGGCTGCTATGGTGTATTTATATGATAATAATGCTGAATTCTGTATTCTGTTTGGTGAACAGGCCACAATGGGACTTGCGTATTTCATATTTATTGCATTGAACAAAGATGATAGGTCAAGAGGGAGTGGAGGTTCCTCTTCCAAATCTACAGAGAACAGAGGTTCCACAGCGACGGAGGAGGAAGCTCTTGAAGAAGCTAGAAGAATAATGGACAAATACAAGTAATAACTGCAGGATGGGATGCAAGCAGCATGAGTGTTGATGATGCTCTGCATCTCAGATGTATATCATTTCACTTTCAAATGTGCCTTCCTGACTAATGCCTAACAATCTGGCTGTCATAGAGGATCATAAACCACAACACAAATTTACAACCTTCAAGGCATCGGATTCCACGAAAAGAGGAGTGAAACCACTGTCAGCTGCCATTAAAATACCTTCTAAAATTGCTTTGGCCACTGCAATTTCCACCATTGAAAACAAGACCAGCAGCCGAAAGCAGGGTTGGCAATTTGAGGGCCCAAACCTGCACTTGACCCAACCCCTCAAAAACAAACCCCGGGAATTTTCAAAGGGCCTAAACCCAGCCCAAATAAGCAATTTATGCATTGGTAGGGTTCCAACCCAACCCAACCCGCAAAAGTCAGGGTTTTACCCAACCCAACCTATTTTGACTCGGATATTTAACCCAAATTCTTTACATATATTTTTTTTACCCATATTTAAACCCGGATTCATTGAGCCAAAAGTTTTAGGCCACAATTTTTACAAAAATTCTATTAAAACAATTAATCTAAATAGAAAATTTTTGGGGATAATTACCTCGGTAGCTATTAATTTGGGTCACCACTACTAAAATGGCTATTAGATGGGAAATTGATTTTAAAATGACTATTTTTGACGAACACCGTTACACTAATGGTCATTCCGTTATAACACGGTTAAGTTTTTCTAGAACTACTATAGTGGTTGTCAATTCGTTCACTTGGTATCCAAATGACTATTATCATCATTTTTTTTTTTCCAGAATTACTCTAGTAGCTTGCCATTTGGTCAATTGGTATCAAAATAGCCATTATAATTGTCTCTCTTTTTTTAGAATTACTCTATTGATCATTTATTTGGTTAATTGGTATCAAAACGAATTTCCAACAGAAAAATTTAATGTGGGCTGCATATCTAAAACTAACCTTGGAACATGATTTTGGGTATGTGTAAAAGATTGCACAACTTCTTCTTCTGTCACATCACGGTTTTTGAAGAGAGAGAGAGAGAGAATGGATTTGGAGGAGTTGGAGGAGGAGACACAACACTTAGTAGACAATAAGGAGAAATAAAATAAAATAAAAATAATAATGTTTTCGAGTGGCACTAAAGTGGTTTCGTTTGACAATAAAATGAAATAAATAAATCGAGAGAAGAAAGAGGAGTCTAGATTCAAGTGGAAAAAACAAACGATCCATTAGATTCCGTATCAGCACTCACAATATTGGAAAAAAAATCCATTAGATATGGAATCCAATTGATATGGAACCTATTTAACAGTAAACTTAATGGAGTTTGACGGAATGACCTTGAGTGTAACAATATTCATTAAAAATAGCCATTTTGAAACCAATTCCCAATCTAATTATCATTTTGATATTGATGACCCGAATTGATTGGTTGGGGTAATTATCCCAAATTTTTACAACTCAATCCAAATAGAAATTTATTTACATACTACTAAAAATCAAAATAAAAATAATCTAAAAAACCAAACACAAAAAAAAAATAAATAAATAAATAATAAAAAATAAAAAATCATAACGGTGTTGCCGGCTATTCGTCATCTACTCCTTCAACATAAACTTCTTCTGGAATACGACCTGATAACAATAAAAATAAAGTAAAAACAAAAAGTATAATCAATATCAATGGTAAGTAATATAATAAAAGTATAGCATAATTTGAAAATTTTCATATCTCGAAGAGGAGCCCATATCCAATTTTATGCATACATCAATGCCTCCAACGTGTTCGAATGCAATCTTCTATGATGTGGACTCAAAAATCTACCGCCAACACTAAACCAAACTCAGAAGCCACCGTAGAGACGAGAATAGCCAAGATGTCTTTGGCAATCATAGCCAAAATCAGATACTTCTCTTTGTTAACCTTCCACACCAAGACAATATATCTAAGTTATAGGTGTTATTTTCAACTTGTTCATCCAAATATCTCTCTACCTCTGACTTATTCATACTACTAACAGCCACATATATGTAGTTATTGCAACTCTACTCTCAATACTCTCCAACAATTTTAATGTTTTATCCCTCTCAATATTATACAACTTAAAAATCTCACTTTTGAACGTGTTTCTACTCATTGATTCAAACTTGGGTTAACAATATTCCATCACTTCCCAAAACCTAATGTATTCAACCAAACGTAAAGGAAGCTCATGCATAATAATCATCTTTGCTACTTTAGCTTTACCAACATTATATATGATCAAACAAAGTATTTGTTTAATATGTGGCTGCTTGATGTTTGCCAAGACACTTTTCATTTTTCCACGTGTCTTTTCAAACTTGATGTCCCCGTCCCTTGATCGGCAACCAATACTTTTTCATAAAATTTACACTTTACTTTTCTTACACCGTCAATATCAAGTTATCAACTCCTGTAATGTGAGTCAAAATAAATGAAGTTTCACATTTTTGTTTAGAGATACCTGAAGCACTACTTAGCTCAACATCTACAACCCAATACCAGTAGAAGTATTAATTTGACTTCCTTTAATACTAGTCATATTGTTTAACTAACAATCTAATAAATTTGAAATATTCAGTCAAATACCAAGCCCAACAAATAAAAACACACATGCAATTAAAGGATACAAGAATGGAATTCATCCCATATAGTTTGATATTTATTTTGACAGTTAATAGATTTTAATAGTTGACAAGATGAGGTTGGTTGACTTGGTTCGGTGGTAAACCCCTCACATCTGCACAAGTGTGGGTTCTAGTCCTCCCCCTCATAAAAGAACCCCGAATTTATGTAATAGTGTAATACTTAATAAAAATAAATAAATAAATAAATAAAACTTTTAATCCAATTCAGGACTTTGCTTAATTACAGTCACACACATTCACGTTACATTGAATAATTCAAACAAAATGTTGTATACTAGATTTTTTCTCCGCATATCTATTAATCAGGTTGAACAAAATACATATGTTAATGGTTTGAGAACCCCACCAAAAAACCCACATGATATATGAATTCTGAATCTGAATCAGACAAGGAACAGAACAAACTAAAACTAATATAAATCTATAATTCACTGCTACAAAAGGAAGTAAAAATGTCATGGCAACATGATAAACCCAAATAAATATAAGAACTGACCTGAAAGCCAATCTTGTTGATGAAGAGCTGACCTGAAGCTAAAATCCTAACTCGCATGCAGTTGAAGATGAAATTAAAAAAATTTAAGAAATCTTCAAAACCCAACATGTAATCAACACGAAGAACACATACAAAGATGCAACCAAAACACCCCACGAAAATTTAGACACAAAAAGGAACCCAGATGAAGAAAATATGATTTACTTAACAAGAAAAGGAACCAAGATGAAGAAAACAAATTTTACTTTGATTTACCTCTGCATGAACGAAGCCCTAATTGCCCTACTTGGAGCTAGGGCTAGGGCTAGGGGTACGTGGAGCTAGGGCTCACGTAAGCCCTACTTGCTCTTCCGCATGAACGAAGTTTCCCGACCAATGAGGATCTGAGTCATACCAAACACTGATGTAAGTCCTGCAGAAGGCACCACTCAAAAAGGGTATGAAGTTCACTAGAGGCGGGATAGTAGTTGAGCATTTAATGCTTTCATAGCACACACCAAAGACGTAAGATGAGCTCCAACAGCTAATATCTCTTATCCGCCCCCAAAGAAGCCGACGATCAATAGTCGAAACGAGTTCCATCTTACCCCTATGAAGGGTTAACTCTTTTGTTCACAGAGGAGCAACCTGCTTCCCCTAGCAAAAAGAATCGCAAAAATGTTCCTAACCTGAAACGAGGAAACAGGGGACAAGCCAGCTTGACATGCAGTGATTGTACTGTTGAGATTTATGTTATAAAGCTTGTAATTTATAAATGTTATAAATTCATTAAAAAAAGGAATAGTTATTTCATTCAATTAACATGTCTCATACGTTTATATTATATGTGTTAAACATCCGAGATTGCTAGATGTAATCTCAAACTGAGTATATTAATGTCATATATAGAGGAATTCATTTTAAGACATGCAATCTAAAGAGTCCATAGAAAGCAAATAAAGTTAAGTACTTTATTTGTGGTTAATCTACAACTGTGGTCCATTCCGTATTGTACGATGGTCTTATCCTAAACTACTTATATGGTGATATGAGAATGGAGGCACCTTATATGATGTGATCATATAGGACTGAGCCACGATCTATATGAATCTATCACAAAGATCCGTTAGTTGAAAAGATTCATATATATCGACAAATGATGGTTATATATGGGTGATCTAAATCCTGAGTGTCTTGCTGACCCCTCCAAGTTAGATCGTGTTTCTTGACGCATTCCCGATCAATAACTCCGTATCTTGAAATCACGGTTTGGTTGTGGTGGGAAGTTATGTAGACAATAGAAGAATCCACTCATTCTTGCGAGAAATAGATGAGTAGTTCCCTTAAGGGTTGATTCAACTTGAACGATTAAGAGCACTCTCCTTCTTCCGTAGAGGAATGAAGGATATAATCATTCATTAGAGAATCAATGATACTTAAAGAAAAATATATGAAAGGGAAAGTGGGCTACATTGCTTGGAAAATAGATTTAGCCAAAGCATATGATAAGTTGCAATGGGACTTTATCAAATGTGTGCTTGAAGAAGTGGGGATTACGGGTACTATAAATAATCTAATTATGAGTTGTATTATGAGTGTTCAGTACCAGGTTATAGTTAATGGTGAAGTTTCTGAGATCTTCACTCCTAGGTGTGGGATTAGGCAGGGAGATCCACTTTCTCCCTACATTTTGGTGTTATGTATGGAGAAATTATCCCACATTATTAACCAGAAACTCTTAGATGGCTGCTGGAAACCAGTGAAGATATCTAGAGGAGGGCCTAGCATTTCCCATCTCTTTTTCGCCGATGACCTTATTCTCTTTGGGAAAGCTTCGGCTCCTCAAGCGGAAATCATGAGAGATTGTTTGGAGGTTTTTTGTGACCTATCGGGGCAACAAGTTAGTTTCTCTAAATCTAAGGTGTATTGCTCGAGTAACATAAGAGATGCTACTGCCAAAGAGCTTGCTGATATCTGTGGCTCTCCTATTACCAAGAACCTAGGTACTTATTTAGGGGTTCCTCTCATTCATGGGCGTATTACGAAGGAAACCTATAATGAGATCCTTGAGAAGACTCAGAAGCGTTTGGCTTCATGGAAGAGTGCTTCCCTATCCTTTGCGGGCCGTTGTACTCTTATTAAATCAGTGACAGCTGCCATCCCTATTTATGCCATGCAAACCATTAAACTCCCTTCGATTATTTGTAAAAAGCTTGACAAAGCTAACAGGGATTTTTTTGTGGGGCAATTCGGAGGCTAAAGGGAAAGTTCACCTTGTGAAATGGGATAATGTTTGTGTGCCGAAGCAGCTAGGAGGTCTAGGCATCAAAAGAATGAAGTTAATGAATCAAGCCCTTTTGGCTAAAGTTGGGTAGCGTTTAAATCAGAGGGATTCTGGTCTGTGGGGCAAGTTGCTTAAGGATAAGTATGTCAAGAGAGGAAATGGCATTTCTTATGAGAATTTGAAGTCTAAAAACTGCTCTTCTACTTGGAGAGGTATCATGTATGGAGCTAAGCTTCTTTTGGATGGTATGAGCTGGAGAGTTGGTAATGGTTGCCGAATCAGATTCTGGTTTGATGTGTGGGTGCTTGAATGTGGTGTGTTGAAGATCCATGCTAATCCTCCTTTGTTTGACATCCAGGGGAATCAGAAAGTCAGTGATTTTATTACTGATTCTGGTTGGGATATTTGCAAACTTTCT
This sequence comes from Acer campestre, assembly GCA_954870605.1. Lineage (NCBI taxonomy): Eukaryota > Viridiplantae > Streptophyta > Magnoliopsida > Sapindales > Sapindaceae > Acer > Acer campestre. The sequence goes on from OX940802.1 coordinate 24,583,793, forward strand.
GCTGTGCTTCCCTGGCATATTGTCTTGCGCATTATCAGTATTCATGTGGTCCAAGATGCTGAAGATGTTGCTGTTTGGAGTTTATCTAATGATGATACTTTCTCGGTTAAGAGTGCTTATGATGGTAATATTAGGGGTGCTGAAGAAGCTGACTGGAAGTGGGCTTTTCTATGGAAACTCAAGCTCCCTCCTAGAGTTAGTCATTTTCTATGGACCCTCTTGCATGGGAAATTGTTGACCAACCACCAACGAGCCTTGAGAGGCCTAACTGTTGATACCACCTATGAGAAATGTAAGGAGGCTTGTGAAGATATTGATCATATTTTTAGGAAGTGCCCTGTTGTAACTGTCATTTGGGAGAATATTTGTAAGGGTGTCACTAGCAATTGCTCCTTTCTGGCTGATTGGGAGGATTGGATTTGTAGTAATCTCAGATGTAACAAGTTGATCATGGGAAGAGTTCCTAACTACCTCCTCTTTGCTGTCTCTCTTTGGTATATTTGGAAGTGGAGATGTGAGAGTATTTTTAATCCTACTGCTAAGGCTTCTTATGTCCCTAGCAAGACTATTTGGAGGCATATTGAGGAGTGGTTGGAAGCTAATAGCAGATTGGATAACAGCAGTGGTGTTGTTAACCAGTTGGTCTCGTGGAATGCCCCCCCTCTTGATTGGGTCAAGCTCAATGTAGATGGAAGTAGGTTGCCTGAGTCTGGTGCTATTTCTACTGGAGGTGCTGTCAGGGATCATAGGAAGAAGTGGTTAGGTGGGTTTGTTTTGAACAAAGGCATTGGGTTTGTGCTGGAAGCTGAGTTATGGGGCATCCTGAAGGGATTGAAGTTGGTTTGGAAGGCTGGTCACAAGAAGGTTTTTGTTGAAAATGACTCCCAAACTGCTGTGGATCTCCTCAACAATGGGAATTACTCTCTTCATCCTTTTTATGGTATCATTCGTGAGTGCATTTCTCTAATCAAGAAGGATTGGAATTGTGTGATTCAACATATCTATAGGGAATGTAACAAGGTGGCTGATTGTCTGGCTAGTATTGGCCATGCCATGGGTTTGGGAACCACTTTTTTTTACCGAGCCTCCTGCTCAGGTCATTGACCTCCTGGACTGTGATTTCAAGGGTTCCCCTGTGTCTAGGTCTGTTCCTAGTCTGTAGTTTTTTGCTTTGGCTGGTTAGCCTTCCTTTGTACCAAAAAAAGAAAAAAGAAAAATATATAATTAGAGAGGTATAACGGACTTTATGACCTAGCTCTAATTATAAACTATTTGTGGAGGATCATACCATATGTAATAGCCATATTGATGGACATTGATAATTTGGTTGTGTAAAATATCTACAGTTACGAGAGTACAACCTTGGAATTTTAGTGTAATAACTTCGAGATTAATAATTGTAAAATATTAATTAAAAATTTTAATTAATTTTTCTAAGTATTATTGGAGCTCAAAACTATGGGTCCATTAGGTCCCCTTACTAGCTCTTTACGATTGATAATAACAAGGCTCACAGAAAATTGGATGGTTCAATTAATTATGTTACAAAAGTAAATGAGAATTAATTAAATGATATGATTATTTAATTAATATATTATTTAATTGATTAATTAAATATTATTAAATAATATGATTATTTAATTGACATATTAATAATTAAGAATTATTAATTGTTATTTGGAGGTTTCAGTTTCAAACCTTGACAAGAGCAAAAGAATAAAATAATAAGAGATTATTTTTATTTGTTTTAAAGGGTCAAAGGTTCAAACTTCAAACCCTAGTGCTGATCGAATTAAAAAAGGATTTAGAATCCTGTTTTAACTTGGTTTACTAAGCCCTAGGATCCGAGTTTACAAGATATACTTATCAAGAAAATAAACTAACCTAACCCTAATTGTGTGTGTGTGTGTGAGTGAGAGAGAGAGAGAGAGCGGCAAGGTGAAAGGAAAAGAAAAAGGTAATTTTTTTTTCTTCACAAGCTTGGTCGAATTCAAAGAAGAAGACAAAGGGTTATTTTCGAATCTCTCAAGCCTCCATTCAACTACTCCCAGAATCCGTGACGTGCCCACACACACAGTTGCTAGATCGTGGGACATAGCTCGGAAGGCTTAGTGGTGAAGGATTGAAAAGAAAACGAAGGAGTGTTCTTCAAAGGTATGAAAATAAATCTCTTCCTCATGTTTGTGTATACAAAAAGGTCCAAAGAAGATAAAAATTTTAAAACCTATCATTCTTAACAAAACTTTCTCAATGCGCATTGGAACAGGGGATGTCGTTTCAGGAAGAGCAGTGGGAGAAGTCAGACTTCAATTAAATAGTTGTTTTCTTTCTTTAAATAATGTTTATTACATTCCTGGATTTTCAAGGAATTTGATTTATGTATCCAGACTATTGGAACATTTATATTCAGTTTCTTTAAATAATAAATAAGTTGTTGTTTCTAAAAACGGTTTGAATATTTGTTTTGGTATGATTGAAAACAATTTGTATGTTTTGAGACCATCATTTCATACATCACTACTTAACACTGAATTGTTTAAAGTTGAAAAACCTAAAACAAAACGACAAACGATTTCTCCAAATGAAACGTATCTATGACATCTTAGACTTGGCCACATCAACCTTGATAGGATAGATAGACTAGTAAAAGAAAGATCGTTAAGTCAGTTCAGGATTGGCACTTTACATGTCTGTGAATCTTATTTAGAAGGTAAAATGACCAAAGGCCTTTTACTAGAAAATAGCTTAGAGCTATAAAACAACTAGAGCTTATATATTCAGACGTTTGCGGACCTATGAATGTTAAAGTTAGGGGTGGTTATGAGTATTATGTAACTTTTAGTGATAATTACTCTAGATACAGATATGTTTACCTAATGCAATGTAAGTCAGAAACATTTGAAAAGTCTAAAGAATTCCGAGCTGAAGTTGACAACCAATTAGGCAAAACTATCAAAGTTCTACGATCATATCGTAGATGTGAGTATTGTTAGGATTATGCTTAATAGCAAGAGAGTAATGTTGTTTTTGACAATCTTTTCATATTAATAAAGTGATTTCTGTTTTAACAAATCTTATAGCATTTATAGTTTGATTATTATAATTGTCAAAAGTAAATAATCATAAAGTCAAAAGATTATGAGAAAAGAAGTATTGTTCGTATATCTGGATATGTATGAGGTAGACACAATTCTTTAGTTAGTCTTGAATAATGTTCACAATTTAAGATAAAATGTTGGGCGCCTTTACCTTGTTAAAGTTGTATATTCTTTTCCTAGCATTTGAGTGGGATCAAATGTGCTATGATGAGTCTAAAATCCTCAAAGTGTAGTGTCTTTGGGCAAAAGAATCTAGTGCACTAGGTGCATTGAATATGATCATAATGAAACACTTTATCCAGAACCGTTAGTGGATGAAAGTTTTCACTTGAGGACAATCGGAGAGTCTATCTTAATCCTGAGATAAATGATGGACTTATTGATATGAATCTCACTAAGAGTAGTGAGACCCGGAACCAATATATGGTAATGAAGGATCGTTTTCTAATTCAAGTTTACAAATAAAGAAAATAAAAAGGACCGCGACCCATTGTCTATATGGAGATAAGAACCAACGGTATCAAGAAGGTTGTAGACGCCATACTCAAGAACAAGAAGAAGGTGAGTGATAAGTCAAGTTTGAACGCCATAAGGTATAACCCTTGATAAGTTCATAGTTCAATAAAAAACCAAGAGAAAACGTTCTCTCAAATAATATTATTCCATTCAAAGTCTACTGAATAATACATCATTGAGTCCCTTAAATACTAAAATATCTAAGACCTAAAAGGTAACAAATATTCGGCAATTAATGCCTTACAATCAGGAAAGAAATTAAAGATTAAAACATGCAATTAGTTGACTTGCTCCTTATTTGGAATGCTAAATTTTGGATGTAGGGAAAAATATCGTAGTACACGCAGCGGAAGCGAGACTAAAAATTAGATTTAGTAACTTTAAAAAATTTTCCTTTTTATGAACCTTAACCCTTTAATTAATTAAACATATATATAATCAACAAAAGAAGAATACCTTTTGTCGCGTGATCCGATTGACTTACGTCGATGGTAATCCGCAAGATCTTCAATCCTAGCACGAACGTGAATCACCTAGGAGCGTGGTCTCCCTTTTTCTTTGAATTGCAAACCTGAGAATAGACAAACAAACTTTTCTGATTTCTGTTAGTCACAAAAATTCCAATAGGTTGCTAAGAACGTTCCGGTCACTTTTGAATTCACAATCGTAAGATTGAAATTCGCGTGAACCTAATTCGAAAGTGTGTACAAGATCTCTTGATGTTAAGATCACTAGTACACTATCGAAACAAGAACAATTCTTCTCTCACAAACCTCTAGGCCGAATCACTCACTAGTCTTAGAGTTGGATCTTATTTTTCTCTAGCAAAAGAAAAAGCTCTCAATTGCAAAAACTAGGGTTTGAGAAATAAATAAAGAATATATATATATATTTCTATATAGCCGGCAGTCAAAATGCCAAAAAATATATATATATATATATGTACCCATACAACACGCATCTTTAATATATATCAATATATATATATGTAACTGCACCGCCTAATATATCTATATATATATTGTGCAAAATTAATTGCACACCTATAGTTTCAGTGACTCCGCTGCTACTACAGTAATTCCGCCGCTGCTACAGTGCCCCCGCTACAGTTCTGTCAATGCTACAGTGCCGCTACAGTGTTCCATTGCCGCTACAGTGTTTCTGCTACAGTATTGGTGCCGCTACAGTGTTTCCGCTACAGTTCAGTCACTATTGCAGTCCGCTATAGTATCCGCTACAGTGATTCGCTACAGTATCTCGCTACAGTGATTTTGATACAGGATCCGCTACAGTGATTTTCTACAGCATTTGATGGATCCTATGTGCATGGAGGCCGCTTTGTCTCTTTCATCTCCGGTGGCAGTGTCTTCCACCTCAAATAGTCTGGTTGGTCTGAGTACGGTGAGTGGAGTGAATTCCTCTTCTCAGGTTGTTCCTCTTGCATCTGGTGGGGTGTGTTCATTGGTTGGTGAGTTGATTCCTTCTCAGCCTGAGGGGGATGTTTCGATGATTGTTTCGGATTCTGTTACAGGTCTTATTCAGAGTCCAGGGCCTATGGTCCAGGGTGGTAAGTCTTTTGCGGGTCTTTTCAAAGCTTCTCCTGTTGAGACTTTACCGGTGCCATCAGTTCCCTCTAAGAAGGGGGGGTATGTTTCTGTTCGGGTGGATCCGATTGCTTATCAGGCTCGTCTTGAGTTGTGTAAGAATGCTCTTATTGGTCGTGTGGTGCTTTCCAGTGGTGAGCGGCCTTGGAAGCTTGTGGATCTCAAGGTCAGACTTAGCAAGCATTGGATGCTAAATTCCGATTGGCGACTTATCTCTCTAGGGAGAGGATATTATCAGATTCTTTTGAAGTCTCCTGCTGAGAAGACTCATGTTTGGGGGTTAGGTTCAGTTCATCTGAAGCCAGGTATTCTTCGCCTACAGCCTTGGGTCCCGGATTTTAACCCATCGCTACAGAAGTCCACCAATGCTCAGGTTTGGGTTAGGCTCTTTGATTTATCATGGGAATACTGGCATCCAAAAATTATTTCTGACTTGGCTAGAGGGATTGGGGTGCCATTGCGGTTGGACAAGGCTACTAGTGATGGGGATTTTGGTCATTATGCTAGAGTTCTAGTTGATGTGGATGTGTCATCAGTGCTGCCTACTTCGGTGTTGCTAGAGAGGGATGAATTTCATAGCTCTTTTATAGCTGTTGAGTATGAGAATCTCCCAATTTTTTGCTCTACTTGCTCTTCTATAGGTCATTTGCCTAATTCTTGTCGTTGGAACAAGTCTTCTAAGGTTCCTCTAACTAGTTCTGCAAAATCAACCCAGGATATAGCGGGGGATTCTAAAGTTTTTGGAGCTGATGGTTTTCAGCCTGTTCGGACCCGTTCTTCTAAATCAGTTTATCGCCCTGTTATTGCACCTCAGGAGGAGGTCCCGTTATCCAATGTTTTTACAGCTATTCATCAGGATATAGGTGGTCAAGATTCGGTGGTTGTCCATACTTCAGTAGGGTCTAATTTGATTTCAGGATCCATTCCGTCCACTAGTTTGGTTCTTTCTTCGGATCCATCTTCGTCTACCGTGTCAGCTGTTTCTGAAGTGGTTTCGAGTTCGGTTCCTCCAATGATTTCCCAGGCATTGCAGATTTGCAAGGGTTCAGGATTTGATTATGAGGGCACTGATTCAGTTCTGGTTTCTAGTTCTTCGGTTGTTAATCCTTCTATTAGTTCTATCAGTTCGACTGTAGGGGTGATGCATGATGCTAAGACTATTGTTCAGGGTTCTTCGTTGGTCAATCAGGTTCGTCCTATGGTCTCTACCATTTTATCTAGGTCATCTTCTCGTCCGGGTCAGACAGCTCGTCGGCAAGTTAGGGTTCATGAGGTTTCAGGCAATCAATCATCTGAGGAGGCGGTTGTGTCTTCTTTTTCGAATGTCACTGTGGATCAGAGTAGTGATGGATCTGGTTTTTCTTGTTCTTCGGTTGTGGTTCCTAGGGTGCTTATTCGGACCTCGGGTCCATTGTCAGAATCTCAGGCCGAGCTTCGTCTCATCCCAAATTCTTCATGGGCTTCCCAAATGGAGGAGGGTGAGTTCGCCGATGATGAGATTGCTCAGAGAGCTTTGAGGGTTGAGCGTAGGCTGGCTTCTTTAAAGTCCGGATATCGGGCTCCTCCGATGGTTTTCGATGATTAATGTTCTCTTTTGGAACTGTCGTGGGATCCGAGGCGAGCCCACGAGGCGGGTACTTAGAGAGTTATGTCGTTTACATAGACCTACTTTGGTTTGTGTTGCAGAGCCTATGGTTGATTTTTCCTCTATCTCTTCAGGTTTCTGGTCTTCTCTCGATCTTCGTTTGGTGGGCATGAATGATAAGGGTGGGTTGATTCCGACTATTTGGGTTTTCGCTTGTGTTTCTTTTCCTGAGGTTCAGATAGTTCATTGTCATGAGCAACATCTTACTGTTTCACTTTCGATCGGTTCTCGGGTGCATTGGTACACTTTTGTTTATGCAAGCACTTCTACAGTGGTTCGTAGGTCTCTTTGGTAGTCTCTTCGAGATATGGTTAGTTTGGTTTCTTCTTCCTGGTTGGTTGTTGGGGATTTTAATGCGGTTCTGGGTGCTCATGAGGCTTTGGGTTCTCGTTCTCCTGCCCGTGGTTCTTGTGAGGATTTCAGGTCGATGATTGAGGATTGTGATTTGGTTGGTATTCGTTCTCAGGGTGCCCGTTTCACTTGGGTTAGAGGTCGTAGTAACCGCACTAGAGTTGAGAGATGATTAAATAGAGTTTTGGTTTCTGATGGTTGCATTTCCTGTTGGCGGGAAATTTCGTGTGTGGCTCTTCCCCGTATCTGTTCAGATCACTGCCCGTTGTTGGTTCGGTTGTCAGATTTTGAGGTTTCTAGTCATAGACCGTTTCGGTTTCAGAGCATGTGGTTAGAGCATCCTGATTTTATAGCTATTGTTCGTAGGATTTGGAGATCTCATGTTGTGGGTAGGCCTCCTCAGGTTGTTATCTATAAGCTGAGAAGCTTGAAGAAGGCTCTCAAGTCTTGGAATTGGGAGGTTTTTGGTGATCTTAACTCTACCATTGCTGGGAAGTGTGCGGAGCTTCATTCTATTCAGCTTGATTTGTCTAACCGAGGTTTTTCAGATGATCTTTTTATGGCCGAGGCGAGTGTTCATTCTGAGCTAGATGTGTTGTTACGGAGACAGGAGTGTTTTTTTCGGGATCGGTCTAGAGTTAGGTGGCTTCGTGATGGGGATCGGAACACTTCATTCTTTCATGCCTCTATCAAACGTAGGCAGTATCGTAACGTTATTTCAGCCCTTTCGATTAATGGGGTTATCTCGGAGGATCGGCCTACCATCAGGGATCATATCATTAGTTATTATTCTGACCTTTTTTCCTCGGATGTTTCTCAAGTTGGAAGAGATTTATCTATTGTAGATGATGTGATTCCTTCCTTGGTAACTGCCGTAGAGAACGTTTTCTTGACTAGCGTTCCATCTGCAAATGAAATTCACGATGCAGTGTTTGCTATGGATGCTGCTTCTGCCCCTAGGCCAGATGGGTTTTCTGGTAGATTTTATCAAAGATGTTGGGATGTTATAGGTAGTGACGTGGTCCTTGCTGTACAGGATTTTTTCATCACTGGAGTTGTTTTCCCGGGTCTCAATTCCAGTTTCATTATTCTTCTTCCGAAACTGAGGGAATCCATTTCGGTTGATCAGTTTCGTCCGATTGTTCTTAGCAACTTTCTATTTAAAATTTCTTCGAAGATTTTGGCTGATCGTTTAGCTCGTGTTGCCTCCAGGATTATTTCTCCTCAGCAGTTCGGTTTCATTCGAGACCGACATATCGAGGATTGTATTGCTTTGGCTTCTGACTGTGTGAATGTGTTGCAAAAGAAGTGCTATGGGGGTAACTTGGCCATGAAGATTGATATCCGTAAGGCTTTTGACACCCTGGATTGGTCTTTCCTTTGCAGAGTGCTTCAGGCTTTTGGGTTCTCTTCTGTTTTTGTGGATTGGATGGACAGTATTCTTCGTTCGTCTAGGCTTTCAGTTCTTTTGAATGGGGTCCCAGAGGGATATTTCGGCTGCTCTAGAGGGGTTCGTCAGGGAGATCCGCTCTCTCCGCTTTTGTTTGGTATTGTAGAGGACTTCCTTAGTAGATTATTAACGAGGTTGGTGGGTTCTTCTCAGATTCTGCCGATTTCTTCCCCAAGGGGTTTTTTGGCTCCAACTCATTTGCTCTATGCAGATGATGTTTTGATCTTTTGCAGAGGCACTCAAAAGAATCTAAAGCATATCATGGGTGCTTTTGGCAATTATGGTGATATTTCAGGCCAATTGGTTAACTGGGGTAAGTCTTCGATTTATTTCGGATCTTCTATCTCCCCCTCTCGGATTGGTAGTTTGCAGTCTCTGGTTGGTATGCAGATTGGGCATCTTTCATTTTCTTATTTGGGAGTCCCTTTATTTCGGGGTAAGCCTCGAAAAGCAGTGCTACGCCCTATTGCGGATAAGATCTTGTCTAAATTCGCTAAATGGAAGGGGAAGTCTCTCTCTCTGGCCGATCGTGCTACTCTGATCAGGTCAGTCATCACTGGTTCATTTGTGCACTCTTTCATGATTTACAAGTGGCCTTCTTCTTTACTGTCACTAATTAACCGCAAGTTGAGAAACTTTTTGTGGACCGGTTCCTGTGAGGAGACTAAGTTGGTTCGGGTTGCATGGGATCGTTGTTGTAGGCCTTACTCTCAGGGTGGTCTTGGTCTGAAAGATATTGGGTTGCTGAATGACTCACTATTGCGGAAATTCACCTGGAAGTTTATGACCTCTGATGGTTTTGCTTTCTCTTTTCTTCGGGAGAGGTATCTCAGGCATTTACAGAAACCTCATGGAGGGTATGTCACCTCCTCGATTTGGTCTTCTCTTCGGTCTAATTATAGTTCCCTTCTAAAGGAAGGTATTTGGCTGATTGGCGAGAACTCTCAGAGGGACTTTTGGCGGGATAATTGGTTAGGGGTTCCCATTGTGGACCTTTTAGGGATTCCTGATTATTTAGCTAATCCACTCCGGGCGAGGGTTTCGGGTTTTATTCATCAGGGTAGATGGGTGCTAGACGATTGTTTCCGAGCTCGCTTCCCGGATCTGTGTTTTCAGATTGATCGTATTGCAATTTCTCCTGTTGTGGATTCTCTGGTTTGGACTAATCTTGGTCAACTCACTTTGCCTAATAAATGCACGTTTACCCCACTCAAAGTTAACATCGTCACAAAGAGTCTTACCCATCAAATCAAGGTTTTCCACGACATCAACATCTAGGAAATCTGACTCAATATCGTTGGGCAATTCTAGAAACTCATTAAATTTCCAAGAATTTACTCTAAAGACAATTCCTTTCATATCCATAACAGCATCTTCAATAGTGGAACTCTCCTTGTACTCATAATAGAATTCCATATCCATTGTCTCATTCACAACTCCTATCAAGTCAATCCAAGAATTCCACTTTCTTTCACAAATGGCCTTATGAACATAAAAATCAATACAAGAGTCCAAATCTATACATTTCTCTTGAATAATCTTTTTACATCCAAAGACTTCCAAACTCTTCAACTTGTTAGCTTTGGTAACTTTGGAAGAAGATGTAGGCTTAAACTTGTCAACGGGATTAGAAGAATTGCTACCAACAACTTTCTTAGCTTTTCCCAATACCTTGTATAACAAAAACACTAAAAAAAATATGAGTGGAAACATCAAAACAAGTTAGAGACCAATAAATATATACAAAGGCAAAAACATTATTTTTGAACAATTCAATATGCACATCAATAATAAGCATAGCATCTTAAGATTTATCAAAAACAAAAATAATGCTAACAAACAACAATCTTGAAGAATCATGTGAACAAATCACAAAAGAGAACAAAAACATAGCATATAATCTCCCCCTTGATAAATGCCTCATCTAAAATCTAGATAGACAATTGTTCACAAGAATCGTCACACATTCATATCTCAAGCAATTTTCCTAGTTTTTTCAAATAAGCTTCATATAGCAATGAGAGTTACACCTAGATTTTCAATCACTCTCATATATCTTTAAAAATTGCTAGAGAATCAAAATACCAAATAAGCAAATGTGAGTGTATGAAGATTTTGCTTTAAGAATATGAAATGAAGTAGTTTAGTAAACAAACATGCAAACATTTTTAACATCTATTCATCCTTAAACTTTCCATAAAAAGGTCAAACCAGTTTTCATCTGAAATTTTGATTTTAAAAAGAATAGTTTTTAACATGTGAGCGTTGTGTGTGCATGTGGCTCGTTTACCTATTTCTATTTGTCAACCCGAGCTCATTTGATTATTCAACTATACTCCATAAAACCTTTTTGTTTTGTTTTAGGCTTGAATCAAAGTATTTTTTTTTTTAATGATTCTTTTCAACACTACTTTGATTTTTCTAACATAAACATATACACCTCTTGGTGGCTTTCACTCATCACAAAGGCGTAGCCCTTTCCAACATTAGGCGGTTTCACAATCAAAGTGTGTAGCCCTTTCCAAGAGGGTGTTCGTTGAGTACTATATTGCCGAAGCAAATGGATACAAATCAAATGTCATTTTTAAATGTACTAATTTTATAACATCAAGTGTTAGGATTATGCTCAATAACAAAAGTGTAATATTGTACTTGATAATCTTATTATATTAATAAGGCTAATTGGCACAGATACCTCCTGAACTCTTCAAAAAGTTGCACTATGCCCCATAAACTTTTTTTTTCGGCACTAAACCCCCTGAACTCTCATAAATTGGCAATAGCTGAAGGAATCTACCCCCTGGTGAGGGGGCAAATTCCTTCAGCGATTGCCAAATTAAAAGAGTTCAGGGGGTTTAATGGCGAAAAAAAAAGTTCAGGGGGTAAGCTGCAAATTCGGGTATAGTTCAGGGGGTATTCGTGCCAATTAGCCTATTAATAAAGTGATTTATGTTTTAACAAAATCTTATAGCATTTATAATTATAATTGTCAAAGTAAATAATCATAAGGTCAAAAGACTATGAGAAAAGAAGAATTGTTCGTACATCTGGATATGTATAAGGTAGACATAATTCTTTAGTTAGTCTTGAATAATGTTCACAACCTAAGTTAAATGTTGGGGACCTTTATCTTGTTAAAGTTGTAGAATTCTTTTACTAGCATTTGAGTGGGATCAAATGTGTTATGATGAGTCTAAAATCATTGAATGGTCTTCGAGTAAAAGAATCTAGTGCACTGGGTGCATTGAACTGGATCACAATGAACTACATTTTTCCAGAATCGTCAATAGATAAAAGTCTTTTTATTATCAAGACAATCGGAGAGTCTATCTTAATCTTGAGATAAATAATGGACTTATGGTTACAAGTGTTATCATTTGAGCTTTCAATGAGTACGATTATATAGCATAGTCTAACCTCGATAGTTTGGTGGTATTCATTTGCTAATCGATAGAGGACTTCATTTATAGATATGGACATCGTGGCTTCATTTATTACATGTGAGTAGAATATCATCATATGGATGCTTTGTGGTTTTGGATATTAAATCTTAACGTTGAGTTTTCAATAGTGACTATTGAAAGATGACTTCTGGACAAGTCATAATATATATCCAAGTTCATATTGTGGTCATATGAGTAAATATGGTAACTTGGAGAGCTATAAGCGGTCTATGAGCTTTTGGCGATTACTGATATTCTTCACAAGGATTCACTATCTCCTATAAGATTGTCTAGGGTATGAATGAGAATCATTTACTTATTCCATCTTTATTTAAGAGGCAATTTTAGTTCTTTAGTGGAATGAACTAAAATTAATAGATTGAACCTAAGTGAATTATTTGTTGATTGTGATTGGATTATATCTATTGAAGTTTAAATTTAAATAGGCCTGCCAAGATCCTCAATCCACACGGACTTAGATGAATCACTTGATATATTCTACCGGACCATTTATGGGTCCATCTAGATTTGTATTTAATATATTAAGAATATAATTTGCACATTATTTATTTAATGGGCTGTTTAATTATATTAATATATTAATGATAGACATGTGTGTTTGTTTCTTTTAGTAAGAATAGGTCTAGGTCACATGTGGACTTTTTATTAAAGTCCAGATGGATTTAATAAAATAAGAAAAACAATATATGGCCCATGTATTGGTCATGGGCGGCAAGGTTAATTTTATTAGCCTATTATATTGTTTATTTTATTATTTAATTAAATGGAAATTAATTAATATGTTAATTAATTATTTAATTAAGAATTAAAATCTTTTTATGATTAGGAAATATGTTTCTAGTATTATACTATTAATAGTAGTATATTAAATATAAAAGACTTTATTTGGTAAGTAGATAAATAAATGATTTATTTATCTAGTCAAATTAGGAAGTCTTTTATATAGTCATAAATACAATAAAGAGTTGGATTAGGGTTTGGATATAATTTACATGGCAAGTTGAATTCAAGTGGAATACAAATATATAATATATGTCAAATTAAATTGCGGCATACATAATATATATAGTAAGAAGAATTCATGCATGATAATATATGATAATATGGCAGGTAGAATTGACGCAGGTATATATATATATATTATTTATATGGCAAAGTGTTTTTGAAATAGAGTTGTGATTTATATGGCAGCAATATTTTCGCCTAATAAATATATATATTGAGCAAGAAATTTGGCCACCATATATATATATTCTTTGTATATTTTCGGCAAACCCTAGGTCTTGTAATTGAGAGTTATTTTCTTTTGCTAGAGAAAAATAAAAATCCATCTCTTAGACTAGTGTGATTTTCGGCCAAGAGAAATTAAGAGAAGAGATTGTTCTTATTTCGATAGTGCACTAGTAACTTTTACATCAAAAGATTTTGTGCACAATTTCGAATAAGGTTCATGCGAGTTTCAATCTAACGATTGTGAATTCAAAAGTGACCTGGACATTCTTTGTAATCTCTTGGAATTTATTGTGACTAAAAAGAACAGAAAAAGATTTTGTTATCCATTCTTAGGTACACAATTCAAAGAAAAGGGAGACCACGCTCCTAAGTGATTCACGTTCGTGATTGGATTGGAAGATCTTGTGGATTACCATCGATGCAACGTCAATCGGATCACGCTACAAAGGTATGATATCTTATGTTGTATATGTTTAATTAATTAAAGGGTTAAGGTTCAAATATGGAAAAATTTTATAATATACTAAACTTCATTTTAGTCTCACTTCCATTGCGTGCAAAAGTTTTTCCCTACAATCAAGAGTATCCAAAACTCACATCTATCAAACTCAACGACATAACAAAACATATAAAAGAAGCAAAGTGCATTTTTGAAACTAATTTTTAAGGCTTAAAAGCATATGATCGAAAAGCAAGTAAAGAGACTTACTTAAAATCTCTACTTTTCAAGAGAGTAGCAATATGAAGCATATTTTTCAAAACTTGCCACTCAACAATCATACAAACAATAACACACATCATGATCAAGATCAATGTGAACGATTATCACCAAAAGATCTTAGACTAGCAAATGTCAACGAGGACTATATAAACACTATATTAGTTCTCAAGTATTACATGATTCATGAAGTGATAAAAACAATGAGTTTAAGAGATGAAAAATAGATAAGCAAGCAATATGATATTAGAGATACTTTCGCAAGCTATTTTCATCAAATGCAAGGCATTCACCCTTTTTATGAGTTCTCTTGGCTTGTATACAAGTGTGTTGATCCCAAGAGACTAAAGGCTAAGCATTTCAACTCAAACAAACAAAAATGACTTTCTCTAAAAGTCTTAACAAAATTGTCACCATATAGATATCATAAAAACAACTTTTCAAAAAGTTGATCAATAGATTTCGACTATCATAACAATGAATGTGAGGTAGCTAAGTTCATGTTAAGTCATAGAGATACAAAGCAAACAAGCTAAGTTTCTTAATAACATAACCATAATCTTAAAGCTAACTCACATGTGCAACTTACACTATTGGTAAGAGCAATCATCCTTGACAAACTTTGTCTTGGGTGAACCTACACAAACATCATCAAGATTCTTATTGACAACAAAGTTGAATCTAGAATAAAGTTCTTTAACCACTTGATTCACTATAATATCATTGATACTTTTATTTTCAACATTGCTAGCAACACTTGCTTCGTCAAATTTTGCAAGGTTTTCACTCTTCATATTTCGGACATTCTTAACATGCTTTGTGACATTAACATGCTTTCCATATTCAAAAGCTTTAGCATGCTTAAAATGAAGTTCAATCTCTCTATCCCTAGATGCATTTTCCATGTTGCAATATTTAATGAATTTATAGCACTTGGGCTTGATATGGCATATGGTATTGGAAAAATGACATATGGGAACCAAAGAAGAGATTTTACTTTCTGGGATGGGAGAAGCATAAATGTGAGTTTCAAGGGGTACCTTGTTCTTCAATTTGTTCTTGGTCTTGGAACGTCTCCTCTTAGGAGTCTTCTTGTCAACAATGATTTTGCTTGTAGGAAATGATGCTTCTATGAGCTTCTCCTCAACTACCTCATTGCTTGACCCTCGTAGAGTCAAACTAGAGATGATCTTATCTCTTTCAAGAACAAACCCTTCAACTTCTCTAAGCTTCTTGGCAAGAGCATTTTTTTCATCCAAGAGCCTTTCAGTTGTTGAAACAAACTCATCCACTTGTATCTTAATCAAATCATTCTTCTCATCCACCTCACTTAAGGCTATCTTCAAACTATCTTCAAAGACACTTCACCTTAGCCAAAAGATCAATATAGGTAGGATTCTCACTTAAGCGCACTTGATGATTTGTATCAACCTTCTTGTCCAACGAATCTTGACAGACATCCTCTAAGATAGAGTGAGAGGCCATGAACTCAACAAAGTTGCTCACTAGCTCTTCTTCACTAGAAGACTCATCACTTGAGCTCTCCTTATCACTAGAGTCATCATTTTCACTCCATGTGGTCGCCATAGCTTTTCCCTTCTTGTCCTTTTTAGGATCACCATTTGGACAATCCGAAGCATAATGTCTTAACTTCTTTAACTTGAAGCATTGGACCTTTATATTGCTCTTAACTTGACCACTCCTCTCATGAAGTGGAGTAAAGGATTTATTGACTTCCTTGTCTCTTGAGTACTTGCCACTTGGCTTTTCTCCTTTCCTCATAAACTTCCTAAACTTTCTAACCAATAATGTCATCTCCTCATCATCATCACTACTACTAGCTTCTTTGACAACCTTGAAAGTTAAACCCTTGTTCTTAGCCTTCCGTTTCATGCGCGCCTCAAAGGTTTGAAGAGATCCTAATAGTTCATCTAAGCTCATTACATCAACATCTTTTCTCTATTCTAACCTTGGCTTTGAAACTCTTTGGTAGAGATCTTAGAATCTTCCAATTTATCCTCTCACTGGAGATAGAAGTATCAAGAGCTTGACACTTGTTGGCAATGCCTAGTAGCTTATCTTGGAAGTCAACAAACTTGTCTTCCTCACCCATTTGTAAAACCTCAAATTGAGAATTGAAGACGAGACTTCTTCACCGCTTTAGTCCCCTCATTAGTGATTCGGAGAGCATCCCATGCCACCTTTGTGGTCTCTAGGTTTTGGATGTAGCTAAATTGTCTACTATCCACACCTCTGAAAATAGCATTCACCGCCCGATGATGCCATTTTGCTAACTCGAACTCATTAGTAGTCCACTCACTCCTAGGCTTGGAAATGGTCACTCCATTCTCACTCTTATTGGGGGCAAGGTAACCTTCTTCCATGGTCATCCAAGCTCTCTCATCAATAGAGCGAATGTAAGCCTTCATCCTTAACTTCCAAAACCTGTAGTTATTGCCCTTGAGAAGAGGAGGCCTAGAATTCAAAGCCTCTTCGATCATCACATCATCTAGCAAGACCATACTTCAAAAACCTAAGCAATTCACTAGTAAGTATAACTCGAATCTCGTCAAGTGTCGTCCGATGACCCACTCTGATACCAATTGAAAGTATACAGACAAGGTTAAATTGCTTAAAGTATACCTACAAGGGGGGGGGGGGTGTGAATTGATTTTTACGCCCTTTTCAATCCCTTGAACAAACTAATGTTTGACCCTCAAGGTAGCTTTACATACAACACATAAACGAATCATTCATACATAGACAAGATAAGCATTTTATCATTTAGACGTTGTCTACATATATCAATTAGTTGCATGAGGTATAATAGCATAAAAACACAATATCAAAGAATACTTATATATCAATATTGTTTAATGTATTACACGAATGAACAAATATAGCTATACACAAAGATAACTGTATAAGGAAGAATTACAATTACAAATATGATTAAAGTGGATTGTCCTACAAATCACACTTTACAAATACTTGTTCAAATATACATCACAAGTGAATGATATCCAACAAGTTAAAAACATACACATATACAAC
Organism: Acer campestre; assembly: GCA_954870605.1. NCBI lineage: Eukaryota > Viridiplantae > Streptophyta > Magnoliopsida > Sapindales > Sapindaceae > Acer > Acer campestre. Next base: position 24,600,926 of record OX940802.1, read on the forward strand.
AAGTAAGAGATAGAGATAGAGACAATAAACACAAAGATTTTTACGTGGTAAATCTCCGAAGAGGAAACATCCATGGGTTAAATCCACAACCACTAGTAAAGCTATCCACTATATGAAAAAGGACTTACATACTCAAGGCTATCAATACAATGATATCCACCTCAAGCTATTATCTCCTAATCTACCCTCGAGCTAGTGAACTGATCGGGGTATAAAAGTACCTTTTTTATACCCCTAATTTCTATTACTTTGTGCTTGTTTCTCGGGTAAAAATGGGTATTTAATGGTTTAAATAAGTTTTTAGGTAAATAGAGGAATTCAGGGGCATTGTGGTAATTTTGGAGAAATAGGGGCTAAAATGTAATATTCTGGAGAAGATTGAAGATTCTATGAATAGAAGAGAAGTCAGGGGTGCAAATTGTAATTTGCTAGCAAAGCACAGCTTCAGATGCCACATCATGCTTGAAACGGCACCGTTTTGGACTGCCTTGCGTTAGCTTGACGTCACGTTGACATAAGGTCGTCCCCAACCTCCAGTCGGGTCGACCCATTTACCCGGTAAACCCGACCCGACATGCAACTTGACCTTTTCCAATCTATTTTCGGTGGGTTTTCTGGCCAATCTCCGCCTAGATCGATGGCCAACATCATTCCGATCACAATGAACCCATTTTTAGGCTACCATGCAAAGGTTTTCCATCTCCTCCAAATCCTCCAAGTTTCCATGGCCAACCATGCTTCAAGCTCATTCCAGCGGGTTCTTTCATGTGCAAAGACATCCAAACTCATGTGAACTTCACGTTTTCATGTTGTTGGAACATTCCCGCGAGCCAGAAGGTGCAAACTCGCGGCCAAACTCCAATTTTCCACTGCGAGTTCATCCGGAGAGCAAGAACCCGCGAGACAAGGCTTTGGAACCCACGAACTCAATGTTTCAGAGGAATTTTCTTGTCCTTTCACGTCTAGATATTTCCCCAACCTCTTCCTATATAAATATACCTCTTTTGTGCACAAAAGCCATATCTCTAATATCCAAAAAATACCTACATTAGCTAAAAACAACCTAGAATAATCCCTAATATCCAAAAAATATCCTAAATAGCTTAGACTAACTTAGAAGCTCACTAAGAACACCTACCTTACTTAGCTTGTAACTAGTGTGTAAGGTGGTTTTCCAGCCACCAATCTTGATCCAAGGCATCCACACATTGATTCCGAGCTTGGGAAAGCAAGAGGAGTTGAGCTAGCTTGAAGACTTCACCAACATAATTGGGTTGTCTCTATTGTCTCTCTTATTTCCTTAGTTTGTTATTAATGTGTAACTAAATAGTTATGTTAAGGAATTGGTGTATTCATGTATTATATCTATGAGACTAGTTGTATCTATTATTTGAATTGAGCTTTAATAGATGTATGCTTGTTAATTGATTAATCAATTGTTAACTTGTAAAATAGGATTTTCTTGATTAATGCAAACCTTGCTTAATTCAGTTAACCTATAATTGAAGTGCTTAATTATTATCAACTAGTAATTGGATATTTACATGATTCATTATTTCCTTAACATATCTCATTATCACTCTTGCATAACCCTTGCATTAGTTGGTAATTAGTTTAGATAGCTAATGTTAATTTAGATAATTGTAGTTAGTAAACTAAGTGTGTAAGATCCTTTATTTGTGTTGGCTTGATTCCATTGCAAAACTCTCTTTAGTTGTGTTAGTTGTTGCTTAGGTGATTCTTGGAAGAAAGAGGCCTCAAAGGTGAAGAAGCAACATCTCGTGCAAATTTCGTCTTCAAGGGGAACGTCGCATACTTGGATGCTAAGGTATCAAGATTCTTCTTCCTCTTGCAAGGAATTAGCGCACACACTCACAATTCATACATGTGTGTCCCTACATCATTGTTCAAATATTTGGTATAACACTTTCACACACATTTTAGTATGCACATGCATTTATCTTATTGTTGACAATCTTGTAGAATTGCATGTTTTCTCACTATCGCTTAGATATGGAATGCCTGTGTTGCATAGTGTTTATTTGTTTGTGTTTCTTGTGTTTTGGAATTGAACATGATCTTACTTGATTCCTTATTGAGTTCCGGTCGTTTCGGTTACTCATTCATTTAGTTTCGTGTCCATACGACGTAGTTATGCTACTTTGCATTCTCTTTCGCTTCATCATCATTTTCTGAGATGAATTCTCAATCTTTTATCAAAGTTTCATAGTCTTCATTGTGTGTGAGAGAGTCACAGTTCGTAATCCAAAAATGGATTCGAATTCAGAGTTCGGAGGCCCGAATACGGTCGAAGAACGTGGGAGGTGCACGAGAGGGGTTTGCATGGCCAAAGGTCATGCCTTGGGCACCCCGTGGGGAGGCCATGTGACCCACGGCCAGAGCAGCCCTCTGGTCTCGTGGCCCACATGTGCCCCACACGAGAAGTGTGATGTGGCCGCTTCTGATTCGCTCGAATCTTCCCTCCTTGAAATCCTTTTAAAGCCTTCCTCCTTCCCTCCATTTTTGAACAACTTGAATAACTTGAAGAAAATGAAAAACATGATTTCTGCAGAATTCTTCAACATTTTTGTTTTCTTATTGTGATCATAACTCTCTCATACGAACTCGAAATTGAGTGATCCAAAAGCCAAAATTGTTGGTCTTGAAGAGAGCTACAAACCCCAAGCATTTTTAGAGTCATTTGAATTCGTGATTGTTCACATCAAGCTATTTTTCAGTCCGAGTTTCATCATTGTATGTGAAACTTCTTCTTCTCACTTCATCTTTTGATCTTCTCTTTAATCTTTCGATTTGATAGATGATTTGTGTTTAGAATGATGTTTGAAATAAATTACGGTGTGTTCAATATTAATCTAGAGAGGGGGGGGGGGGGGGGTGAATAGATTTTATCCGATTTTACCCAATTTTCGTTAATAGGCAAGATTACGAAAATACCCTTAACTAGTCAATATAAAATAGCAAGTGTAATATGGTGCGGAATATTAAAAGACACTTGATATTTATGTGGAAACCTTTACGGGAAAAACCATGGGCTATTAAGTGAGCCACACTCGAACCTTGAATCCACTAAATATGAGAAAGATTACAACCTAATCCCGGAAGTAATCACACACCTACCTAATCCCGATATGAGTGAACTTAGTCCAATTGCTTGTGGTTTACGCAACCTAATCCCGGAAGCTACACAAGTCTTACTTCTTAAAGAAGAGATAACAAGCCTATGTGAATATATGAATACTCAAAATGCAATAAGAGCAAGACAACCCTATATGCTTATCTAGGGTGATGATATATCAATGAAATCAATCCTAGATATCAAAAGCTAAATGACATATCATAAAGCTTAGCTAATCAAGATTAAACAAAACCTAGATAGCTATCACAATACAACACTCAATCATATTCATCACAAGCAATCTCTATCTTATATTTAGCATGTGAACATAAAACATACAAGTAAGCAAAGAGATTTCTTGAAAAGAAAGAAACTAAAATTAGATGAAGTTAGTCAAATTCTTACCAAGCAAGTTGTGATGATGCAAAGCTATGCATGAATGATTCTAGATGAACTTGATGAATCAAATGAAAAGCTTTGGGTGTTTAAAGGTGAGTTCTTGATGATTTTTCTCTCAAGTGTTTCTCTTTTTGCTTTAGTGTTCTAAGGAGTCAAAGAACTTACTCAAAGAAAAGAGAAAGCATGATATTTATAGGCATCAAAAACAGGGCATGTGAAAAGACAAGTTTGCCCTTGAAAATGCATGATCGGCGGTTTCATTCGGCGACCAGGCCGCCGATCATGACCGCCGTATTCGTCCTGAGAGAACAGGGGAGAAAACAGCGGTTTCATTCGACGGTTTCAAAACCCCTGAGTAAACCGCAGAACAAAACCCGAGAATAATAAATGCATCAGGTATGAACGGCAGTTTCAAATCGACGGTCGGGGCCGCCGATCTAATTGTAGAATCAGACCGGAGACCTCTGGTCCAAAACGACGGTTTCATTCGGTGGCCAGGGCCGCCAATCTAACCGCCGATTCACCAAAATTGGTGAATCCAATGGGATGGCCAAGACAATCACCAAGAGCGGTCTTCGCGCAAAACCAAGCACACATATGTGCAAGCGCGGACGTTTCCGAACAACTATGGAAAACGAATTACAAGACACAAACACATAATAAGATACATTTCATAAAAAGTGCATGTGTGAAAGTGACATGTGAAGAGAATGCACACATATTAAAATATGCTAAGTGAGTGTGTGCTGCTAAATCTCTTCAATGAAACACTAAGCATGAGAGATATACCTTTAGCGTGCTTGTCACCTTGAGGTCTCGAGGGCATTAAGCTTGATACTTAAACACCTAAAACTACCCTTACAAGTCAAACCCCAACATGTGGTTTGTCTACGAAATAAGCCAATCAATATGAGAATCCTTACAATGTTAGAACATATTCTATGGGTGGTTGATCATTTGGTAATTGAGTTTTAGTTTTGTGATTTCTTTTGAACATATATTTGCTAAACTTGATTAAACTTGAAATTGATTCTAGAAATGATATATGTGATGTGCTTTATGACATTTTATAGGTTTAATTTCATGATCTAAGAACTAGGTTTTTAGTGTGATATATTGAATATTCATACCTTGTTCTTATTGATTCACATGCTTTGATTTCTAGATAGATTTTGTGATTGTGTGTTGAAAGCATATTCTAAAATATCTCTAAGCATGTTCATAGAGCTTGATTGATCATCTTGCTTTATTTGATTGTGCTTGCACCATTTGTATCACTTAGATCACTTCCTTGTAATAGGTTGAAGTCTCTTTCAAAGTGACTGAAGCTTTGTATTGAGCAAGAAGTCTTGGCTAGGAATGAGTTCCGGATAGCCAAGCAAAAGTCTTAGCAAGGATTTGTGTACTCCGGATGGTTGAGCTTGGGTAGCTTGACTAGGATCCTAGTGATCTAGATTGCTAAGCGAGGAAATCTTCCTAGAGGCTTGAGAGCCTTGGATAGGTAGTTGCTCTCTAGAGGTGTAGGACACATCTTGGATAGAGAGTAGGCTTTGTGAATCACTAGCTTGAGGGTTGATTATGATTTGATAGCTTGAAGTGGATATTGTAGGGAAAATCATTTGCACGCGGTGGAAGCGAGACTAAAAGAGTTTAGTATATTTTAAAAAAATTTCCATATTGAACCTTAACCCTTTAATTAATTAAACATATATACGAAAAGATGAAATACCTTTGTCGCGTGATCCGATTGACTAACGTCGATGGTAATCCACAAGATCTTCCAAAACCGATCACGAACGCGAATCACCTAGGAGCGTGGTCTCCCTTCTTTGAATTGTGAACCTGAGAATGGACAACAAAAACTTTTCTGAATCTGTTAGTCACTACAAACTCCAAAAGGTTGTTAAGAATGTTCCGGTCACTTTTAAATTCACAATTGTAAGATTGAAATTCGCGTGAACCTAATTTGAAAGTGTGTACAAGATCTCTTGATGTTAAGATCACTAGTACACTATCGAAACAAGAACAAATCTTTTCTCACAAAACACTCTTGGCCGAAATTCTCACTATTCTGAGAGTAGGATTTTTAATTTTTCACTTTTGCAAAAGAAAATTAATTCTTCAAGGAAAAAACTAAGTCTGGCCGAAAATCATCCCTAGACATATATAGGGACCGAATTTTTTGCCCAAGTTTATTTAGGGTCGCCGAATTCTTACCTTGTCCAACAAGGTGATCACCAAAGTCCTTTTCCAAATAGGATTTGTGTTTCCACAAAAGACTTCTTAGAATTCAAACCCTAATCCAACTCTTTAGTGTATTTGTGACTATATAAAAGACTTCCTAATTTGACTAAACAAATAAAGTCCTTTATATTTAATATAATACTAATAGTAGTATACTACTAGGAAACATATTTCCTAATCAGAAAAAGACTTGACTTTTAATTAAATAATTAATTAACAAATTAATTAATTTCCATTTAATTAAATAATAAAATAAAACAATATAATGGGCTAAAAAATAGCCATTGCCGCCCATGACTAAAACTTGTGCCTACATATTGTTTTCATATTTTATTTAATCCATTTAGACTTTAAAAAAAAGCCCACATGTGAACTAGACCCATTCATACTAAAAGAAACAAGCCCACATGCCTTTCATTAATATATTAATATAATTAAACAGCCAATTAATTAAATAATGTGCAAATTATATTCTTAATATATTAAATACAATTCTAAATGGACCCACAAATAGTCTGGTAGAATATATCAAGTGATTCATGCAAGTCCGTGCGGATTGGGGATCTTGGCGGGCCTATTTAAATTTAAGCTCCAATAGATATAACTCAATCACAATCAACAAATGATTCACTTAGGTTTAATCTATTAATTTTAGTTCATTCCACTAAAGAACTAAAATTACACTCTTAAATAAAGATGGAATAAGTTAACGATTCTCATTCATACCCTAGACAATCATATAGGAGATAGTGAATCCTCGTGAAGAATATCAGTAATCGCCAAGAGCTCATAGACTGCCTATAGCTCTCCAAGTTACCATATTTACTCATATGACCACACTTTGAACTTGAATATATATTATGACTTGTCCAGAAGTCATCTTTCAATAGATACTATTGAAAATTCAACGTTAAGATTTAATATCCAAAGCCACAAAGTATCCATATGATGATATTATACTCACATTTAATAAATGGAGTCACGATGTCCATATCTATAAATGAAGTCCTCTATCGATTAACAAATGAATACCACCAAATTATCGAGGATAGACTATGCTATATAATCGTACTCATTGATAGTTCAAATGTTAACACTTGCAACCATAAGTCCATCATTTATCTCAGGATTAAGATAGACTCTCCGATTGTCCTGATAATGAAAAGACTTTTATCTATTGACGGTTTTAGAAAAAAGTATTTCATTGTGATCCATTTCAATGCACCCAGTGCACTAGATTCTTTTACTCGAAGACCCTTCGATGATTTTTGACTCATCACAACACATTTGATCCCACTCAAATGCTAGTAAAAGAATTCTACAACTTTAACAAGATAAAGGTGTCCAACCTTTAACTTAAGTTGTGAACGTTATTCAAGACTAACTAAAGAATTGTGTCTACCTCATACATATCCAGATGTACGAACAATTCTTATTTTCTCACAGTCTTTTGACCTTATGATTATTTACTTTTACAATTATAATAATAAATGCTATAAGATTTTGTTAACAAACAGAAATCACTTTATTAATATGAAAATATTGTCAAGTACAACATTACACTCTTGCTATTGAGCATAATCCTAACAATCTCCCACTTGCGCTATAGAAAATGTGTTATATCTCTCATTCCCATGTTCTCTAGGTGCCCATCAAAACTCTTCTATGGTAGAGCCTTTGTGAAAGGATACACTAGATTTTTCGCTAACGCGATTTTGGTAATCGTCACGTCACCCCTATGCACAATCTCCCTAAGATGATGATACTTCCTTTCAATGTGTTTCCCTCTCTTATGACTTCTTGGTTCTTTCGAATTAGCCACTGCTCCACTGTTGTCACAGTAGATAGTGATCTGCTTATTCGCATTAGGAACCACTTCTAAGTCAATCAAGAATTGGAGGAGCCAAACAGCCTCTTTGGCAACTTTGCATGTAGCAACATAATCAGCTTCCATGGTGGAGTCAGCAATACATGATTGCTTGATACTCCTCCATATGACTGCTCCTCCTCCAAGAGTAAACACAGATCCTGACGTGGATTTTCTAGAGTCAGAATCTGATTGGAACTCAGAATCTGTATACCTTACGGGAATCAAATCCCCTCCAGAGTATACAAGCATATTGTCTCTCGTTCTCTGAGATACTTGAAAATATGTTTGACTACCGTCCAGTGGTCAGGTCCAGGTTTCGATTGAAACCTGCTAACTATACAAACAGCAAAACAAATATCTGGTCTAGTACAGAGCATCGCATACATAAGGCTTCCAACTGCCAAGGCATATGGAACCCTACTCATGAATTGCTCTTCATGCTCATTCTTAGGAACTTGTTCCTTAGAAAGATTGATTCAATGCCTGAAAGGTAACATACCTTTCTTGGAATCTTGCATGGAAAACCTAGACAAGATTTTATCTATATATGAAGCTTGGGATAGTCCAATCATTTTATTCTTTCTATCCCTTATTACTTGGATACCAAGAATATAACTTGCTTCTCCTAAGTCCTTCATATCAAATTGTTTGCTAACCATTATTTTACTGATATCAATACACTTACATTGTTTCCGATGAGTAGTATATCACCAACATACAGAATTAGGAAAACCAACTTGTGACCTTTGATCCTTTTGTATACACAAGGTTCATCAAGGTTCTGAACTCAAGGTTCTGAACAAATCCAAAACCTTTCACAGCTTGATCGATCCTTATGTTCCAGGATCTGGATGCTTGCTTTAATCCATATATGGATTTTTGCAACTTGCATACCTTTTCCACTTGACCTTTTTCCATGAATCATTCTGGTTGCATCATATAGATGCTTTCGTCAAGACTTCCGTTAAGGAAAGCTGTCTTGACGTCCATTTGCCAAATCTCTAAATCTAAAGATGCCGTAATGAATAAGAGTATCTTAATGGATTTAAGCATGGCCACATGAGAGAAGGTTTCCTCGTAATCGATACCTTCTTTCTGTGTGTAACCTTTAGCTACTAATCTAGCTTTAAATGTTTCCACCTTTCCATCCATACCTATACCCACTTGCACCCAATGGGTTTTATCCCTTTAAGCAAGTCTACAAGGGACCAGACTTTGTTATTGAACATGGACTTAATCTCACATTGCATTGCCTTTTGCCAATGGCGACAATCAACATCCTCCATTGCATCCTTATATGTGTAGGGATCATCGTCGTCCGGGAGATTCTCCACTGATTCTCCCAGACCGATGTATCTCTCGGGTTGTCTTATAACCCTCCCACTACGACGAGGAATGGTAGGTTGTTGATCTTGTGATGGTTCGGAACTTACAATTGGGCTAGGTTGAGAAACCTCTTGTAGAATTGTATCTCCTGACATCTCATTCATGACAATTCGAATTTTAGGTATAAACTCATTCATATAGTCATTTTCCAGAAATTTGGTATTTGTTGAAACAAATACTTTAAGATTTGAAGGACTATAGAAATAATACCCTTTAGTTCCTTTTGGATACCCCAAAAATATGCATGTTTCTGTACGGGACTCCATCTTTTCTATCTTTCCTTTTAACACATGCACATGACAACCAAATATCCTTAAGTGTTGTAAACTAGGCTTTCGCCCAGTCCACAACTCATGCAGTGTTCGAGGAACCGACTTCGATGGTATATCGTTTAGAATGTACATTGCAGTTTGTAGAGCATATCCCCAAAAAGAAACAGGGAGTGTTGAATAACTCAACATTGACCTAGCCATATTCAAAAGAGTTCTATTTCTTCTTTCTGCCACCCCATTCTGTTGAGGTGTACCTGGTGCAGAAAACTGAGAAATGATTCCATTATCAATAAGATATTGCTAAAACTCACCATATAGATATTCTCCACCACGATTAGATCTCAAGATTTTTATGTGTTTCTCTAGTTGAATCTTCACTTCAGCTTTGAATGCTTTGAACATGTCAAAAGCATCCGACTTATGTCTCATGAGATACACATAACCAAATCTTGAATGATCATCTGTGAAAGTGATGAAGTACTCATATCCACCTCTAGCTAGAATGCTCATAGGACCAGAGTGTATTAATCCTAAACATTCAGTGGCTCTTGTGCCTTTGGTCGTGATCGACCTTTTAGTCATTTTACCTTCCAAACAAGATTCACAAGTTGGTAGATCATCAACCTTTAAGTCACTTAAAAGTCCATCACTAACCAATCTTTTAATCCTATTAAGGTTAATATGACCCTAAGCGCAAATGCCATAGGTAGGTTTCATCTTTTGATAATTTTACTCTTTTATGATTAGGTTCCATTGTTTCTGTGTCTAACAAGTGAGAAATATTCCTATGCAAAAAGAATAGACCGTTTTCCAATGTACCTTTGCAAATAAATTTGTTATTCTTACTAATAATAAAATCTTTATTAAAAGTAACCGAACAATCCAAAATTATTTAAACAAGAAACTGAAATCAAATTCCTCTTGAATTGAGGTACATAATAAACGTCAATTAAATCTAAATGCATACTAGAATCTAAGATAACTCTAACATCTCCCACTACACTGACAGACACCAAAGCTCCGTTGCCTAAACGCAAATTGATTTCATCTTTATTCAGCCTTTTCTATTCTTAAAAACCCTGCAAGGAATAACAAACATGATTAGTGGCTCCTGAGTCTATGATACAAGAATCGGTAGATTCTGCCAAAAAATGTGTTTCAAGATAATTAATATTACCTTGTTCCTTCTTTTTATGAGACTTTGGGCAATTACTTTTTTAATGTCTCTTTTCACCACAAAGGAAGCATTTCCCTTTGAACTTGGTTACTTTCTTGGTCTCCTTCTTGGTAGGCCCAAGTTGCTTTTTCTTTTGTTTTTTCTTGACCTTCTGACGGGTCTTAACAGTAGCAACTTTACCAACCATATGAATCTCTTGACCTTTGCCTTTCACAAGGATCTTTTCAGCGCTTTGAACATCTTGCATCAGGCCTTGCAAGGTGTATTCCTTATTGTTCAAGGTGTAGTCCAACTTGAACTGATCAAAGGATTCTGACAGTGAGTTGACAATCATGTTAATTTTGGTCTCACCATCTATCTCAGCATCATTAAGTTCTGCAATATTTAGATGTGCTATGACTTTCATCATGTGATCTTTCATCATGTGATCTTTCATCATGTGATCTTTCATAGCTTGTCCAGGTTTCATCCAAAGATTCATAAAAGCAGTCACTGCTTCTCTCTTAGTCGACCTAGATCTCATAGCAAACATCTCCTCTAGAGACATCATTATATCAGCAGTAGACTCCATTCCTTCATGCTGCTGTTGCAACAAGTCGGAGATAGTGGCCGTAATATAACATTTAGCCATATCATCTGAAGTCTTCCACTGCTCAAACTCATCTCTTTTCAAAACACTAGCTTCATTAGTAGGAGCAGGTGGTTTAGGAGTAGACAGAACAAATTTATGTTTTTCAGCTTGCAGCAACAACCCAATTTTCCTTTTCCATGTGACATAATTATCACCAGTTAAAGTTTTATCTTTTAGGATGATCATTAGGGATGGGATCATGATTTCTTAACAAAATATATATATGAGTAAATAATCATGGTTTAGCATTTTTGAATATTTATCTTGAATTAAATATATAATTCAATCGTAAAATTCAACGTTTGATCCAACACCCTTAAATGTTACGTCTCCTTTGGGAGTTCACACCATTTACTAGTTGGACTAGGTCCCACCTAATTGTTAACATAACAACCAACATTTTCAATTTTAGCCTTGTGATTTTATTAACAAGAACTCTTGGGAGGATATTAATAAAAACACATTGAGTGTACTACCAAGATTTCGACCCTCAATATATTCCCTCATTAAAATCCCTCATTGGGGAGTAGATCTCGTTTGAGTCAATTGTCTAGTCTATCCTTGTAAGGAAGTATCTTGCTAAATTCCATTCATGGACGCCCCTTGGGGGGATTACCAAAAAACAATATAGCTCAACTAACCTTGGAGGCCATAGGTGTTTGCAATACACCTTCTCCCACTCAATTATTTAAGGCATGTCATTAAATCCCATAGAATGATTTACCAAGTTATCTAGATGTCAATTAGATACCTAAATCATTCAATGCATGTTCATACCAAAAAAGATATATGAGTGGCACTCCTATTCTACATGACATGTTATCAAACAATAACAAATATTGTAATATTTACGCAAAGTAAATAGCCACGATTTTGATCAATCCTAGAAAAGCAAGTAAATTACATTTGTTTGGAATACAAAAAACTCCTTTCTTGGCGAACAAATCTTCAAGCAGCCATCAATCACTTGAGCACCCACAGCTGCCCCATTGGCTTGCACACTCCACAACCCTAACAAGGGCTGCCGTGCACAGCCCATGTACTCCATGGGGCTGCCATGCGCAGCCCACAGTCCAACATGCATAGCTGTGTGCAGTTTTGCGCACGTGCACATTGCTATGGTGCACATGGTCTCAAACTCGTTCCGGTTGCTATTAATTCTTCAAATCTTCGAATCTTCGATGCTTGAACATATTACAAACTTATTTAAACAATAAAATACTGCAGTTTTATTTTTTTTAATCACTGCAGTATTTAATACAAAAAAAATACTGCACTATTTTTAATACATTAAAAAAAATACTGCCGTTAATTTTAATATAAAAAAAAAAAAACTTAGCAACTACCAAGAAGGAAATTGTGACGATAATAGGCCACCCTTCTTGTTATAATTCTGAAACAAAAAATACATTGAAATTCTAGGATCAAAATCGAGCAATAAGAATTCACTTTATATCAACATATAACATATATAAATCCATACATTCCAATGTAATTATATATGAGAATACCTAGAGTGCCATCTCATTCTAAACATGCATAATCACAATAAAAAGAAGAAGATTCACGTATATATACGTTAATTAATTAAATGGTACAACCAGGCTCTGATAACAATTGTAGGGAAAATCATTAGCACGTGGCGGAAGTGAGACTAAAAGGGTTTAGTATATTTAAAAAAAGTTTCCATATTGAACCTTAACCCTTTAATTAATTAAATATATATACGAAAAGATGAAATACCTTTGTCGCGTGATGCGATTGACTAACGTCGATGGTAATCCACAAGATCTTCCAAAACCGATCACGAACGTGAATCACCTAGGAGCGTGGTCTCCTTTCTTTGAATTGTGAACCTGAGAATGGACAACAAAAACTTTTCTGAATATGTTAGTCACTACAAAATCCAAAAGGTTGCTAAGAACGTTCCGGTCACTTTTGAATTCACAATCGTAAGATTGAAATTCGTGTGAACCTAATTCGAAAGTGTGTACAAGATCTCTTGATGTTAAGATCACTAGTACACTATCAAAACAAGAACAAATCTTTTCTCACAAAACCCTCTTGGCCGAAATTCTCACTATTCTAAGAGTAGGATTTTTAATTTTTCACTTTTGCAAAAGAAAATTAATTCTTCAAGGAAAAAACCAAGTCTGGCCGAAAATCATCCCTAGACATATATAGGGACCGAATTTTTTGCCCTAGTTTATTTAGGGTCGCCGAATTCTTACCTTGTCCAACAAGGTGATCACCAAATTCCTTTTCCAAATAGGATTTGTGTTTCCACAAAAGACCTCTTAGAATTCAAACCCTAATCCAACTCTTTAGTGTATTTGTGACTATATAAAAGACTTCATAATTTGACTAAACAAATAAAGTCTTTTATATTTAATATAATATTAATAGTATTATACTACTAGGAAACATATTTCCTAATCAGAAAAAGATTTGATTTTTAATTAAATAATTAATTAACATATTAATTAATTTCCATTTAATTAAACAATAAAATAAAACAATATAATGGGCTAAAAAATAGTCATTGCTGCCCATGACTAAAACTTGTGCCTACATATTTTTTTTCAATAAAATTGGACTGATCTAAGGGGAAAAAGCAACTTATGCCTACATATTGTTTTCATATTTTATTTAATCCATTTGGTCTTTAATAAAAATCCACAAGATAACTAGACCCATTCTTACTAAAAGAAACAAGCTCACATGCCTTTCATTAATATATTAATATAATTAAACAGCTCATTAAATAAATAATGTGCAAATTATATTCTTAATATATTAAATACAATTCTAAATGGGCCCACAAATAGTCCGATAGAATATATCAGGTGATTCATGCAAGTCCATGCAGATTGGGGATCTTGGCGGGCCTATCTAAATTTAAGCTCTAATAGACATAACCCAATCACAATCAACAAATGATTTACTTAGGTTTAATCTATTAATTTTAGTTCATTCCACTAAAGAACTAAAATTGCACTCTTAAATAAAAATGGAATATGTTAACAATGCTCATTCATACCCTAGACAATCATATGGGAGATAGTGAATCCTCGTGAAGAGTATCAGTAATCGCCAAGAGCTCATAGACTGCCTATAGCTCTCCAAGTTACCATATTTACTCATATGACCACACTTTGAACTTGGATATATATTATGACTTGTCCAGAAGTCATCTTTCAATAGGCACTATTGAAAACTCAACGTTAAGATTTCATATCCAAAACCACAAAGCATCCATATGATGATATTCTACTCACATTTAATAAATGGAGCCACGATGTCCATATCTATAAATGAAGTCCTCTATTGATTAACAAATGAATACCACCAAACTATCGAGGATAGACTATGTTATATAATTGTACTCATTGATAGCTAAAATGATAACACTTGCAACCATAAGTCCATCATTTATCTCAGGATTAAGATAGACTCTCCGATTGTCCTGATAATGAAAAGACCTTTATCTATTGACGGTTCTGGAAAAAGTATTTTATTATGATCCGGTTCAATGCACCCAGTGCACTGGATTCTTTTACTCGAAGACCCTTCAATGATTTTAGACTCATCACAACACATTTGATCTCACTCAAATGCTAGTAAAAGAATTCTACAACTTTAACAAGATAAAGGTGCCCAACCTTTAACTTAAATTGTGAACGTTATTCAAGACTAACTAAATAATTGTGTCTACCTCATACATATCCAAATGTACGAACAATTCTTCTTTTCTCATAGTCTTTTGACCTTATGATTATTTACTTTGACAATTATAATAATAAATGCTATATAAGATTTTGTTAACTAACAGAAATCACTTTATTAATATGAAAAGATTATCAAGTACAACATTACACTCTTGCTATTGAGCATAATCCTAACAATCTCCCACTTGCTCTATAGCAAATGTGTCATATCTCTCATTCCCATGTTCTCTAGGTGCCCATCAAAACTCTTCTGTGGTAAAGCCTTTGTGAAGGAATCCGCTAGATTTTCTGCTGACGCGATTTTGGTAATCGTCACGTCACCCCTATGAACAATCTCCCTAAGAAGATGATACTTCCTTTCAATGTGTTTTCCTCTCTTATGACTTCTTGGTTCTTTCGAATTAGCCACTGCTCCACTATTGTCACAGTAAATAGTGATCTGCTTATTCGCACTAGGAACCACTTCTAAGTCAATCAAGAATTGGCGGAGCCAAAAAGCCTCTATGGCAGCTTCACATGCAGTCCATAGTGGAGTCAGCAATGCATGATTGCTTGATACTCCTCTATATGACTGCTCCTCCTCCAAGAGTAAACACCGATCTTGATATGGATTTTCTAGAGTTAGAATCCGACTGGAAATCAGAATCTGTATACCCTACAAGAATCAAATCCCCTCTAGAGTATACAAGCATATTGTCTCTCGTTCTTCTGAGATACTTGAAAATATGCTTGACTGACGTCCAGTGATCAGGACCAGGTTTCGATTGAAACCTGCTAACTATACCAACAACAAAACAAATATCTGGTATAGTGCAGAGCATTGCATACATGAGACTTCCAACTGTCGAGGCATATGGAATCCTATTCATGAATTGCTCTTCATGCTCATTCTTAGGAACTTGTTCCTTAGAAAGTTTGATTCCATGCCTGAAAAGTAACATACCTTTCTTGGAATCCTGCATGGAAAATCTAGACAAGATTTTATCTATGTATGAAGCTTGGGATAGTGCAATCGTTCTATTCTTTCTATCCCTTATTACTTGGATACCAAGAATATAACTTGCTTCTCCTAAGTCCTTCATATCAAATTGTTTTGCTAACCATTCTTTTATTGATGTCAATACACCTACATCATTTCCGATGAGCAGTATATCATCAACATAAAGAATTAGGAAAACCAACTTGTCGCCCTTGATCCTTTTGTATACACAAGGTTGGTCAAGGTTCTGAACAAATCCAAAACCTTTCACAGCTTGATCGAACCTTATGTTCCAAGATCGAGATGCTTGCTTTAATCCATATATGGATTTTTGCAACTTGCATACCTTTTCCACTTGGCCTTTTTCAATGAATCCTTTTGGTTGCATCATATAGATGCTTTCATCAAGACTTCCGTTAAGGAAAGCTGTCTTGACGTCCATTTGCCAAATCTCTAAATCTAAAGATGCCGCAATGGATAAGAGTATCCTAATGGATTTAAGCATGGCCATAGGAAAGAAGGTTTCTTCGTAATCGATACCTTCTTTCTGTGTGTAACCTTCAGCTACTAATCTAGCTTTAAAGGTTTCCACCTTTCCATCCATTCCTCTTTTCCTCTTGTATACCCACTTGCACCCAATGGGTTTTATCCCTTTAGGCAAGTCTACAAGGGACCAGACTTTGTTATTGAACATGGACTCAATCTCAGATTGCATTGCCTTTTGACAATGACGGCTATCAACATCCTCCATTGCTTCCTTATATGTGTAGGGATCATCGTCGTCCGGGAGATTCTCCACTGATTCTCCCAGACCGATGTATCTCTCGGGTTGTCTTACAACCCTCCCACTACGATGAGGAATGGTAGGTTGTTGATCTTGTAATGGTTCGGAACTTACAATTGGGCCAGGTTGTGTAACCTCTTGTGGAATTGTATCTCCTGACATCTCATTCAGGACAATTATACTTTTAGGTATAAACTCATTCATATAGTCCTTTTCCAGAAATTTAGCATTTTTCGAAACAAATACTTTAAGGTCTGAAGGACTATAAAAATAATACCCCTTAATTCCTTTTGGATACCCCACAAATATGCATGTTTCTGTACGGGACTCTATCTTTTCTGTCTTTCCTTTTAACACATGCGCAGGACAACCAAATATCCTTAAGTGTTGTAAACTAGGCTTTCACCCAGTCCACAACTCATGTGGTGTTTGAGGAACCGACTTCGATGGTACATCGTTTAGAATGTGCATTGCAGTTTGTATAGCATATCCCCAAAAAGAAACAGGGAGTGTTGAATAACTTAACATTGACCTAACCATATTCAAAAGAGTTCTATTTCTTCTTTCTACCACCCCATTCTGTTGAGGTGTACCTGGTGCAGAAAACTGAGAAATGATTCCATTATCAATAAGATATTGCTGAAACTCACCAGATAGATATTCTCCACCACGATCAGATCTCAAGATTTTTATGTGTTTCTCTAGCTGATTCTCTACTTCAGCTTTGAATGCTTTGAACATGTCAAATGCATCCGACTTATGTCTCATGAGATACACATAACCAAATCTTGAATGATCATCTATGAAAGTGATGAAGTACTCATATCCACCTCTAGCTTGAATGCTCATAGGACCACACACATCAGAGTGTATTAATCCTAAACATTCAGTGGCTCTTCTGCCTTTAGTCGTGAACGACCTTTTAGTCATCTTACCTTCCAAACAGGATTCACAAGTTGGTAGATTATCGACCTTTAAGTCTCTTAAAGGTCCATCACTAACCAATCTTTTACTCCTATTAAGGTTAATATGACCTAAGCGCAAATGCCATAGGTAGGTTTCATCTTTTGATAATTTTATTCTTTTATGATTAGGTTCCATTGTTTCTGTGTCTAACAAGTGAGAAATATTCCTATGCAAAAAGAATAGACCGTTTTCCAATGTACCTTTGCAAATAAATTTGTTATTCTTACTAATAATAAAATCTTTATTAAAAGTAACCGAACATCCAAAATTATTCAAACAAGAAACTGAAATCAAATTCCTCTTGAATTGAGGTACACAATAAACATCCATTAAATCTAAATGCATACTAGAATCTAAAATAACTCTAACATCTCCCACTGCACTGGCAGACACCAACGCTCCGTTGCCTAAACGCAAGTTGATTTCATCTTTATTCAGCCTTTTCTTTTCCTGAAAACCCTGCAAGGAATAACAAACATGATTAGTGGCTCCTGAGTCTATGATCCTTGAATCGGTAGAGTCTGCCAAAAAACATGTTTCAAGATAATTAATATTACCTTGTTCCTTCTTTTTCTGAGACTTTGGGCAATTACTTTTCCAATGTCCCTTTGCACCACAAAGGAAGCACTTCCCTTTGATCTTGGTTACTTTCTTGGTTTCCTTCTTGGTAGGCCCAAGTTTCTTTTTCTTTTGTTGTTTCTTGACCTTCTGGCAGGTCTTAACAGTAGCAACTTTACCAACTATATGAATCTCTTGACCTTTGCCTTTCACAAGGATCTTTTCAGTGCTTTGAACATCTTGCATCAGGCCTTGCAAGGTGTATTCCTTATTGTTCAAGATGTAGTCCAACTTGAACTGATCAAAGGAATCTGATAGTGAGTTGACAATCATGTCAATTTTGGTCTCACCATCTATCTCTGCACTGTAGGGAAAAATACCGTAGTACACACAGCGGAAGCGAGACTAAAAATAGATTTAGTAACTTTAAAAAAAATTTCCTTTTTATGAACCTTAACCCTTTAATTAATTAAACATATATATAATCAACAAAAGAAGAATACGTTTTGTCGCATGATCCGATTGACTTACGTCGATGGTAATCCGCAAGATCTTCAATCCTAGCATGAACGTGAATCACCTAGGAGCGTGGTCTCCCTTTTTCTTTGAATTGCAAACCTGAGAATGGACAAATAAACTTTTCTTTTCTTTTGTTAGTCAAAAAACAATCAAAAGAAGACTAAGATTATTCCGGTCACTTTTGAGTTCTCAATCTAATGATCGAAACTCGCGTGAACCTAAATCGATGTTGTACACACAAGCTTATTGATGAACAAGCAATTAGTGTACCATCAAAGAATAATCTATTCACTCTTGTTTTTTGTTTTTAGTAGAATAAAATCCTTTCTATGAATTGAGAAGAAGAAGAAAATTGAATCAGGCACCACACACATATTGGCCGAATTCTCTTCCTCTTTTTCTTTTTAAGGTGGCCGAAAATCCTCTTCCTAAAAGGACTAGGGTTGCCGCAAATCACACTACAAAATAGGAGTTTTTGTTGCACCCTAATTCACTTCTAGTTTTAAGACTTCAAACCCTAATCCAACTCCTAGATATTTTATTCTTTTATTTTGACTAAATAAAAAGACTTCTTATTTGATTAAATAAATAAAATTAATTATTTATTTTCTTATCAAACAAGTCTTTTAATTTAAGTATACTACTACCAATAGTATAACTCTAGGAATCATATTTCCTAATCAGAAAAGATTTGTTTCTTAACTAAACAATTAATTAATAAATTAATTAATTCTTATTTAATTAAAACAATGAAACAAAATAATATATTAGGTTAAAAAAACACCTTGCCGCCCCACTCTTATAAATGGGCCATATATTATTTTCTTATTTCATTTAATTCATTGGTCTTTAAATAAAAAGCCCACATGTGAACCAGACATATTCTTACTAAAAGAAACAAGCCCACATGCCTTTCATTAATATAATTGAGCAGCCCATTAAATAAATAATGTGCAAATTATATTCTTAATATATTAAATGCAATTCTAAATGGACCCATAAATTGGTCCGGTAGAATATATCAAGTGATCCATACAAGTCCGTGTGGATTGGAGATATTGGTGGGCTATCTAAATTTAAACTTCAATAGACATAACCTAATCACAATGAACAAATGATTCACTTAGGTCCGATCCATTAATTTTAACTCATTCCACTAAATAGCTAAAATTGAACTCTTAAATAAAGACAGAAAAGGAAGATGTTCCTCTTTCATACCCTAGACAATCATGTTGGAGATAGTGTATCCTCGTGATTAATATCAGTAATCGCTAAGAGTTCATAGACCGCCTATAACTCTCCAAGTTACCATATTTACTCATATGACCACGTTTTAAACTTGAATATTTTGACTTGTCCAGAAGCCATGTTTTCAATAGACACTATTGAAAACTCAACGTTGAGATTTAATATCCAATTACCTCAAAACATCCATATGATGATATTATACTCTCATTTAATAAATGGAGCCACGATGTCCATATCTATAAATGAAGTCCTCTATCGATTAACAAATGAATATCACCAAACTATCGAGGATAGACTATGCGATATAATCGTACTCATTGATAACTCAAATGATATCACTTGCAACCATAAGTCCATCATTTATCTTAGGATTAAGATAGACTCTCCGATTGTCCTGATAATGAAAAGACTTTTATCTACTGACGGTTATAGATAAAGTATTTCATTATGATCCAGTTCAATGCACCCAGTGCACTAGATTCTTTTGCTTGAAAACACTCTGATGATTTTAGACTCAACATATCTCATTTGATCCCACTCAAATGCTAGCAAAAGAATTCTACAACTTTCACAAGATAAAGGTGCCCAACCTTTAACTTAAGTTGTGAACAATATTCAAGACTAACTAAAGAATTGTGTCTACCACATACATATCCAGATGTACGAACAATTCTTCTTTTCTCATAGTCTTTAGACCTTGTGATTATTTACTTTGACAATTATAATATTAAACTATAAATGTTATAAGATTTGTTTAAACCAGAAATCACTTTATTAATATGAAAAAGATTTTTTTTTAATAAAATTGGACTGATCTAAGGGGAAAAAGCATCACAAGCGATCATATGCTGAAAAACCCCTAGACAGTATCCGTATATAAAAGAGATAAAAGAAAGTAAATAGTGACAAAAAACAACAAAGCACAAAGAGCCAGGGAAAACAACCCCAAACAAAAAGAGGCACGTTAAGAGGCACAAAAAGATTGTTAATTACAATATTACACTCTTGCTATTGAGCATAATCCTAACATGCACCGTTAAGTTCTGCAATATTTAGATGTGCTATGACCTTCATCCTGTGATCTTTCACAGTCTGTCCAGGTTTCATCCAAAGATTCATAAAAGCAGTCACTGCTTCTCTCTTAGTCGACCTAGATCTCATAGCAAACATCTCCTCTAGAGACATCATTATGTCAGCAGCAGACTCCATTCCTTCATGCTGCCGTTGCAACACGTCAGAGATTGGCCATGATATAACATTTAGCCATACCATCTGAAGTCCTCCACTGCTCATACTCATCTATTTGCAAAACACTAGATTCAATAGTAGGAGCAGGTGGTTTAGGAGTTGACAGAACAAATTTATGTTTTTCAGCTTGCAGCAACAACCCAATTTTCCTTTTCCATGTGACATAATTATCTCCAGTTAAAGTGTTATCTTTCAGGATGTTCATTAGGGATGGGGTCATGATTTCTGAATAAAACAAAAAATATATATAAGTAAATAATCATTGTTTAGCATTTTCAAATATTTATCTTGAATTAAATATTTATAATTCAATTGTAAAATTCAACGTTCGATCCAACACCCATAAATGTTACATCTCCTTTGGGAGTTCACACTATTTATCAATTGGACTAGGTCCCACCTAATTGTTAACATAACAACCAATGTTTTCAATTTTAGCCTTGTGATTTTATTAACAAGAAATCTTGGGAGGATATCAATAAAACCACATTGAGTGTACTACCAAGATTTCGACCCTCAATATATTCCCTCATGAAAATCCCTCCTTGGGGAGTAGATCTCGTTTGAATCAATTGTCTAGTCTATCCTTGTGAGGAAGTATCTTGCTATATTCCATTCATGGACGCCCCTTGGGGGGATTACCAAAAATAATATAGTTCAACTAACCTTGGAGGCCATAGGTGTTTGCAATACACCTTCTCCCACTCAATTATTTAAGGCATGTGATTAAATCCCATAGAATGATTTACTAAGTTATCTAGATGCCAATTAGATACCTAAATCATTTAATGCATGTTCATACCAAAAGAGATATATGAGTAGCACTCCTATTCTACATGACATGTTATCAAACAATAACAAATATTGTAATATTTACACAAAATAAATAGCCACGATTTTGATCCATCCTAGAAAAGCAAGTAAATTACAATTGTTTAGAATACAAAAAATCTCCTTTCTTGGCTAATAAATCTTCAAGTGGTCCATGGATCACGTGAGCACCCACGGCTACCCAATTGGCGTGCACACTCCACAACCCTAACAAGGGCTGCTATGTGCAGCCCATAGACTCCATGGGGCTGCCATGTGCAGCCCACAGTCCAACATGCACAACTGCGTGCAATTTTGCGCGCGTGCACATTGCTATGGTGCGCATGGTCCTAAACTCGTTCCGGTTGCCATTAATGCTTCAAGTCTTTGAATCTTCGATGCTTGAACATATTACATACATATTTAAAAAATAAAAATACTGCAGTAAATTTTTTTTTTTTATATTCACAGCAGTATTTAATAAAAAAAAATACTGCACTTATTTTTTAATGCATAAAAAAATTACTGCAGTTAAATTTAATACTTTTAAAAAAAATACTTAGCAATTACCAAGAAGGAAATTGTGACGATAATAGGCCACCCTTCTTGTTACAATTCCAAAACAAAAAATGCATTGAAATTCTAGGATCAAAATCGAGCAATAACAATTCACTTTATATCAAAATATAACATATATAAATCCATACATTCCAATGTAATTATATATGAGAATACCTAGAGTGTCATCTCATTCTAAACATGCATAATCACAATAAAAAGAAAAAGATTCACGTATATATACGTTAATTAATTAAAGGGTACAACCAGACTCTGATACCAATTGTAGGGAAAAAATACGTGCACGTAGCGGAAGCGAGACTAAAAAAGAATTTAGTATGTTTTAAAAAAATTTCCATATTGAACCTTAACCCTTTAATTAATTAATCATACATACGAAAAGATGAAATACCTTTGTCGCGTGATCTGATTAACTAATGTCGATGGTAATCCGCTAGATCTTCCAAAGCTGATCACGAACGTGAATAACCTAGAAGTGTGGTCTCCCTTCTTTGAATCGTGAACCTGATAATGGACAAACAAACACTTTTTTTGATTTTGTCAGTCACTATAAGCTCCAAAAGTTTGCTAAGAATGTTCCGGTCACTTTTGAATTCACAATCCTAGGATTGAAATTCGCGTGAATCTAATTTGAAAGTGTGTACAAGATCTCTTGATGTCAAGATCACTAGTACACTATTGAAGCTAGAACAATTCTTCTCTCACAAAACACCTTGGCCGAATTCTCACTAGTAAAAAGAGTAGGTTTTTTATTTTTCCTTTTTTGCCAAAGAAAATAAATTCTTCTAAAAAGAAAACTAGGGTTGGCCGAAAATTGCCACTATATATTTATAGTGACCGAATTTTCTGCCCTAGATATTTTAGGGTGGCCGAAAATCCTCCCTAGTTTATTTAGGGTTTCTGAATTCTTACCTTGTCCAACAAGGTGATCACCAAAGTCCTTTTCCAAATAGGATACAAAGACTTCTTTAGAATTCTAACCCTAATCCAACTCTTTAGTGTATTTGTGACTAAATAAAAGACTTCCTAATTTGACTAAATAAATAAAGTCTTTTACTTTTAATATACTACTAATAGTAGTATACAACTAGGAAACATATTTCCTAATCAGAAAAAGATTTGATTCTTAATTAAATAATTAATTAATTTCCATTTAATTATATAATAAAACAAAACAATACAATGGGCTTATTACTACCCATTGCCGCCCATGACAAGAAACTTGGGCCTACATATTGTTTTCTTATTTTATTTAATCCATTTGGACTTTAATAAAAAAGCCCACATGTGAACTAGACCCATTCTTACTAAAAGAAACAAGTCCACATGCCTTTCATTAATATATTAATATAATTAAACAGCCCATTAATTAAATAATGTGCAAATTATATTCTTAATATATTAAATACAATTCTAAATGGACCCACAAATAGTCCGGTAGAATATATCAAGTGATTCATGCAAGTTCGTATGGATTGGGGATCTTGGCGGGCCTATCTAAATTTAAGCTCCAATAGACATAACCCAATCACAATCAACAAATGATTCACTTAGGTTTAATCTATTAATTTTAGTTCATTCCACTAAAGAACTAAAATTGCTGATGAGAATCAAGAAGCATCACCAAAGGCTCACTTGCATGTTCCAGTTGGGCCAATTGCAAGGGCCAAGAGGATCAAAGAAGCATTTAATGATAATTGATTCTGAGTTGCTGAAGTACAAGTTCGGCCTACATGAAAACCAAATCCGGGCTAAACTTTGTAGACCTCTACAGGGGGCATATGAGGTCGGATTATCTATTATAATATGTTTCTGGAAAGCCCAAGATGATCCCTACAGATGTTATGAAGACTCCGTCATCCGTAACAGATCGCAACAGGCCCAAAATCAGCCATCTATCTTATTACGCGCATACTTGAGCTGGACAAGAGCTGGACGCTAAGCAGAACTTCGTGGGCCTCTACAGAAGGAATATGGAGTCGGATCGTCTATTATAATATGTTTTCGGAAAGCCCAAGACGATCCCTACAGATGTTATGAAGACTTTGTCCTCCGTAACAGATCACAACAAGCCCGAATTTAGACATCTAGATTGTTGCGCGAAGACTTGAGCTGAGGAGTCCGAATTTCAGCTTAATTCCATGTGGTTGGAGGAGTCCTAATTTCAGCATACTTGTGTGCGGTACAAGTTAGGGTTAGAGAAGATTCAATTTCAGTTTAGTATTTAGTATTTGTTTCCTTTTAGGTCTTAGATAGTTTAGTATTTAAGGGACTCATTGATGTATTATTAAAAAAAACTTTGAATGGAATAATATTATTTGAGAGAACGTTTTCTCTTGGTTCTTCATTGAACTATGAACTTATCAAGGTTTATACCTTGTGGCGTTCAAACTTGACTTATCACTCACCTTCTTCTTGTTCTTGAGTGTGGCGTCTACAACCTTCTTGATACCGTTGGTTCTTATCTCCATATAGATAATGGGTCGCGGTCCTTTTTTTTATTTTCTTTATTTGTAAACTTGAATTAGAAAACGATCCTTCATTACCATATATTGGTTCCGGGTCTCACTACTCTTGGCGAGGTTCATATCAGTTGGTATCAACTGATATGAACCTCACCAAGAGTAGTGAGACCCGGAACCAATATATGGTAATGAAGGATCGTTTTCTAATTCAAGTTTACAAATAAAGAAAATAAAAAGGACCGCGACCCATTATCTATATGGAGATAAGAACCAACGGTATCAAGAAGGTTGTAGACGCCACACTCAAGAACAAGAAGAAGGTGAGTGATAAGTCAAGTTTGAACGCCACAAGGTATAAACCTTGATAAGTTCATAGTTCAATGAAGAACCAAGAGAATACGTTCTCTCAAATAATATTATTCCATTCAAAGTTTTTTTTTAATAATACATCAATGAGTCCCTTAAATACTAAACTATCTAAGACCTAAAAGGAAACAAATACTAAATACTAAACTGAAATTGAATCTTCTCTAACCCTAACTTGTACCACACACAAGTATGCTGAAATTAGGACTCCTCCAACCACATGGAATTAAGCTGAAATTCGGACTCCTCAGCTCAAGTCTTCGCGCAACAATCTAGATGTCTAAATTCGGGCTTGTTGTGATCTGTTACAGAGGACGAAGTCTTCATAACATCTGTAGGGATCGTCTTGGGCTTTCCGAAAACATATTATAATAGACGATCCGACTCCATATGCCTTCTGTAGAGGCCCACGAAGTTCTGCTTAGCGTCCAGCTCTTGTCCAGCTCAAGTCTGCGCGTAATAAGATAGATGGCTGATTTTGGGCCTGTTGCGATCTGTTACGGATGACGGAGTCTTCATAACATCTGTAGGGCTCATCTTGGGCTTTCCAGAAACATATTATAATAGATAATCCGACCTCATATGCCCCCTATAGAGGTCTACAAAGTTTAGCCCGGATTTGGTCTTCATGTAGGCCGAACTTGTACTTCAGCAACTCAGAATCAATTATCATTAAATGCTTCTTTGATCCTCTTGGCCCTTGCAATTGGCCCAACTGGAACATGCAAGTGAGCCTTTGGTGATGCTTCTTAATTCTCATCATTCCCCCTCTCTTCAAAAGGATTCGTCCTCGAATCTTCACCGTAATGTTGTTGATTGCCAGCGACACTTCATCAAAGTCCTGCAAAAGAGAAACAAGAACACTAGGCCAAGAAGTTGGCTGATTTGAAAACAAGACCTTTTTGATCTCACTTTTTTTTGCATAGAAGTTCACTTGTTGTCTTTTTTTTTGTTTCTCATCAGCCGAGATTTCTTTTTTTGCTGTTTCAATCTCTCTTTCTTTTGTCTCTCTTTTTTTTGAACTCTCACTCTCCTTTTTTTCATCTTTTCTTTCTTTTAATCTCACTTGATCTTCATAAACTTGTATTGGGGTTAAGGGTACAAGAGTGATTCGCTTTTTATTGAGTACAAAGGAGTATCTATTTGTGTAACCATCATGAGTTACACGCCTATCAAACTGCCATGGTCGCCCCAAAAGGATATGGCTCGCATGCATTGGTACCACATCACACAAGACTTCATCTTTGTACTTTCCAATGGAAAAAGACACCAACACCTGTTTAGTCACCTTGATTTCTTCACTATCATTCAACCATTGCAGCTTATAAGGTTTTGGGTGCTTTAAAGTGGCCAAATTTAGTTTTTCCACCAAACTAATGCTAGCCAAATTAGTACAACTTCCCCTATCAATTATCATGCTACATACCTTATCATTAACATGGCATCGGGTGTGAAAGACATTGTCACGTTGTACCTCATTATCTTCCTTTACTTGAGCACTAAGAGTTCTTCTTGCGACCAAAATCTCTCCATCTTTGTGATCTTTGGAAGGTTCGGCCTTGGCATTGAAACTAGGTTGGTCATCCCTCTCGTTCCAATTCGGTTCCCATAATGAAGAAGAACCCGAATGTTGCCCAACTCGTGTGGTACCCTTCCTCTTCGATTGTTGATCCAACCTCATCTCCAACTGATCAAACTTTTGATCAAAGAACTTTAAAAAAAGTTTGAGATCATACTTTTCTGGTGCATCATCAGACATTTTTTTTTTCTTTAACCTGCGAAAACAAATTGGTAAGCCTCACAAACACTCCCTCACATGTTTACTCTCAATAATGAAGGCACTCACACTCGTGTTTCACTCAATTTCAACTGTTAACCTCTGATGAGCTCGCACTCTCTTGCCTTTTTTCACACTTCGTTTCACTTTTTTTTTTTTTTTTTTTTGGTAACGGATCTGATCAACTTTTTTTTTTTTTTTTTGTAACGGATCTGATCAATTTTTTTTTTTTAATCGGAATCAGATCAAACTTTTTTTTTTTTTTTTTTTTGTGGTAACGGATCTGATCAACTTTTTTTTTTTTTTTTTTTTTGATCTAACAAAATAAAAAGAATTAGAAAAAAAGGATAGATCAAACCTGATTTAGAAGCCTAAGCTCTGATACCAACTGATATGAACCTCACCAAGAGTAGTGAGACCCGGAACCAATATATGGTAATGAAGGATCGTTTTCTAATTCAAGTTTACAAATAAAGAAAATAAAAAGGACCGCGACCCATTATCTATATGGAGATAAGAACCAACGGTATCAAGAAGGTTGTAGACGCCACACTCAAGAACAAGAAGAAGGTGAGTGATAAGTCAAGTTTGAACGCCACAAGGTATAAACCTTGATAAGTTCATAGTTCAATGAAGAACCAAGAGAATACGTTCTCTCAAATAATATTATTCCATTCAAAGTTTTTTTTAATAATACATCAATGAGTCCCTTAAATACTAAACTATCTAAGACCTAAAAGGAAACAAATACTAAATACTAAACTGAAATTGAATCTTCTCTAACCCTAACTTGTACCACACACAAGTATGCTGAAATTAGGACTCCTCCAACCACATGGAATTAAGCTGAAATTCGGACTCCTCAGCTCAAGTCTTCGCGCAACAATCTAGATGTCTAAATTCGGGCTTGTTATGATCTGTTACGGAGGACGAAGTCTTCATAACATCTGTAGGGATCGTCTTGGGCTTTCCGAAAACATATTATAATAGACGATCCGACTCCATATGCCTTCTGTAGAGGCCCACGAAGTTCTGCTTAGCGTACAGCTCTTGTCCAGCTCAAGTCTGCGCGTAATAAGATAGATGGCTTATTTTGGGCCTGTTGCGATCTGTTACGGATGACGGAGTCTTCATAACATCTGTAGGGCTCATCTTGGGCTTTCCAGAAACATATTATAATAGATAATCCGACCTCATATGCCCCCTGTAGAGGTCTACAAAATTTAGCCCGGATTTGGTCTTCATGTAGGCCGAACTTGTACTTCAGCAACTCAGAATCAATTATCATTAAATGCTTCTTTGATCCTCTTGGCCCTTGCAATTGGCCCAACTAGAACATGCAAGTGAGCCTTTGGTGATGCTTCTTGATTCTCATCAATTGCACTCTTAAATAAAGATGGAATAAGTTAACAATGCTCATTCATACCCTAGACAATCATATGGGAGATAGTGAATCCCCGTGAAGAATATCAGTAATCGCCAAGAGCTCATAGACCGCTTATAGCTCTCCAAGTTACTATATTTACTCATATGACCACACTTTGAACTTGGATATATATTATGACTTGTCCAGAAGTCATCTTTCAATAGACACTATTAAAAACTCAACGTTAAGATTTCATATCCAAAACCACAAAGCATCCATATGATGATATTCTACTCACATTTAATAAATGGAGCCACGATGTCCATATCTATAAATGAAGTCCTCTATCGATTAACAAATGAATACCACCAAACTATCGAGGATAGACTATGCTATATAATCGTACTCATTGATAGCTCAAATGATAACACTTGCAATTATAAGTCCATCATTTATCTCAAGATTAAGATAGACTCTTCGATTGTCCTGATAATGAAAAGACTTTTATCTATTGACGGTTCTAGAAAAAGTATTTTATTATGATCCGGTTCAATGCAACCAGTGCACTAGATTCTTTTACTCGAAGACCCTTCGATGATTTTAGACTCATCACAACACATTTGATCTCACTCAAATTCTAGTAAAAGAATTCTACAACTTTAACAAGATAAAGGTGCCCAACCTTTAACTTAAATTGTGAACGTTATTCAAGACTAACTAAAGAATTGTGTCTACCTTATACATATCCAGATGTACGAACAAGTTTTCTTTTCTCATATTCTTTTGACCTTATGATTATTTACTTTGACAATTATAATAATAAATGCTATATAAGATTTTGTTAACTAACAGAAATCACTTTATTAATATGAAAAGATTGTCAAGTACAACATTACACTCTTGCTATTGAGCGTAATCCTAACAGTTTTGCCATGAGTTAAGTTGTGGAGGCCATTTTAGTGCAAGGACAACGGCATTGAAGGTTCTTCAATCGGGTTTCTTTTGGCCCTCCATTTTTAAGGATTCCCATCACTTTTGTATAACGTGTGATAGATGTCAAAGGATGGGGAACATTGGAAATAAGAATGAGATGCCGCGATCAACGGATATGGCGATCGTGATTTTCAATTGTTAGGGAATAAATTTATGGGACCATTCCCACCTTCGGAAGGCAACAACTACATTTTAGTGGCAGTGGACTATGTGTCCAAGTGGGTAGAAGCAAAGGCCACCAAGACCAATGATAGCAGGTTGTTGTGAAGTTCGTGAAGGATCTTATTTTTACAAGATTCGGGACCCCTCGGTGTATAGTTAGTGATGGAGGTAGCCATTTTTGCAATAGGATATTTGCCACATTGTTGACAAGATACAGTGTGAGGCATAAAGTCGCTACTCCATATCATCCTCAAACCTTGGGCCAAGTAGAAGTGAGCAATAGGTATATCAAGATGATTCTAGAAAAGACGGTCAAGCCAAACCGACGGGATTGTTCTTCAAAATTGAATGATGCACTTTGGGCATGTAGGACGGCTTTCAAGACTCCCATTGGCATGACACCTTATCGGTTGATATTCGGGAAGGCATGCCATCTTCCGGTAGAATTGGAGTATCACGCATATTGGGCGATTAAGTCGCTTAACTTTGATTTAGCTCAAGCAAGAGAACAAAGGAAGCTACAATTGAATAAGCTTGAAGAACTCTGTGATGAAGCTTATGAGAATGCAAAGCACTACAAGGAGAGATCGAAGAGAGTACATGACAAGATGATCATTTGCAAGGATTTGTATTCGGGAATGTTAGCCCTACTCTTTAATTAGAGGCTAAGAATGTTTCCAAGAAAGTTGAAGTAAAGATGGTATGGGCTTTATAGAATCAAGGAAGTTTTCCCTTATGGTGCGGTTGTGTTAGAGGATTTGAGAAGTGGGGATACTTTCAAGGTGAACGGCCATCATGTCAAGCCATATTTTCAAGGAATAGAGGAAGCAAGAGTGATAGAGCAAGTTGATCTTACAGAGCTGAGTGCTTCCATGCGTCTTGCTTAGATGTTAACTTCCGCGCTTGGTGAGAGACAACCCACCTAGGTACACTCTACCTTTGTATATATAGTTGTTTAAATTATTTAGGGTTTATATATTTTGTTAGTTAAGATTGTGGTTGAATTTTGATTAGTGGATTTCTAGGATTGTATGTATATGAATGGCTTTTGTTAGGTGTTTGTTGGCCAAACAACCAAACTTTCAAGGTCATTCCCACGTTCTTAAAATATTATACATTGGGGGCAATGTTGAGTTTAGATTTGGGGGTGTGGGCATGTAACACCTAAGTGTTGCGAATTTAGCTTTGGAATTTTATGAAAAATTTTCAAAATTGTTGCTTTGTGTTCTTGAGGAGAATTGATGCATGCACTAGGTTTTGAGTTTTGGGTAACTTTATATCAATCTATGATTGATCACACTTGGTGAATTAGTCCCTTTCTCTTTAGACTTAGTGAATTAGATTTTGTGCAAAGGTGCTAGGATCAATAGTGGAGACTACCCAAGTGAGAATTGAACTTTAATGATTATTATTAAGGGTATGTGTTTCTACTCATCCAAACTCTTTGAAAAATTCATACTTAATTTGATCTAATTAAGCATGCAATTGTTGAATGCCATTGAACATTTATGTGGTCTGCTTACTAAAATAAGCATTCCCTTGCTAGATAGAATTTTGAATATGATTTTAGGCAGTGTGTACTCTTAAATTCTAAACCAAGCCAAACAAATGTCTCCAAAGGAGGATTGCAAGGGCAAACAAAGCACTCACTCTAATAAACACGTTGCCATAAACACAATCCACACAAATAGCCATTGATCAATGAGTAGTGTGAAAACAATAGAAATTTCAAGAAAGCTTGGCAACACATGATAGCGTGTACTAAGGCATATCTAGAAAGTGTGCAAATATGAGGGTTTCCGAAAAGAAAAAAAAAAGAATGAAGTGTAAAAACAAAATCAAACACTTGAAACCCTTGTTATCCAAATATCAATGTTACTTAAAATACAAGAGACATCCTAGCACGAGAAAATGAAAGATATAGCCTAGACGTTTAGATTGAAAATATTGTATTAACTATAGAAGTTCAAAGTTCAAAGTCTTGAAGAAAAAGCTTGTTATGATCTATGTGCCAAATTCTACACTAAAACACATCACCTGTAGAAATTAAGAGTCCTAATTGATTCTTGAGAAGTCTAGTAGGGGAATACTAATTGATGCATGCTCTCTCCACGTTCTTGGTTCACTACAAAAAAAAAAAAAAAAAAAAAGCCTATCAGTGACAAACTATTTCCGACGACGCTAATTGCCTTCGGAAATGAGTAAAAATATGATACCACAATTCCAACGGCCAAATGCTATCGAAAATAGTCGAAAAGCCGTCAATTTTGTTCCCAATTCTGACGACACAAAAAATACCGTTGGAAATAGTCTTTGTCCCATTGGAAATGAGGAAAAGGAATACACTATTTCCAACGGCATTGAGGCCGTCGGAAATAGTCTTGGTCCATTTGAAAAGAAAAAAGGAATAACCTATTTCTGACGGCCTCAATGCCGTCGGAAATACTCTTGTTCCATTTGAAAAGAGAAAAAGGAATACACTATTTCCGACGGCATCAATGTAGTCGAAAATAGTCTTGTTCCATTTGAAAAGAAAAAAAGGAATACACTATTTCTGACGGCCTCAATGTCGTCAGAAATAATCTTGTTCAATTTGAAAAGAAAAAAAGGAATACATTATTTCCAACGGCATTGAGACCGTCAAAAATAGTCTTTGTTTTGTTGATCTCAATTTCATGGAATAAATAAATAATTTATTATTATAATATTAATTAATAAATTATAATGGAATGTATGTAATTTATAACAACACTACACAAAAAATGTGACTTGTAGGTCAATATTTTAAATGTATAACTATATATGTTAAATGTATCCAAAATTCAATATCAGCAAAAACTCTGATAATTTTAATAAAATATTATTTTAAAAAACAAAATCTCAATAGTATATTTAATTACATAGTATACAAACATATCAATAGCTTATATATAAATAATATGCCTGTCTAGGGGTTTTTCAGCATATGATCGCTTGTGATGCTTTTTCCCCTTATATCAGTCCATTTTTTATGCTTAAAAAAAATATATATATATATATAAATAATATGCAAAACATAACAGATATAAGGTTATACCAAAATGGTAAGGGAAACCCATACTGTCATCCAGGTCAAGGGTTCAAGCCACATGAATTTCATGGATTTAGAGTGCCACATGCTGGGTGATGTGGTGCGTGTTGGAGTGACGTGGCACGTGGCATGTGAAGAGTGACGTGGCGACTATCAAGTCGAGTCATGCTATTTTTTTTATAATTCGACTATTTTCGATGACAATTAGCCGTCAAAAATAGTGGTAAAGGCGTCGAAAATACAAGTAATTTTGACCACTTTGAATCACTATTACCAACGGCATTTTCATCTTTACCGACGGTCATGGCAGTCGGAAATGGTAGTATTTGTAACGGCTCATCAGTGAATAGTTATTTCTGACAAGCGCATTTATAACGGCCTCTGACAGATTTTTCCCAGCGAAAAAGTGTATTTCCAATGGGAAATGGTCTTTTCCTACGGCATTTAGTCGTCAGAAAAGACCATTTTTTTTTTGTAGTGGTTTTCAACTCTTTCAAGAGATCCATGCCAAAATGTGCTTTTATGATAATATTTATATACAATCTCACTCTCATATACTCAAACTCACATATCTAGATTGAGAGTAAACCTAGGATTCTGAGAGAGAAATCTACTGAAATCTGGTAAGGATTAGAGTTAAGGTGAATTGTATCCATGCACTCTAGCACTTAATCTGAGAAACTGAGCATTTAGGGTGTGGGATTCACCTTGTGTATATTTTATATTGATTGGCATTTTGTTATTCCCAACTCAGAAGTTTTCGCATCGATCTCCTCATTGTACATATCATAAAAGCAAGTTTTCTAAAACTTTTGGCTTTCACAACATATTTAAAGTTTTATAGTTTTATAATTAGTTTATTTTTCTTTTAGTTGTTTTTGCTCGAGGACAAACAAAAGATAGGTTTGGGGTTTTTGATCACTCTAAATATGTATATGTTTTAAGTGCCTTAATCCATCCCTTTTTGTTAGTTTTCCGAGCATTTGTGTTATATAATGGCACTTTTGAGTTGATTTCAGGAAAAATAGGATTCAAGGGATGAAATGAACACTTGGTGAGGAAGTATAGTGAAATGGGAGTTGAAGTGACAACTTTTTAACAAATCTATGAGTATATACTTGTAGGTCCCAAGTCATAGAAGTCTCATAGAAAGGACTGCGACGTCAGCTCAAAGAAACCAAGTAGCAGATGAAATTTCAGTGTACGCTGCGAGATTGGAATGCGAGTACATACTCGCAGAACCTAATTCATAGTTAAGAACTAGAAGACACTGCTTAGTCATCCTGCGAGTTAGAACCAGTAGAAGTAATTTGCAACTTACAAACTGCGAGTACATGTTCGCATACTCAACTTACAGAAGCTCCCCTAGAAGGATATGCGACAATGAACTGCAAATACATTCTCGCAGACAAACCTAGCAGCTGAACCAGATATTTTTCTGTGAAATCCATATTGCGAGTTTGTCCTAGCAGTTCAACCTGAAACTAAGATCTACGACATCATGTTGGAGACCATACTCGCAGATAAACATTGCAGTGTATCTAGGTATGATGATTCTACGAGACAAATCTAGTAGTTAGAAGTAGCAGAATTTGCGACGTCAGGCTACGAGTACATACTCGCAGATTTTGGTCGCAGAAGCCATATCCACGTCAGCTTTCAAGTGGCCGACTCCAAATTATATCCTCCAATATATATACATATTTTACTTTTGTAAAGTGTGTGTTGTGTTATAGTTAGATAAAAAAGAAGTAAAAGTTAGGAACTAATATTTACACAACCAATCTCTTTTAGATAAGCAAGTTTAGATTAAACACTTTAGTTCTTAAGGATATTTTAGATCTATCTTGAAGATCAAGGAAGGTTTTGTTGAGCAAGTCAAGGAGAAGCATTAAGAACACCATGAGCTTCTCTTTCCTTTCTTTGTCTTTATTGTATCATGAGTAGCTAAATCCTTTTGTTTGGGATTCAATGTTGTAAATATGCAAACACTCCTTTGAATGATTCACTCTATCTTTTATATCCATTGAGTTTGCACTTATGCTTAAATTAACTTCATGTTGTATGTTGGGTAGGATCATTACTCTAATTTGCAAGCATGATTAATTTGTGTATGAATAGTAGATCCACATCTTGGTTGAACAAACTTGGTTTGATTTGCTTGAAACTCTCTGAGAGGTTAATTAAGTTTAGAACTAACCTTGACCTAGGTTTGAGCTTATTGACAAAAAAGGGCATTAGATCCTTTTGACCCTTCCTCTCAATATGGATTTAAATTGATAGAGATTGAATATTGAGGTTGTTAGTAACATGTTGCATCATTGTTTCCTTAACATCTTTCTTTAACATCTAGATATTTTTAGTTTAATCATTAGTGAAGTAGTCTAAAAAGATTCACATCACACTACCCTTTTTCCTCGTGGGAATGATAGCCCTTTCTTGTGTCCGCTATACTCGACAGCGATCCGTACACTTGCGGAGGATTTTAGACTCACGCACTCGTCTTTACATTTTACATAGAGTGTACTGTTACTAGTTAGTTAGTAGCTTTTCTCAGAGGTATGCTCGGAGTGCGTCAATTGTCACTTTGAAAAGAGAAATTTTCTCTTTACCGCTGCATGTACCACGCTTGGTGAACTTGCATGCGCAGTGGTCCATGTCAGGAGCAACGCCTGATGTTTTATGCCATGCATACCACAACTGAGATACTTGCATCTGGAGTGGTCCTCCATTGCGATAGATTCCAGCGCCTACATGCTTGGCGTACTGCAGCGCAGACACTTGCCCATACTGCGGTACACACAGCAGTTATGACGGCCAAATGTTTTAAAAAATGACCAAAACATTGTAGCTTTGTGGTGACCTAATTTATAAGTGCCACTTTGTCTCTAGGTCAGTCTCCAAGAGTTCAAAATCATATTTTTATCTTAGAACATTTTCCAAGAGAGAAAAACATCCAAGAACTCACTTTTGATCACTCAAAATCATCTCCATGTGCATCAAACATCATCTAACATCATCTAGTATTATCTAGGATCGTCTAGGACGTATCTATATATGGGTATTCTTCAACACACATAACTTTGTAGGTTGAACACCACTTTAATCCATTTTAGTGTTCTTACTTAGCAAGAAATCGCATTTATTACTTATATGCATCTAGAACATATTATATATACAAGATTGAGATTATTGTGTTGATTTATTGAGTGTTGTATTGTGATAGCTATTGCATCTAGGATTGCTTTATCTTAAATAGCTAAGTTTACATATGACATGTAGACATATGATATCTAGGATTGATTTGAATGTCATCATTTAATCTTGTTAACTACCAAAATTGGCGAAGGACCAAAGAAGAATTTTCCACCTCAACACAAGGAGGGCATAAGAATCCATACACCATCCGGCTACCCCAATAAAGAGGAACCCCGACTGATCCGAGTGCATACCCCCTCCAGCGGAGTCCGGCCCAGCCTTTCCCCAGCTTCTCAAGGACCCCGCCAGCATCTTGATTCATAAGCATTGTCTTGAGCCGGACTACTCCTTAAACCTGCAGCGGGGTCCAACCTAGTCATACCCTAGCTTCCTATGAACCCCACAGCATCCCGACACGGAGTTCCAATAAGCATCCCGCTATGGTACCAGCTAGACATCCCCCTACTTCAGCAGCAGGATGACTAGTGGCTTACACTTTCTGATATAGCCAGCCAGCCCACCAAGCAAGAAGATACCAAGCAGCAAGATTCTTTAGAAGCTCCATAAAGACTTATTAAAACGCCGCCATCCAGTCAAAACAGAGGAGATATACTCCTTCCCACTAGAGAGTCCTGTTTTAAACAGGTCAACGCAGTTAGAATCCTCCTAGGAAGGAAAGATTTGCTCACGAGATTGACTCCTCCTAGGAAGGAAAGACCGGATTCTGCACGTAAAAGTTCCGAGATTATCTCCTAAAAGGAAGGATGTCCTGCATTGGCCAAACCCTAGACCGAAATTATAGGAGTGCATGGCTAGCAACAGGACCTATATATACAACAGCTTATTCACCGGAAAAGGGATCGATCCAAAAAGCAGACCGGAAATCATCTCCAGAAACCCCACGATCAAGTTCTACTTATCGACATGCACGAGTTCATCATCACCACCATCTCCATTACTCACCGAATCTTCATACCTTGTTGTTAATCTCGAAAAACATAGTTCATATATTTATAATGCAAAGTAATGAATAAAAAGCTCTTCTTATTTGTTTATCATGCATTCTTAATCGCTTGTGCATTATCGAGGACCTAGTCGGTATCGAACTACTTGATACCTCTCCGATCGGGGTCATCTCCGATCTTGGTCCTCCTTAAAGTCGTTATTTGGAATTTCACCCCAGTGACGATTTTTCGGTAACACTTTTGGCGCCGTCTGTGGGAAGCTTATCCCAACCATTGTTCGAAGCAGCCTAGTTCTGCTCAGAAATCTTCAGAATGAGACTCCAATCCTCCCAGGGTCATCCCGAGCCATCAGGACCCTAATCCCTCGCTTCCACCGAAAGGGCTCAGAGGCGGGGTAAGGGTACCAGGAATGAGAATCCACAACCAGTGCCCCCACCAGCTGCAGGTTCTGTGCCTCAAGACCTCGCCAGGCAGGAAGTCAATCAGGAGGTTTTAGAACAGCATGCTATAGCATACGTAAAAGCCATCCGACTCCGGATGATAGCCTAGGGGATCCCCTTCGAAGCACCCGGGGTCCCAGGGGATGCTGGCCCAAGTACCCGGGTACCAGTATTTGACTAGCCAGATCCACCTCTCCTAGCCCGACAGGCGGATCTCCGACCTAGATTGGTGAAGTCAGCTATTGAGATTCCCCTTAGGAAAGCCCAATCTCTACCCAAACCAAAGGCGAATGAGAAGGATTCACGTCCCGATTCAGAAGTAAACGCCAGATCCTGAAAAAGCTCGAAAGAAAGACATTAGAGAGCAAAGCGAAAGGAGGTGGTCATTGATTCAGAAACTTCGGATGAAGAGGGTCTAGTAGCCTGATCCGAAACCAAGAAATCTCAACGCCTTAAGGATCAGATGACCAAGATGGCGAAGGAGTTGGAGCATTTAAATAAGGGAAAGCACCAAGGAATCCAGAGGAACCCCTTGGGCGAAATGAATGCACCTTTCTCCAAAAGAGTCAGGGAGGCGGGGTTACCTCCTAAATTCAGAATGCCTTCTGAGAAGTATTCCAGGATAGAGGACCCCGTCAGTCACCTGGAAAACTTTGTCCATCAGATAGAGGTTTGAAGTACGACCAGGCTAGCCATGTGCAGAATGTTTCCTTCAACCTTGACTGACTGTGTCAAGACATGGTTCAGAAAGTTACCACCAGGTAGTGTTGATTCATTTTCTAAACTCACCAAAGCTTTCTGTGCACAGTTTCAGGGGATCAAGCCCCCGTCCTAAGGATCCTATCTTGCTACAATACATGGTTCAGGAGCAGGGTGAAACTCTGAGATCTTATGTGGAGAAATTCCATAAAGAGGTCATCCAGATGAGTGTATTCGACATGAAGGAAACCTTAGCCAACTTTCGGAGGAACTTATGGGCTGGCAAACTATTTCGTTCTTTGGCCAAACACCCTCCAGAGACGTACCAGGAAGCCTACAATTGGGCTCTGGAACAAGTGGACATAAATGATCAGCTCTGGATTAAAATAGACAATGATGAAGCCCGATTAGCGCCACGCCATAAGAAGGAAGCTCCGAAGCCCGCACTAACTAGGAAGTTCCAGAATCAGCCTCCAAACGGTCCACTTACAGGCTGCCTCCTATTCCTTCATACCAGGAAAGGTATCCAGTCAGGAGATTACCCCCAGGGAGGTTCCCCTGAAGGAAGTATCCAGAGTAGCAAGAGAGGAAGAGGGGTATAGTCACTACACCCCTCTCAATGCTTCGCAAGAAACTATTTACCTCACCATTTGGGATAAGGGCCTAC
Organism: Acer campestre; assembly: GCA_954870605.1. Classification (NCBI taxonomy): domain Eukaryota; kingdom Viridiplantae; phylum Streptophyta; class Magnoliopsida; order Sapindales; family Sapindaceae; genus Acer; species Acer campestre. The sequence continues at coordinate 24,639,628 of OX940802.1, forward strand.
TCAGAAAGCCAGGTCCCATGAAAGTCCCAGTTGACAGGAGAAATCAATACAAATATTGCGATTTCCACGAAGATATAGGGCACAACACCTCAGAGTGTTACAGCCTTCGCAATCAGATTAAAGAACTGGTAGGAGGAGGTCTTCTAACTGAATTTTTACAGCAGGTACGTGACAGCATCAAAGAAGGGAAACAGATGCAAAGCAGGATGCAGGTGGCAGCAGAAAGAAGAAGAGATGGAGAGAAGTTTCTTATGCAGCAGATCCAAGTGATCCACACTATCAGTGGAGGCCCTACCCTAGGCGGAACCTCCAACAATTCGAGAAAGAACCATGCAAGGAAGTTTCCCAGGCTTAATGCTGACACGAGATCCTTAAAGTCAGTAGTGGATCTCGAGATCTATCCCGCTCCACCAAAATCATCTTCACGGAGTAGGACATCTACAATACAGTTCAGCCACATGATGATCCCATGGTAATTACAGTACAGATCGCCAACTGCCTGGTACACCACGTCCTGATTGATATGGGAAGCAGCGTTGATATTCTGTTCAAGGGGGCTCATGAGCAACCTAACCTGAAGAACTCTTGTTATAACAGTTGCACCTGCCTTTTGTATGGGTTCATAGGGGACTCTGTAATGCCAATGGGGACAAAGATTCTGCCAGTGATAGTCGGAGAAGCTCCTCTTTAACAGAACATAATGACAGAATTCATTGTAGTTGACACCCCGTCTACATACAATGCAATCTTGGGTAGGCCTTTCCTGTCAGGGATTAGGGGGGTGTTGTCCATCTACCACAATGTGTTGAAGTTTTCGGTGGGAACAGGAGTAGGAGAAGTAAGAGGGGACCAGCAGGCAGCCCGCAATTGTTACGCGATGTCCACCAACCTCGCTGCACTAGCTAAACAATGCGCACATGTGACCAGTGACCCAATTCAGTGAGTGTCAAAGCGGGATCATTATGACTTGGAAGAAGGAGAGGTGCCGGACATAATCGTGGAAGAGCCGGAGGAAGAAGAGCGTGGTTAGACCAGTGGGCACCCTGTAGATCAGTTAGAGGAAATCCTGATCAGGAGCGAATATTCGACAAAGACAGTAAAAGTGGGAGGAGGTCTGGACCCCAAAATCAAGAAGGACTTAGTAGAACTCCTCAGAGAGTACAATGACATCTTTGCTTGGAGCCATGAGGAGATGCCTGGCATTCCTCTTAGTCTGGCTACCCATAGGTTGTCTGTGGATGTAACCTTCAAACCAGTAAAGTAGAAAAGAAGACACTTCAACGCCGAACGGAACGCCGTTGTCCAGGAAGTGATTGACAAGCTCCTGAAGGCCGGATTCATTAGGGAATCTCAATACCCCGAATGGATCGCCAACGTGGTCATGGTAACCAAGTCTAACGGGAAGTGGCGAATATGCGTGGATTCACCGATCTCAACCGAGCTTGCCCCAAGGACAGCTTCCCTCTACCTAAGATAGATCAGCTCATTGACTCTACTGTAGGAAACAAGCTCCTAAGTTTCATGGATGCTTTCTCGGGATACAATCAAATCATGATGCATCCTTTTGATCAAGACAAGACTAGCTTCATCAACGGACAAGGCCTATACTACTATAAGGTAATGCCATTCGGACTCAAAAATGCAGGCGCCACGTACCAACGGATGGTGAACAAGTTATTCAAAGAACATATAGGAAGATCCGTGGAGGTGTACATAGATGATATGATCATAAAATCTCCGGAAGCTGGACAACATACAGAGGACTTACACCAGACTTTCTAGGTAATAAGGCAGAACCAGATGAGGTTGAACCCTGCTAAATGTGCATTCGGGGTAGCAGCAGGCAAATGCTTGGGATTCATGGTGCATGAGTGGGTAATCGAGGCTAATCCTGAGAAGATCAAAGCTATCCTAGACCTCGAGTCCCCTACAACTCTCAAGCAGGCACAAGGATTAACTGGACAGATAGCAGCCCTGAACCGGTTCATATCCTGCTCCACAGATAAATGTCTCCCATTTTTCAAGATCATCAAACAGGGGAAGAAGATGAAGTGGGATGAACAAACTGAGTAGGCTTTTCAAGCTTTAAAGGAGTACTTGTCAAGTCCGCCACTATTAGTAAAACCAACCCCGGGTGAAGAGCTCCTACTCTACCTAGCAGTTTTTGAAGTTGCTGCTAGTGGAGCCTTGGTGAAAGAACGCAGTGACGGGGCACAAAGACCAATTTACTATGTGAGCCAGGCTTTCACTAAGTCTGAGAAAAACTACACCCTCTTAGAGAAGCTCACCTACGCCTTGGTAACTACATCCAGAAAACTCTAGCCTTACTTCCAAGCTCACACTATCGCGGTTGTCACTAATCAACCCCTACGACAATTCCTCTTGAGGCCGGATGTGTCTGGTAGATTGGTTCTATGGGCCCTAGAGCTCACTCAGTTTGACATCAGATATAAGGCAAGAACCACGATCAAAGCCCAAGCCCTAGCTGATTTCATAGTGGAATTCAGCACGATTCCAAACCCAGGTAAAACAGTAGACCCGGCTCCAGATCAAACCAATCCAGGATGGCCCGAAGACAGCAAGATTTGGGTCATTTACACCGATGGAGCTTTGAACCAAACGGGATGCGGAGCTGAGATCGTCGTGATTGACCCCGAAGGAGCCGAATGTAGTCATTGTTTCAGGTTTGAATTCAAAACCACCAACAACGAAGTAGAATACGAAGCTCTCTTAGCAGGAATGAGAGTAGCAGGGGCTTTGGAGGCTAAGTACCTTCAGATCAAGAGTGACTCCCAATTAGTGGTCAATCAGGTGTCGGGATTATATCAAACAAAAGGTGACAACATGGTGGCCTATCTGGCCAAAGTTTAGGAAGCCATGAAGAAATTCAAGGGTGTAAGGATAGAACAAGTGCCCCGAGAGAAGAACCATCGCGTAGATGTCCTAGCCAAGATTGCCACAGGAGAGGGTCATGCTTTACTAAGAGGAGTACCCCTCTAATTGGTTTCCCGTTCCAGCATAGCCAAGGATGTAGAGGTCCTCCCAGTCAGTCGCCCCCCATGTTGGACAGATCCAATAGCAGATTATCTCCAAAGTGACACTCTCCCTGCAGATCCGGATCAAGCCTACCGACTTAAGACTATAGCTACTCGGTACTGCTTGGTAGAAGGATACCTCTACCGAAAAGGGAAATCTCTCCCTCTACTCAGATGTCTCCATCCCGACGATGCGCGTTGGGCACTCAACGAGGTACACTCAGGGGACTGTGGTAACCATGTGTCAGGTGAAACTTTGGCTTACCAGATAATCAGGATGGGCTACTACTGGCTGACTATACACCAGGATGTGAAGCAGTTTGTACGATCCTGCGAGGCTTGTCAGAAGATAGAAATCCTACATCACCTCCCACCAGAAAGACTCTCCTCAATTAGCACTCCCTACCCCTTTGCGATCTGGGGACTAGACCTGATCGGGCCACTTCCCACTACACCCGGCTGCAGTAGTGGCAGTAGATTATTTTACCCGATGGGTAGAAGCCAAGGCCCTTACCCGGATAACTGAAGTAAAAACCACCAACTTTGTCAAGGAAAACATTGTCTACCATTTTGGTACCCCAATGGCCAGTTTGACAATGCTAACTTCAGGGAATTTTGTGAAGGCCGGAACATCAATCTTCATTTTCCATCGATAGCTCGTCCTCAAACCAATGGGCTGGTTAAGGCTACCAACAAGACCATTAAGAAGCTCTTGAAGAAAAAGCTCCAACAAAAGAAAGGGTTATGGGTTGCAGAGTTACCCAATGTACTGTGGGCTAACAGAAAAACCAGGCCGACTGCAACAGGGGAGACCCACTACTCACTAGTTTTCGAAAAAGAAGTAGTCTTGCCGATCGAGAATAAACTCATATCTTTCCAGGTCCAAAATTATGAACCGGAAGACAATGAGGCTAAGCTAAGAGCTAATATGGACCTACTTGAGGAAAGACAAAGCAAGGTCGTAGAAAAGGTGGCTGTGTATCAGAGCAAGATAGCCCGACATTTCAATAAAAGGTTGAGGATTCGGAATTTCAAAGAAGGAGACTTGGTTCTCAGGAAGGTAACCCAGAACACACGAAGAAGGTCTGACGGGGTGCTAGCTCCTAACTGGGAAGGTCCAAACCTGATTAAGGCATTACACCGGGGTGGTGCTTACAAACTGGAAGACATGGAGGGATACCCAGTGGATCATACATGGAACGCCGATCACCTTAGGAAATTCTACCCTTAGAAATTTAATTCATATTGACGGTAATACTCACCCCGATTTCATATTGTACTGATTGAGAAATTCAATAAAAGCAGTTTCTTTTCCCATATGGCTCTTTTGTGCCCAATGTTCAAAGTCTCTTACTTGATCCTCTAGTATCTCCTACTTAATATTCATACTTCACCATTACTGGATCGCCATTTCAAGACCAGGAAATATCTTTATAGCGCTCCTGCTGCCTTGGTCTGGGAATACCCACCTCTAAGAAGCCTGGTGCTAAAGTGGCTTTAGTTGCCTACCAGGACAGACTTACAGTAAGATCGAGATACCTCATCAGGGCACCTGGTTCCTTACTTCGCCATTTCAAGACCAGGAAATAGCCTTATGGCGCTCCTGCTGCCTTGGTCGGGGAATACCCTCCTTTAAGAATCCTGGTGCTAAAGTGGCCTTAGTTGCCTACCAGGACAGACTTACAATAAGATCAGGATGCCTCATCGGGGTACCTGGTTCCTTACTTCGCCATTTCAAGACCAGGAAAGCCTCATGGCGCTTCTGCTGCCTTGGTCAGGGAATACCGTCCTCCAAGAAGCCTGGTGCTAAAGTGGCCTTAGTTGCCTACCAGGACAGACTTACAGTAAGATCGAGATACCTCATCGGGGTACCTGGTTCCTTACTTCGCCATTTCAAGACCAGGAAATAGCCTTATGGTGCTCCTGCTGCCTTGGTCGGGGAATACCCTCCTCCAAGAAGCCTGGTGCTAAAGTGGCCTTAGTTGCCTACCAGGACAGACTTACAATAAGATCGGGATGCCTCATCGGGGTACCTGTTGTAGAGAAAGAATACATGAACGCAGCGGAAGCAAGACTAAAAAGAGTTTAGTATATTTTAAAAATTTTCCCATATTGAACCTTAACCCTTTAATTAATTAAGCAATATATACCAAAAGATATCATACCTTTGTCGCGTGATCCGATTGACTATGCGTCGATGGTAATCCGCAAGATCTTCCAATCCGATCACGAACGTGAATCACCTAGGAGCGTGGTCTCCCTTCTCTTTGAATTATGTACCTGAGAATGGACAACAAAAACTTTTCTGATTCTGTTAGTCACTACAATCTCCAAAAGGTTGCTAAGAATGTTCCGGTCACTTTTGAATTCACAATCGTAAGATTGAAATTCATGTGAACCTAGTTCGAAAGTGTGTACAAGATCTCTTGATGTTAAGATCACTAGTACACTATCGAAACAAGAACAATTCTTTTCTCACACCCCTCTTGGCCGAATCACTCACTAGTCTTAGAGTTGGATCTAATTTTTCTCTAGCAAAAGAAAAAAATCTCAATTGCAAAAACTAGGGTTTTTTAAATATATAAAGAATATATCTATATATAAATATGTTGCCACAAAAATAACTTGCCAATCTATTTTATATATGCCTGCACCGAATTCTTTTACATATATCTATATATCTTGGTCAAATCTGTATTATATATTTATAGCCAAAAATCAACCGAATATTATATATATATATCTTTATCTCATGCATGAATCCAATTTGCATAAAGACTATAGTGCACGAATTCAATGTGCATTAAAACTCTATAGTGCACGAATTTAACTTGCATTAAATATCTAGTGCATGAATTCAACTTGCATTAAAATATATAGTCCAAACTTGCATTAAATTTCAGTTCTTTTGAATGGGGTCCCAGAGGGATATTTCAGTTGTTCTAGAGGGGTTCGTCAGGGAGATCCGCTCTCTCCGCTTTTGTTTGGTATTGCAGAGGACTTCCTTAGTAGATTATTAACGAGGTTGGTGGGTTCTTCTCAGATTCTACCGATTTCTTCCCCAAGAGGTTTTTTGGCTCCAACTCATTTGCTCTATGCAGATGATGTTTTGATCTTTTGTAGAGGCACTCAAAAGAATCTAAAGCATATCATAGGTGCTTTTGGCAATTATGGTGATATTTCAGGCCAGTTGGTTAACTGGGGTAAGTCTTCGATTTATTTCGGATCTTCTATCTCCCCCTCTCGGATTGGTAGTTTGCAGTCTCTGGTTGGTATGCAGATTGGGCATCTTCCGTTTTCTTATTTGGGAATCCCTTTATTTCGGGGTAAGCCTCGAAAAGCAGTGCTACGCCCTATTGCGGATAAGATCTTGTCTAAATTCGCTAAATGGAAGGGCAAGTCTCTCTCTCTGGCCGGTCGTGCTACTCTGATCAGGTCAGTCATCACTAGTTCATTTGTGCACTCTTTCATGATTTACAAGTGGCCTTCTTCTTTACTGTCACTAATTAACTGCAAGTTAAGAAACTTTTGGTGGACCGGTTCCTGTGAGGAGACTAAGTTGGTTTAGGTTGCTTGGGATCATTGTTGTAGACCTTACTCACAGGGTGGTCTTGGTCTGAAAGATATTGGGTTGCTAAATGACTCACTGTTACGAAAATTCACCTGGAAGTTTATGACCTCTGATGGTTTTGCTTTCTCTTTTCTTCGGGAGAGGTATCTCAGGCATTTGCAGAAGCCTCATGGAGGATATGTCACCTCCTCGATTTTGTCTTCTCTTCTGTCTAATTATAGTTCCCTTCTTAAGGAAGGTATCTGGCTGATTGGCGATAACTCTCAGAGGGACTTTTGGCGGGATAATTGGTTGGGGGTTCCCATTTTGGACCTTTTAGGGATTCCTGATTATTTAGCTAATCCGCTCCGGGCGAGGGTTTCAGATTTTATACATCAGGGTAGATGGGTGCTAGAAGATTGTTTCCGAGCGCGCTTCCCGGATCTGTGTTTTCGGATTGATCGTATTGCAATTTCTCCAGTTGTGGATTCTCTGGTTTGGGCTAATTCTCGAGATGGTCGTGTTTCTTGCAAGGCTACTTATTCTCAGTTTTTCTGTGATATTCCTCAGGTTGTTTGGTGGAGAGATGTTTGGTCCCGTTTTATTCCCCCCTCTCGCTCTACTTTGACTTGGCGTTTGATGTTGAACAGGCTTCCTACTGAGGATCGCCTTTGCAGGTCTGGGTTCCAGTTGGCTTCTCGTTGCAGTATTTGTGGGGTTAGTAGTGAATCTGCAGATCATCTTTTTCTTCATTGTCCCCTGGCGGTTACTCTTTAGGAGGCAGTTTTCTCGACTTTCCAGCGACGTGTCTCTACCAAAACTTGGCATTCCTTCTTCTTGCAGGCAATGTCGGTTTCCTTTAGTGAGCAGGTCAGGATTTTGTGGAAAGCGGCTATCCATGCAGTGATATGGGGGGTGTGGACTGCTCGTAATCAGTGGATCTTTGAAGGGAAGTCGGTGGAATTTAGATCCGTCTTTTCTTTGGTCTAGTAATCGCCTAGAGATTGGTTGTATGCGTAACTGCATGGATGACCTTTTGATTCTTCGTCGATTTGGTCTTCAGGGTCGCCCTTTTAAAGCCCCAGTAATCAAGAGTGTGGTTTGGTAGCCTCCGACCCCGGGCTGGATCAAAGTGAATACTGATGGCGCTACTATGGGCTCTCTGGGGGTTGGTGGTTGTTGTCGTATCTTTCGGAACTGTAGAGCATTTATGAAGGGTTGCTTTGCTATTGCTCTTGGTCGGGTTTTCACTTTTGAGGTTGAGCTTCTGGCAGCCTCATTGGCCATTAATTTTGCTTGGAAGTATGGGTGGCATCGCATCTGGCTTGAGAGCTATTCTTCTTATGTGGTTCAGCTTCTTTCTTCTCGTTCTAAGTTGGTTCCTTGGAGGGTTCGTCAGGTGTGGCAGCGCTGCATCTTCCAAATCTCTCATATGGATTTTCAGGTTTCACATATTTTTAGGGAGGGGAATCAAGTTGCAGATACGCTTTCTAAGCATGCTTTGGAGCTTCAGACAGATTCTTGGTGGTTCTCTGCCCCGCCATTCTGTTCTTCTTTAGTTGGCAATGACTGCATGGGCCGCGAGTCTTTTCATTTTTCTTGATGTTTTCTTTTTCTTTTTGGTGTGGCCTGCGTGCCTCTTTTTGTTTGAGGTTGTTTTCCCAGGCTCTTTGTGCTTTGTTGCTTTTTGTCACTTTTTACTTTCTTTTATCTCTTTTATATACGGATACTGTCTAGGGGTTTTTCAGCATATGATCGCCTATGATGCTTTTTCCCCTTATATCAGTCCAATTTTAATAAAAAATATATATATATTGTCCAAACCCTAATACAACTATTTAGTGTATTTGTGACTATATAAAAGACTTCCTAATTTGACTAAACAAATAAAGTCTTTTATATTTAGTATAATACTAATAGTATTATAATACTAGGAAACACATTTTCTAATCAGAAAAAGATATGATTTTTAATTAAATAATTAATTAACATATTAATTAATTTCAATTTAATTAAATAACAAAATAAAACAATATTATGGACTAAAAATTAGCCATTGCCGCCCATGACTAAAACTTGGGCCTACATATTGTTTTCTTATTTTATTTAATCCATTTGGACTTTAATAAAAAGCCCACATGTGAACTAGACTCATTCTTACTAAAAGAAACAAGCCCACATGTCTTTCATTAATATATTAATATAATTAAATAGCCCATTAAATAAATAATGTGCAAATTATATTCTTAATATATTAAATACAATTCTAAATGGACCCACAAATAGTCCGGTAGAATATATCAAATTATTCATGCAAGTCCGTGCAGATTGGGGATCTTGGCGGGCTTATCTAAATTTAAGCTCCAATAGACATAACCCAATCACAATCAACAAATAATTCACTTAGGTTCAGTCTATTAATTTTAGTTCATTCCACTAAAGAACTAAAATTGCACTCTTAAATAAAGATGGAATAAGTTAATGATACTCATTCATACCCTAGACAATCATATGGGAGATAGTGAATCCTCGTGAAGAATATCAGTAATCGCTAAGAGCTTATAGACCGCCTATAGCTCTCCAAGTTACCATATTTACTCATATGACCACACTTTGAACTTAGATATATATTATGACTTGTCCAGAAGTCATCTTTCAATAGACACTATGCGTATCATACCTTTGTCGCGTGATCCGATTGACTATGCGTCGATGGTAATCCGCAAGATCTTCCAATCCGATCACGAACGTGAATCACCTACGAGCGTGGTCTCCCTTCTTTGAATTGTGAACCTGAGAATGGACAAACAAAACTTTTCTGGTTTCTGTTAGTCACAAAAATTCCAATAGGTTGCTAAGAACGTTCCGGTCACTTTTGAATTCACAATCGTAAGATTGAAATTCGCGTGAACCTAATTCGAAAGTGTGTACAAGATCTCTTGATGTTAAGATCACTAGTACACTATCGAAACAAGAACAATTCTTCTCTCACAAACCTCTAGGCCGAATCACTCACTAGTCTTAGAGTTGGATCTTATTTTTCTCTAGCAAAAGAAAAAACTCTCAATTGCAAAAACTAGGGTTTCATAAAATATATAAAGAATATATATATATATATGTCTATTGCCGCAAATATATATAAAGAATATATATATAGCTATTGCCGCAATATATATATATATATATATATGTGCCGAATTCTTCTCTCAATATTATATATATCTTGGCCAAAAAATATGTTATCTATCTCTATTAACCAAAAAAACATATAAATAATATATAACTTATATATACATCAGTTGGCCGACCATTAACTAAGCCACCCAAATATTTCTGCATGCCTATATTATATATATTTGTATTACATTCAAACACTGCATGCATTTAAAAAATATATATTTGTTTTGTATTCAAACACTGCATGTATAAAACTTATATATATCAAACCCTAATCCAACTCTTTAGTGTATTTGTGACTATACAAAAGACTTCCTAATTTGACTAAACAAATAAAGTCTTTTATATTTAGTATAATACTAATAGTAGTATACTACTAGGAAACATATTTCCTAATCAGAAAAAGATTTGATTTTTAATTAAATAATTAATTAACATATTAATTAATTTCCATTTAATTAAATAATAAAATAAACCAATATAATGGGCTAAAATTTAGCCATTGCCGCCCATGACTAGAACTTGGGCCTACATATTGTTTTCTTATTTTATTTAATCCATTTGGACTTTAATAAAAAGCCTACATGTGAACTAGACCCATTCTTACTAAAAGAAACAAGCTCACATGCCTTTCATTAATATATTAATATAATTAAACAGCTCATTAAATAAATAATGTGCAAATTATATTCTTAATATATTAAATACAATTCTAAATGGACCCATAAATAGTCCGGTAGAATATATCAAGTGATTCATGCAAGTCTGTGCGGATTGAGGGTCTTGGCGGGCCTATCTAAATTTAAGCTCCAATAGACATAACCTAATCACAATCAACAAATGATTCACTTAGGTCCGATCCATTAATTTTAACTCATTCCACTAAAAAGCTAAAATTGAACTCTTAAATAAAGACAGAAAAGGAAGATGTTCCTCATTCATACCCTAGACAATCATGTTGGAGATAGTGTATCCTCGTGATTAATATCAGTAATCGCCAAGAGTTCATAGACAGCCTATAACTCTCCAAGTTACCATATTTACTCATATGACCACGTTTTGAACTTGGATATTTTGACTTGTCCAGAAGCCATGTTTTCAATAGACAATATCGAAAACTCAACGTTGAGATTTAATATCCAATTACCTCAAAACATCCATATGATGATATTATACTCTCATTTAATAAATGGAGCCACGATGTCCATATCTATAAATGAAGTCCTCTATCGATTAACAAATGAATATCACCAAACTATCGAGGATAGACTATGCGATATAATCGTACTCATTGATAACTCAAATGATATCACTTGCAACCATAAGTCCATCATTTATCTCAGGATTAAGATAGACTCTCTGATTGTCCTGATAATGAAAAGACTTTTATCTACTGACGGTTATAGATAAAGTATTTCATTGTGATCCAGTTCAATGCACCCAGTGCACAAGATTCTTTTGCTCGAAGACACTCCGATGATTTTAGACTCATAATATCTCATTTGATCCCACTCAAATGCTAGCAAAAGAATTCTACAACTTTAACAAGATAAAGGTGCCCAACCTTTAACTTAAGTTGTGAACAATATTCAAGACTAACTAAAGAATTGTGTCTACCACATGCATTTCCAGATGTACGAACAATTCTTCTTTTCTCATAGTCTTTAGACCTTATGATTATTTACTTTGACAATTATAATATTAAACTATAAATGCTATAAGATTTGTTTAAACCAGAAATCACTTTATTAATATGAAAAAGATTGTTAATTACAATATTACACTCTTGCTATTGAGCATAATCCTTACATGCAAGATGTATGAACGAACAAAAATCACACAAATGAAAAACACACCAAAATGAGCAAGATCACCTAAGTATATCTAGGAACCCGGTCTAATACCAATTGAAACAAATTATAGGTGTGTACAATATTAATCTGGGGGGGGGGTTGATTAGATTTTATTCGATTTTACCCAATTTTCGAGTAAGGTCAAGATTACGAAAATACCTATAACTAGTCAATATAATATAGCAAGTGTAATATGTGCGGAATATTTAATAACACTTGATATTTATGTGGAAACCCTTACGGGAAAAACCATGGGCTAGTAAGTTCACCACGCTAGAACCTTGAATCCACTAAATGTGATAAAGATTACAACCTAATCCCGGTATAAGTGAACCTAGTCCAATTGCTTGTGATTTACGCAACCTAATCCCGGAAGGTACACAAGTCTTACTTCTCAATGAAGAGATAAAATGCCTATGTGAATATATGACATATCCAAAATGCAATTAGAGCTAGGAAACTCTATATGCTTATCTAGGATGACAATAATGCAATTAAAATAATCCTAGATATCAATTGTTAAATGACATGTCAAAAAGCTTAGCTAAACGTAGATTATGAAAACCTAGAAACCTGTCACAATACAACACTCAATCAATACATCACAATTAATCTCTATCTTATATTTAGCATATGATCTAAAAACATGCAAGTAATTAAAGAGATGTCTTAATATGAAAAACACTAAAATTAGATGAAGTTAGTGAAAAACATACCAAGATATGATGATACAAAACCATGCATGGATGCATCCTATATGGTCATGGATGATCCTAGATGAACTTTGATGAACAAAGGAAAAGCTTTCAGTGTTTAAAGGAGAGTTCTTGTGATTTTTTCTCTTGAAATATTTTCTAAGTGAAAAATATGTTTTTTGAACTCTTGGGGATGACCTAATAACGAAGAGTCATATATATAGGGTGTCAAAATAAAGTGACATCGTTTTTGAAAAATAACCCTTAATTTCTTCTCAGTCGCCATTTGTCCTCAGGGCGACACAAATGGCGACAACATATTTTCTTCTATGTCACCATTTGTTCTCATGGCGACACTATATCTAATAGGTTTTTTAAGAAAATCTTTGTGTCGCCATGGCGACACCAACAAAGGGTGACACCAACAAAGAGCAACAATGCCATGTTTTCCACTTTATGCAAAATGTGAAAGTGTGCAAAGTGGTGAATCCTAAGGAGAAGCCAATGGCATTCTCCGAAGGCGATCTTCGTGCAAGACAAGCACACCAACGTGTAAGCGTGGACATTTTCGAACAATCTTTGGGAAATGAATTACAAAACACATAAACACACAATAATATACAACAACAAATTGCAAGTGTGAAATATGACATGTGAAGAGAATGCACACATATGCAAACATGCTAAGTGTGTGTGTGTACAACTAAATCTCTTCAAAGAAAACTAAGCACTGGAGATATACCTTTGGAGTGCTTGTTCCCTTGAGGTCTTGAAAGGGCCTTTGAGTTTGATCCTTAATCACCTAAACTACCCTTACAATTTAAACCCAAAAATGGGGTTTGTCCATGAAATAAGCCAATTAATAAATGAGACCTTATAGGTAGCTTAGGTTCTCAATGGCAAGCTTCCAAGCATCTCCGTGACTTCAAGAGCAAGAGTGAAAGGTAAATCACTTGACTTGCCTCTTAAAGAGAATAGTTGCAAACACACACATACACACTTACATGCATTTGTATTGTTATGCACTTGTTCCTTATGCACGAGTCTCTACCTGGGCACCACCCACGTAGTGCTATTGGGTTGTTTTTCTAGGTCTTGGTGCACCGGTGACTGTGCTGGTCTCTACCTGCATAGTGTTCTTGGGTTTCTTTTAATGCGCCTAGTGCATAGGTCCATACCTGCGCAATGTCCAGTTTCAACTTATTTTTCTAAAATGATGTTGTTTCATTTAGGGCTCCTATATATATGATTTAATTTTCTCCATTCGTTTTTTAGAGCTTAAAAGTTGATTTTTAGAGAGAGGAAGATTTCCCTAAGAGAGAGAAGCTCCAAAAGTTGTTCTATAACTCTCCAAACCCAAAATCCATCATCTTCATGCATCAAAGAGCATTCTTAGGCATGGGTCTTCACCATTAAGTTGAATTGGTAAGTTGAATTGTGTTTTTATTGCATTTATTAGTTAGTTAAATGCTAGGACTCTCTTTACTACATAACTTTATGAGTTTCCTTGTATAATTGGGTTTGTACTGTGATAGCTTGCATTCAGGACATTATCGCCCTCTAACTAAGTCTATATGCTTTGCATTTAGATATTGCTGATTAAGACTTAATGATTGCATTTTTTGATTGCATTTATTGTCTTTACCATGTTTAATGACAACTCTTGTTGATTGGCTTTTGTTTGAGGACTAGATTTTAGATTATCATATCTATATCTAGCCAGGTCTTTATAATCATTCATATAGACACTGATATCTAGGATTACTTTTATTGTCATCATCTAATCTCTAGATAAGCATTTAATGTTGCCTAGCATTAATTGCATTTAGAATATTTTCATATGTTCACATAAGTTGTTTAATCTCTTTATTGAGAGTTAAGACTTGTGGTTAAATGGTTTAGTGCAGAAGCAATTGGTCTAGAATCACTATAAAATGCCCGCAGGTAGTAGTGGTGTGTTACGTTCCAAGAATGGTGTGATTAAAGGTCAACCTATGTTGCAAACATCATTATATATAGTGGATTTGAGGACCGTGCATGGCTAAAAGGATAGCCCATGAGTTTTGCCCAGTTGGTGGGTTTTTCACGTAAATCAATCAACGTGTTATTTATTGTTTTCCACACTTTAATTACGTTGACTATATTTCATTGTATTGGGTAATTTTTCATAATATTGACTAATCCAAAAAGTTGGTAACTAATTGGATTAACAACCAATTCAACCCCCCCCCCCCCCCCCCCCCCCCCCCCAGCAGGAGGTTTTTTAGACACAAGCTTATGTATTTTCATAGTCGGATTGAATCAGATTAAAGGTACCCCAAACCTGAAACTCGATTTGCATAAGTAGCCCCAAACCCGACCCATGCCCCAAATAGGTTTTCATTTTCTGCCCCAAACCCGACAGGAAATGAAATAGGGTGCCCCATACCTGATTTGAAATGACCCATTTCATTTTTTTTCTAAAAAACAATTTCTCAACCCATTAAATATACAAATTATTTTACCATACAATTGAATTTTACGACGTCGACATAAATTTTAACATTCAATTAAATATTAAAATATATTTAAATTATATATATATACACAAATTCTTTTTCTTTTTTGATTAGAAATTTAAATATATACTTAAACAAACATACACTATAGAAAAACATTTTAACATACACTTAAAATTCAAACATAAACTAAAAAAAAAAATTAAAAAAAAATTATGTAATAGTATAATACTTCCAAAAAAAAAAAAGCTTAAATTTAATAGAACATAACATCTAAGTTTAATAAACTTTAAATTCAAACATAAAATGCAATTAAGTAAAGAGACAAATAGATTAGGGATTTATTTTTCCCTTTATATTTTTAGTTTTAAAAAATAATTATATAAATATTGGGTCAAACAAGGTGGGTTGGGGCATAAGGGGTTGACCCATACCTGACCTGATCGACCAATAACACCCCCCCCCCCCCCCCCCCACCCCAAACTGATCAGAGCCCCACCAGTTTGGGATGGGTCGGGGATTTTTACCATCCACTTTGGGGCACTCGTAGCCCTCAACTAACTGTTGTACGGAGGTCCTTGTAGATGTTTTGAATAACGAAACAATTTGTCCATTAAAAAAAAAAAAAAACCAATTGGATCAAACTCCACATTTTGCTACGGAGAGTAAAGGAAGAATTTGTCTCAGACCATGTTTGACTACCTTTAAAGTTGTCCTTTTATATTATTTGTGAGCCAAATCTTCCATGCTTTGTTGGGGAAATTTTGACACAGAAACGCATGCTTAATATGAACATATCTAATAACACAAAAATAGGATGAAAGAGCATCAAATCATACAACACAAACTTTTATGTGGAAACCCCACAAAAAAAAAAAAAAAAAAAAAAGTCGTCGGGACGACGAGAGAAAAATATCCACGAAAAATATCCACTTTGTAGAAAATTGTTACAACTACACAATACATATTCAATATTAGGTCTCAAACCCCAAACCCCAATTACAACCGAGTCTTACCAAGCCCCAAGCTCACAACCGAGCTCTTGACCAAGCACTACCCCCCCCCCCCCCCCCCCCCTTTAGGTTGTTTAGACAGACACTTATGTATTTTTAGGGTCGGATCAAATCATATCAAAGGTACCCTAAACCTGAAACTCAATTTGCATGAGTTGCCCCAAACCCTACCCATGTCCTGAACAGATTTTCGTTTTCTGCCCAAACCTAACACGAAATGACATGGGGTGCCCTAGAGCTGATTCGAAATGACCCGTTTCATTTTTTTTCTAAAAAACAATTTCTTAACACATTAAATATGCAAATTATTTTACCATACAATTGAATTTTAAGACATTGACATAAATTTTAACATTCAATTAAATTTTAAAATATATTTAAATTATATGTATACAATTTTTTTTTTCATTTTTATTGGAAATTTAAATATATACTTAAAGATAAACATACACTATATAAAAACATTTTAACATACAATTAAAATTCATACATAAACTTAAATTTAATAGACGAGATGAGATTGGTCTAGTGGTAAAACCCCTCATACCTGCACCATGAGGTTGTGGGTTCGAGTCCTCCCATCCTTCAAAAAAAAAATTATGTAATAGTATAATACTTCCAAACAAAGCTTAAATTCAATAGAACATAACATCTAACTTTAATAAACTTTAAATTCAAACATAAAATGCAATTAGGTAAAGAGACAAACAGATTAGAAATTTGTTTTTCCCTTTATATTTTTAGTTTAAAAAAATAATTATATAAATATCTGGTCAAACAGGGCGGGTCAGGGCATAAGGGGTTGACCCATACCCAATCGGATCAAAAAGGTTTGTCCCATAGGCCAACCCCCCACCCGGGGCCCCAACGGTTGGGGATGGGTCAGGGATTTTTGTCATCCCCTATAAGTCACCCGTACCCCTCAACTAACTGTTGTATGGAGGTCCTTGCAGATTTTTCGAATAATGAAACCATTTATCAATAAAAAAAAATGGATCAAACTTCACATTTTGCTACAGAAGGAAGAATTTGTCTTAGACCATGTTTAACAACCTTTTAAGTCATCCTCCTTTTATACTATCTGTTACCGGAAAATCATTGTTGGGGTGAATTTCCAAATTATCCCAGTCTGAGGGGTATCACGTGGTTCGATACCAGCAATGCTCCTTATATAACAAGTCAAACTTATATATGAGAAATAGGGTGAATGAATGAGGTTTTTATTGATAATGTCTCTATATTATGATTACAATGGATGCGTTATCTAGATTAGGGTAGGATGTTAAGCTTCAGTAGGCGATGGAGATGGTGGTGGCGTGCTCGTACATGCCGATAAGTAGCACTGAATATATGTTAGGGTTTTAGGAGATGATTCTCGAATCCCCTTTTTTGGTGAGTATGACGTTGTATTTATAAGTCTTGTTACTTGCCATGCACTCCTATAATTTCGGTCTAGGGTTTAGCGATTACATGACTTTCCTTCTTGATAGGAGACAATCTCGTAGAAGCTTTAATCGTTAGAATCAAGACATTCCTTCCTAGGAGGAGACAATCTCGTAGGAGCTTTAATCATCAGAATCAAGTCATTCTTTCCTAGTAGGATTCTAATAGAGTTGACCCCTTGTTCAAATGGTCTCATCTGACGGGAAGAACTCTACTTTCTCTTTTTGACTGAACGAAGGTGCTTTATCCCCCTGTTTGGAGCTTCAAAACCTGCCTGTTGGGTATATGAGTCTTCTACTCTGTATGAAATTCTTTGTTTGATTTTCTTGCTACCTGTTGAGCTGATCCCAGGCGGTATCTGAGTTCTTGGCTACCCTGCCTCCTGCTAGTTTTATGCTTTTCTGCTGGTTCCTTGGTCGGCGAAGTATCTCGATATTAGCTGATCTTATGGCGGGATATCAGGATGATGTAATAGCGAGGTAACAGGATGGTGTACCAGCGTGATACTTGGCCGATGTTGTGGCAGGGTACTGCAAGAAGGTTTTCGTATCGGGATACTGAGTGAAACTCCATGTCGGGGTACCGCGGAGTTCATGAGAAGCTAGGGATTTGTTGGGTTCGATCCCTCGGAGGGGGTATGTATCCAGATTGACCAGGATCCTTCCTCTCTTGGATTAGTCGGATGGTATCTGGATTCTTGGCTACCCCTTGTATCGGGGTGGAAAATTCTTTTTTGGTCCTTCGCCAATTTTGGCTGTTAACACTATCTTTTTATTTGGGGGCCTAATATTCCATGCTTTGTTGGGAAAATTTTGACGTAGAAACGCATGCTTAATATGCATATGTCTGATAACACAGAAAATAGGATGAAAGAGCATCAAATCACACAACACAAGCATTTATATGGAAACCTAAAACAGGAAAAAAAAAAAAAAAAAAACACGGTCGTCGGGACGACAAGAAAAAAATATTCACTATGTAGAAAATTATTACAACTACACAGTACATATTCAATATTAGGTCTCAAACCCCAAACCCCAATTACAACCGAGCCTTACTGATCCCAAAGCTCACAACCAAGCTCTCGACCAAGCACTAAGCTCACAGCTCTTTATAGGTCCCCTTAAGTGTCTATATCCCCCGAATATTCCATGGTTTCCTCCAACCCCACACCCCCCCCCCCCCCCCCCCCTCAAACCCCCCAACCAAAATTCCCTAGGTCTCCCCTGGATTTCCCATGGGTTTCCCTCCAAATTGCCTCAGCTCGGTATCTCACATTTTGGATTCACACACTCTCTGATATTTCCAGGTGTCTTTGCTCCAAGTGTACCAGGCACAAGTTACTTTGAGCCAAAGCAAAAGATCTTGGCTTCTTTCACACATTACTTGGTCCCATAGTATTTACTTGTCTTCTCTCACACACTTTTCAAAAGCTTTAAATAGACACCGTTTGAACCACTTCCACTCAGTTGAATTCTGTCAGAATCACATGGGAATACAAGCCAATTTCCAACATGATTCAAGCTCTAAATCACCATAAATAATCACATTTTAGGCCTGACAATAAATATAAACGAGTTCTAATATAATCTAGAGGGGGGTGAATAGATTATAATCCCTTTTTTACCAATTTCTGAGATTAGTCAATATTACAAAATTAACCCCAACTAGTCAAAAACTAAAATCAAGTGAAACAATGCGGAAAGTAAATGGCACTTGATTTTTATGTAGAAACTCACACGGGGAAAAACGATGGGCTGTTATGTGCACCACACAAGAACCTCAATCCACTAATTGTAATGGTAATTACAGCCTAGGTTGACGACATCAAACCCTATACGGTTACTAATCCACAACTACTACCTGCGGGCCTTCAAAAGTGAATCTAGTCCCTTGCTTGCAAACTACCAAAAGGCAAATATAAGACTTGTCTCTCAAAAAAAAAAGATAAACACAACCTAAGGTGAATATATGCAATATTCAAGATGCTAAAATGCAAGGTTAGACATTTAGGCTCATATAGGCACGGATGAACATGTTAGAGACATTCCTAGATATCATGTGGCTATATGACATTCATACAACCTAGTTATATGTGCAAATCAAACCCTATAGTGAAATTCCCTTAAAGCAATAGTGTTTTATACCTAGAGGGGGGGGGGGGTGAATAGGTATAGCCTCAAATTTTTCCAATATTCAAAAATGCGGAATATAAGATTGAAATGAATACTTGAAATGATATAGCAATTGTATAGAAAGAATCAATACATGTGAATCATCGATATACAAGAGAATCAATACAAGTGAATATATGGAAGATAAAGAAATATAAAGCGAAAATGAGACACGAGTTATTTTAACGTGGTAAAACCTCAAAGAGGAAACATCCACGGGTTGAATCCACAACCACCGGGAAAGCAAATCCACTATATGAAAACGACTTATACACTCAAAGCTATCAACACTATGATATCCACTTCAAACTATCAAATCCTAATCAACCCTCGGGCTAGTGATTCACAAAGCCTATTCTCTATCCAAGATGTGTCCTACACCTATAGAGTGCACTATCTAAGGCTCTCAAGCCTCTAGGAAGATTTCCTCGCTTAGCAATCTAGATCACTAGGATCCTAGTTAAGCTATCCAAGCTCAACCATCTAGAGTACACAACTCCTTGCTAAGACTTTTTCTTAGTTATCCGGATCCCCTTGATCCTAACTAAGGCTTCTTGCTTGGCTATCCGGAAACCTTTCCTAGCCAAGTCTTCTTGCTCAAATCAAAGGCTTCACTCACCTTGACAAGAGACTTCAACCTATTGCAAGGCAATGATCTAGGTGATGCAAATGATGCAAACACACACAAATAGAGTAAGTAGATCAAACGCACTCTATGAACATGCTTAATGATAATCTAAAATATTCTATGAACACACAATCACAAATCTATCTAGAAATCAAAGCATGCCAAAACAATAAGAACAAGATTAGAATATTCAATATATGTCACACAAACCTTAGTTCTTATATCAAGAAATTGAATCTAGAAGATAACATGAAGCACATTATACAATCAATTTCTAGAAGCAATTTTCAAGCAAGATCAAGTCTAGCAAAAATATGTTCAAGAGAGATCACAAAGTTAAACTCAATTAACTAATCAATCATACAACCCTAGCATATGATCTAACATACTTCTCAACATATTTCAACAATCAATTAGAAAGAATCATAGAGATGATCAAGAGAAATTGAAAGAGAAGAAGTTTCACATACAACCAAAGAACCTCGGACTGAAATCAGTGTGCTGGGAAACATGAAGAAGTCAAATGGCTCTGAAAATGCTTGGGATTTGTAGCTCTCGTCGAGACCAACAATTTTGGCTTTTGAATCACTCAATTTCGAGTTCGTATGAAGAAGTTATGATCAAAGTAAGAAAACAAAAATCATGAACAATTCTGCAGAAATTTCCAATTTGATGTTGTTCAAGTTATTGGAAATGGAGGGAAGGGAAGGTATTTAAAGGAAGGAGAAGGAGGAAATTTTGGACCAATCAAAAGAGGACAAACCACCCTCTTTCCCATGTGGGGCGCGTGTGGCACACGGGACCAGAGGGAGGTTCTGGCACGGGGTGGCCTAGCCAATGCCAATGGCCATGGCTGCTCCTCTCGCGCACCTCTCACATTCTTCGATCGTATTCGGTCCTCCGAACTCCGATTTTGAATCCGTTTTTTGATTATGAATCATGACTCCTTCACACACAACGAAAACTATGAAACTTTGACAAATGGTTGAGAATTTATCTCAGAAAACAACGACGAACACAACTCAACGAATGAGAACGAAAAGTAGTGTAGCTACATCGTTTGGACTCGAAACTAAATGAATGAGTAACAGAAATGACCAGGACTCAATAAAGAATCAATTAGGAACATGTATAAGTCCAAAACACAAGAAACACAAACAAATAAATACTATGCAACACAAGCATGCCATATCTAAGCGATAGTGAGAAAACATGCAATTCTACAAGTTTATCAACAATGAAATAAATGCATGTGCATGTTGAATGTGTGTGAAAGTGTTATACCAAATGTTTGAACAACAATGCAGGGACACACATGTATGAATTGTGTGTGTGTGTGTGTGCTAACGCCTTGCAAGAAGAAGAAGAATCTTGATACCTTAGCATCCAAGTAAGCGATGTTCCCCTTGAAGGCGGAATCTGCACCAGATGTTGCTTCTTCAACTTTGAAACTTCTTTCTTCATAAGAATCACCTAAGCAACAACTAATACAAATAAGAGAGTTTTGCAATGGAATCAAGCCAACACAAATAAAAGATTTTACATATAGGCAATAGCTATCACAAACAACTCACAAAACACAATAAAAGCTATCTTGAAACTAGTCAAGTCATAAAGATACAATCTTGAGACTAGTCAAGTAATAAAAAAGCAATCTTGTAGAGAAAGAACATGTGAAGTGATGCTAATAATGTTCTAACTATAAGTCATGTGAGAAAAGATGAACACCCTATAAAAATCAAACTAAAACATGCTAGATGATGTATGAAATAAGAAAGTACGATGGGTGTCTGTGTTTTGAGTAATAAAAATCAAGTCTTGATACATTTGCTTTGAAGATACTCAATAGCTCACAAAAGTTTTAATTTTTTCTCTTAAAAAAATGACCAAAGGCCATTAGGGGTGGGCACCCAAACCGCCAACCCGATCAACCCGCCCAAACCAAACCAATTTAAGTGGGTTGGTTTGGGTTTAGTAAAAAAAAAAAACCGATTGGGTTGCTTTTGAGTAACCCATTTGGTTTGGGTTGGTTTGTGGGTTATGTTTTATCAACCCGTATAACCCAACCCAAACCATTACATAATTAAATAATAAATATATATATATTAATTATTAATTAATATATCAAATAAAATCTTTCAAAAAAAAACTGTCAGATATAAATAAAAAACAAAAAACTAAAGTTAACCTAATTTTATATAAAATATATTCCAGCCGCTCTTCATTCTAAGTTCTCACCTTAGAATTTTTTTTTTCTCAATTTTTTCCAGCCGCCCTTGTCTTTCTTCTCAAATTTTTTTTTTTCGGGTAAGTAACAATTTTTTTTATTTTTTATTGTTCTCATTCTTCATACTCATATAGTCATATTCATCTCATATCTGATATCACTAATTGTTTTTATTTTTTTTAACTCATATGTATCAGACAATGGTAAAAAAATCTCATTCTCGAGGCATAAGTTTGCAGCCCTATATTGAAGATGGCATAAAGAAGAAAGCATCAAGATCGTTGATATGGAATTATTTTACTAAATCAGGTAATCCCAACAATCCCACATGTAAGTGTAATTATTGTGGTAAAGAGTATACATGTGAGAGTAAGAATGGGACTAGTACTTTTTGGAATCATTTGGAGGGTTGTTTTAGATATCAAAATAGTTTGATAGAGGAAAAGCAAAAGACTTTAACTCTCGAAAATAACAAGACTAAAAATGGTGGCAGTAATTTAGTGGCTGTGGGATTTAACAAAGAAGCTTGTAGAAAAGCTTGCATGAGAATGATAATACTCGATGAGCTACCTTTTAGTTTTGTTGAGGGTGAAGGGTTTAGAGAGTTTTGTAGTGTTGCGTGTCCAAAATTTGATCCTCCATCTCGTAGAACTATTGCTAGAGATATATATCAATTATACTTAGATGAGAAGGAATCACTAAAACGTTTGTTTACTACAGGTAGACAAAGAGTTTGCCTCACCACCGATACATGGACTTCCTTGCAAAACGTCAACTACATGGTTGTCACTTCCCATTTTATTAATAGTGAATGGCAGTTGAATAAAAGAATACCGAGTTTTTGTGTGATACCTAACCATAAAGGCGAGACTATTGGAAAGTTAATTGAATCATGCTTACTTGATTGGGGAATAGAAAGACTATTTACCATTACTGTTGATAATGCAACTTCAAATAATACAGCTATATCTTATATAAAGAGAAAATTGAAAAATTGGCATAGGGATGGGCTCGTGTTAAATGGTGAGTTCTTACATTTGAGATGTTGTGCACATATTTTAAATTTGATCGTGAGTGAAGGGTTGAAAGATATTCATCATTCAATTGATTGCATTCGACATGCTGTTAGATATGTGAAATCATCTCCTGCAAGACTTTAAAAATTCTTAGCTTGTGTATAGCACGAAAAAATTGATTATCAAGGTCTTTTAGTCTTAGACGTGCCTACCAGGTGGAATTCCACGTATTTAATGTTGGAAAGTGCTTTAAAATTTCAAAAGGCATTTGATCGTTTAGAAGAGGATGATGGACAATATGTTTGCTATTTTTTGGAGGATGACACTGGAAAGAAAAAAGCAGGACCACCTAAATGTGATGATTGGGAAAAGGCTCAAATTTTTGTTAAATTTTTGAAGATGTTTTATGATGTTACTTTGAAATTTAGTTCATCTTTGTTTGTCAACTCTAATTTATTTTTTCATGAGATGTGTGAAATTCATGCTGAGTTGAAAACATTGAATGGAAATGAAGATGATCTTTTGAGTAAAACGTCAACAATTATGAAAAGAAAGTTTGACAAATATTGGGGTTCTTTTGAGACCATCCCCAAATTATTGATAATTTCAGTTGTACTAGATCCACGCTATAAGTTGCAGTATGTGTCATTTTGTTTTGATGAGCTGTATGGTAGTGAAAAGGTTGAGGAGATGACAAAGGAAATCAAAGACCTTTTACAAGGTCTGTATGGTTTCTATGGTGGTGCTGAATCTTTTAGTGCTGAAAAATTAGTGAGTGAGGTGGAGATCAAAAAGGAGACAGATGAAGGCAGTCAACGCGTTTCACATCGTTCCAAATTCAGAAAGTTGTTAGAGAGCCGAGATTGCATGGAATTATCTACTGAGATTGATAGGTACTTGTTAGATCCAGTTGAGTATGTAGATGATGCAAATTTTGATATTTTGATTTGGTGGAAAATGAATTCTTCGAAGTATCGAACATTGTCATGTGTGGCAAAGGATGTGTTTGCAATACCAATATCTACTGTGGCTTCCGAGTCCGTATTTAGTACCGGAGGACGAATTCTAGATTCATTTCGAAGTTCTTTAAGTCCTAAAATGGTGGAGGCATTAATATGTACGTAAAATTGGCTGCGATCTTCTCGTAGTTCAATAAATAATGAATTGATCATAGAGGAGATGAAGTTTTATGAAACACTAGAGTCAGGTAACAATTTATTCTTTTTTATTTATAATGTTATTTTTTACTTAAATCTAACTCTTAAGTCTTAGCTGCTTTATTTCTTTTTCACATGCTTCTTTTATTTTCATTTTGTTCAGAGTTTGCTAAGTCCACATCAACCTCAGAGATAACAATTGATTAAATATTGACTGAACTGTGAAAGTGTGAACCTTTGAAGGTAATATTATTGTTGTATATTTTCAAGTTTTTTCTCAACTTCATAGTTCATACTATATATTATATAACCTGATGTCATTATATTATTTTTAACAGGATCGATGTCAATGTAACAAGAAGTTAACCGAAGGTCACAATAAAAAAAAAAAAACAATAAAAAAAAATTTGGCTACTTGGATGGTGGTGGTCCCGGTGGATATTATTGATTTGGAAGCTTGAACGATTTAGTTTTATTTTATAAATTTTAAGCATTCTACACTTGAATTTTTTTTTTAAATGATTACTATTCTGCACTCGAGTTAAATGTAGTTGTTATTTATCTTATTGATAATGGGTTTAACTACTTAATACTTATATTGATATTATTATATTTGTTCAAATAAAAAATAATGTTATTATTTGCTTAAACCGTCAAACCAAACCGAACCAAACCGAATTTTATGGTTTGGTTTGGTTTGGTTTTAACTTATAATTGGGTTGGTTTGGGTTGTAAAAAACGAACCCGATTAAATTATGGTTTGGTTTGGGTATAGTCAAACCCAACCCAAACCAACCCATGCCCACCCCTAAAGGCCATCAAGACATATATATATATATATATATAAGATCCAAGCAAAGTGAGGTTATTTTGGAAGAAACATTCTAGCTTCTCGCCTATTGTGCTAGTGCTGAGCTAGTCGAATAGTTCACGACCAATGCACAATGACCAGTGCACAACCAGCAGCACACCTCTGCCAATATTGCTTTGGTCAAGTAGCACATGACGACCAGTGCACCACCAGCGGCAATCCTCTGCCAATGTTGCGTTGTTCCAGCGTATGTGGACCTACGCAATGCGCGAGTTTTGCATGGGTAATGGGACCAGTGCACATCACAGGTTGCAAACATCAAACACAAAAAAAAAAAAAAAAAAAAAAAAAGTGCAAGTGTGATTTGTGAAATACATACACTCAAAAAGTAGTAATCAAACATGCATGCTAGAGTAATGCGTGTGTGCAACTAAATCTCTTCAATTTAAGAGTCAAGATCAAGTAACTACCTTTCTTGAAGCTCTTGATGTCCACAATGAGGTCCTTAAGCATTTGAGTAGAATTTCTTCAATCCTAAGCTACCCTTACAAGATTGAACCCCATTGTGATTTTGTCAACAAAATAAGCCAATCAAAAAGTGAGGCACTTACAATATCCCCCTTTGTCTATTTCGTGACAAAATCAACACTCACATAGCAACCTCATAAAAACAAAAAATTGTTGGTCAACAAAATTTTCTACATTACAAATAAAGCCCTATTCTAAGTCTTGAGCATCTTCAAGTCAATCCAAGGCCTGTAGAAAATTTCAACCTACACACAATCAACAAGAAAGATACCTTACTCACCACTCAATATACTCGGCTTTTACCCTCAGTACTTTCTCACCACTCTTGCCTTTTTCCACTCATAATTTTCTCAAAAGTTCTTATCAAACTAACCAAACAATAATCAGGATTCCTTAGCCACGTTCACAAGAAACTCAGATTTGCTAGGTTCACACGAACGAATTACAATGAAACTGAAATAACAGGGACGAGTTTCTACTACCAAGAATTTTTTTTTTTTTTTTTTTTACCGACCTTGATCAACAAGCAAGATCTTTGATGATTTTTTTTTTTTTTGGTACTGGACTTGATCAAACGGAATCAAAGAAGAAGAAGATTAACAAAGATAGATTAAACCTGATGTTAGAAGCCTAAGCTCTGATACCAACTGATACGAACCCCGTCAATTGTAACAAGGATGATGCCTAGGATCGATCTAACCTCTAGTTCGGATGGAAACCGCGACCCAACACCTATAGCAAGATGTGAACCTTGGTATAAGGAAGACGCCACAATCAAGGATGGAATACTTGATTGATAAGTTAGGGAGGAACGCCACAGAGAAAATCTGATAAGTTCCAATCAGTTCTCAAAGAACAAAAGAGAAAATTCTCTTAATTTTCATTAAAATTCAAAAACTACCAAAAAATACATAAGTTGGTTCCTTTTAAACTAAAACCCTAGAAGACAAGGTAGGCTACACGCCTAACTCAAAAAGGAAACAAATATTTCGGCCATTAAGGCCTTACAAAACGGGAAAGAAAATAAAACAAACTAAAACAAGCAACTATTGACTTATTTCCTAATTGGAAGGCTAATTTTGGAAGGAAATCAGCCCCTTAATTTCAGGAAACAAATCAACTCATTATTCTTTAGAAAACTAAAAAGGAAATCTGAAATTGAATGTCCTCCACAAGCTCAAGCTTGTGCTCCACGCCTAAGCCTTTGCCACATGCCCAATTATTCTCTTATTCGGCCCAATCAATGGCCTTGATGACGTTAATAAACACTTGATCTTCATGTGGGCTCATCTTGGTCTTCAACGCTTCAGAATCAGCCCAAGTGTCTTGAATCAGGCCATTAAGTGCCTCTTTGAATCTCTTAGCCCTAGCCCTTGTTATTGGCCCAACCGAAACATGCAATGGCTCCCTTGGTGCAGCTCCCTTATTCTCATCAGATTTGTCCCTAAACACCCATTTAGTCCTATGACATTGGTGTTTTTAAGTCTAGGAACAAGAGTCTAAACCTCATTTCCCTCAAATTGATTTAGCTCTTCTTGCATGGCAAGAACCCAATATTCATCATTCAAAGCCTCATCCACCTTTTTAGGTTCTATTTGAGAGGTGTAACAAGTGTAGCTATTTTGATTAGCTATTTGACACCTAGTCCTAACACCCTCTCCAAAATCTCCAATGATATCATCATTATCATGGAGTTTTCTAACCCAATGAGCGGGTTCATTAGAGTCTAAAAGAGGAACTCTATTAAGAGGTAAATCATCCTCTTTATCATTGTTTGACTTCACACCACTTGAAGTCTCACCACTCTCCTTCAAAGGAAGGTCATCAATCTTACTAACATCCTCCTCATGGTCATCATGTTTGGGCCTACATTCATCAAAGACAACATTTGATAATTTCATCACACTTCGAGTCTTTAGATTAAAAACTCGACCATTAAATGCATATCCAATAAAAATACCCTCATCACTCTTGGCATCAAACTTGCCAAATTAATCACGGTCATTAAGTATATAACATTTGCTTCCAAAGATATGGAAGTAACTCACATTGGGTTTTCTACCCTTCCATAACTCATAGGATGTTAGTTTAGTCCCAGGCTTAAGGAATACTCTATTCCCTATGTAACAAGCCTTATTGATGGCTTCGACCTAAAGGTTTCTAGGGACTTTGTTGCTAAGCAACATCACTCAGGCCATCTCTTGGAGGACTCTATTCTTCCTCTTAATAACACCATTTTGTTGTGGAGTCCTAGGGCCGAAAATTCATGAAAAATGCCTAAACTATTACAAAAGTTTTCAAAGCTAGCATTTTCAAATTCTTTCCACATGATCACTCCTAATTTTCTTAATGTTTTTTACGTGAGAAGTTTTCCTCATTTTGAATTTTGACACAAAGCATTTTAAATTTCTCAAAGGCTTCGGACTTTTCTCTAAGGTTATCTGAACCTAGAGAAGTCATCAACAACAACAAGAATGTACCTTCTTCCACCTAAGCTTTCGGTTTGAATGGGACCTATAAGGTCCATATAGAGAAGCTGCAATGGCTCTTTGGTGGAAAGGTATTTGTCTTTCTTGTGTACACTCTTAGTTTGCTTGCCTTGTTGGCAAGGTCCACAAATACCCTCAACCTTTTTCCCAACCTTGGGAAGGCCTCTAACAACATTCAATCTATCAAAGACTTTTCAAGTCCCTATAGTTCATGTGGCCAAATCTTTGGTGCCACACTTCAACTTGCTTACTAGTGGACAAGTTACAAGAGATGAGATTAGACTCAAGACAATAACAATTGTCACTTGATCTCTTGCCTTTCAACAAAACTTGCCCATTTTCCTTAAGAATAGAGCAATCAACCTTGCCAAACATAATCGAAAGCCCTTCATCACTCACGTGTGATATGCTAATAAGATTGGCTTGCAAGACATCTACATAAAGAGCATTGGGCAAGGAGGGCAAATCGGGAATAGAAATATTATATTTCCCTATGACCTTTTTCTTTGACCCATCACCAAAAGTGACGAATCCACCATCCTCCATTATAAGAGTTTTAAAGAAACTCTTGTTTTCAGTCATGTACCTAGAACACCCACTATCAACGTACCAAGTGTCAGAGGCATTGGCTTTTAAGCAACTTGGGCCACATAGCAATAATATTCATCATTTCTATTCATCCTAGGTGAAACATGGTCATTCCTAAGAGCCATTGGTCCATTATCTCTAAATTTCCTAGGTTCTTGCATTGTGGCTCTTCCTAAGCATATTTTCTCAATCATGCTTTCTCTTCTACACAATTTAATATACTTAAAACAATTAGGCCCCTAATATGGCCTTCAATTCCACAATAATGACAAGTAAAACTAAAATATGAGTTCATACCATAACCTTGTGTAAGCATTTGAGGCCTCTTTCTATTTTTGAGTTGCTCTTAGGTGCTGAGGCAACTCTCTCCTTTGTGGTTGAGCCAAGTTGGCAATGTCTTCTAGGTTAAGCATGAAAGACCCCATGTTGAGCTTGTGGGATCCTTAGGTTGATGAGGTCTTGGTTGAGAAGCTCTAGCTTGTGGTGCTGGAGCTCTTGTTGGAATCCTTGCTTGTGCTTGCTTTAAGGATTCACCACTTCCACCCACTTAGTTGATTGTTGAGGGGTTTAAGCATTTTCAACCTCTTTGCTCTTGACAAAGGTTGTCTTCTTCAAGGAAGTGGTTTCCATTTCTTCCACATATCCTAACCCCTTCTTGTCACTTGGACTTTTCCCACAAGATAGCATCTTGTCATGCTTCTTGGTTCTGAAAGTCATCTTAGCAATCAACCCCTTCACTTCCATGAGCTCTTTCCTCAAGCTTTCCTCATTCTTCTTGGCCAAGGACTAGCTCTATCTTCAAACCTTCTTCCATCTCTTTAGCTTTACTCATTTCCTTACTCAAATGAGTTACCTTAGAAGTCAATTCAAGTTTCTCCCCTTTCAACTTTTGTGTCTCCTTTTTCTTCTTCAATCTAGAGTTCTCAAAGAATCTCATGAAGTTATCATAGTCCATCTCTTTATCAAATTCAAAATTAGAGTTTGAAGAGTTGCCCTCACCATTTGAGTCACTTTCTTCTTACTTGTCCTCTTCCTCTTCTTTGTCACTCATAACTTCATTATTATTGTGAGAGCAATAAAGTTGGAAAATTGGTCTTCATCATCATCTGAAGACTTATCTTCCTCTTCTAGGTCATCACTATCACTCCAAGTCACCGGACATGGCTTTTCCTCTCTTCTTCTTCAAGTTAGCACACTCGGGAGCAATGTGTCCAAAGCCACTACACTTATAGCATTAGAAACCCTTCTTGTGATATTTCTCTTGAGTTTGCTCCACTTTCTTAAAAGGAGCCTTTTTCTTCACAAACTTTCCCTTGGAGCCAAACCCTTTCTTCACAAACCTCATAAATTGCTTGAACCTCTTTTCTATCAAAGCAATTTCTTCATCCGAGTCTTCTTCATCCTTTTCTACCTTGATGCTCTTCAATGCAAGACTCTTTTGCTTCTTTGGAGGTGTAGATGTATGACTCTTCCTAGATTCATATGCCAAGAGCCTTCCAATTACTTCACTTAGCTTCATCTTTGAGTAGTAACTAATTTCTTCAAACGCCGTCACTTTGGATTCAAACCTCTCGGGAAGCGATCTCATAATCTTTTGCTTGTTCTTCTATCCAAGTAGGAATCACCAAGTTGGTGACTTTGGTTTACTATTGTTAACCACCAAAAATTGGCAGAGGATCAAAAAAGAATTTTCCACCTTGGTACAGGAAGGCATGGGAATCAGACATTACCCAACTGATCCGGAAAGAGAGGGATCCCGACTGATCTGAGTACATACCCCCCTTCAAACGAGATCGAACCCAGCCATTTCCCGAGCCTCTCGGGGACCTTGCGGTATCCCGATGCGAGGTTGCACCCAGTATCCCAATTCACAGGCCCCAAATCGGGATATTCACAAGTCTAACAAGTACCCCGACACAAAGTTCCACCAAGCGTCCCGCTACTATACCATCCAGCTATCCCTTTACTGCATCGGCAAAATACCCCGTTACAGTCTTGCCTTCTCTCAACCCTCAAGTAGCAGCGAGATACCTAGGAGTTCATGCCTCCTTATAGAATCAGGCCCGCCAAGCAGGGAGATACCAGATGAAGATATTACCAAAGAACAAGACTCCTACGCCTAGAAGATCAGGTTAAAGCTCCATGGAGAAATACTGAAACTTTGCCGTTTAGTCAAAAAAGAAGAAGTATACTTCTTCACGCCAAACTGAGAGTTCTATTTTAGCAAGGAGTCAACCTCTATTAGAATCCTCCTAGGAAAGAAAGACTTGATTCTGAAAACTCCCACGAGATTGTTTCCTCCCAGGAAAGAAAGCCTTGATTCTGACAATAAAAGCTCCTACGAGATCGTCACCTAAAGAAAGAAAGTTCTGCAATCGCCAAACCCCAGACTGAAATTATAGGAGTGCATGGCAAGCAACGGGACCTATATAAACAACATGATACACACCAGAAAAGGAGGCGAAAATCACCGAGAAAACCCTACGTTCAGTTCTACTTATCGACACAATACGAGCTCACCACCATCACCATCTCCATTGCTAGTTGAATCTTCATGCTTTATGATTAATCTAGAAAGGTACAACTCATGTATTTGTAATGCAAAGTGACAATCAATAAAGAGCCTATTTTGTTTATAGTCATACGTGTGTCATTGTGGACATAGTTGGTATCGAACTACGTGGAACCCCTCTGACCAGGATCGATCTTTGACCTTGGTCCCCTTAAAGTGGTTATTTGGAACTTCACCCCAATGACGATTTTCCGGTAACAACTATATCCATAAGCTTCACTTGGAAGTCATTGAAGCACTCATCCTCCTCTATACTTATGGTCTCAAATTTGTTTAGAGAACTTGGAGCTTGGAGTCTTTAACCACCTCGGTTCCTTCATGAGCCATCTCCAATATGTCCCAAGCTTCCTATGCTATCCTTGCTAGTTTGAATGAGTTGTATTGGTTATCGTCCATGGCACATAGGATTGTGTGCATGGCTTTGTTGTTCCATTTTGAAACCTCAAACTCTTAGGGGATCCATTGTTGCCTTCGGCTTGGGGACTTCCTCTCCACCTCCTATAGGAGTCATCATAGGTGGCGTGTACCCATTTTCAATCACCATCCATGCATGGTCATGAATTTGGCACACATATGCTTTCATTTTGCCCTTTCAGGTGAGCAAGGGACATCTTGTGCTAGAGGCAGCCTCGCCTCCAATTCACTTTCCACTCATTTTGTTTGGGTGAGAATGATATGAATGCACACAAACAAGCTAAACACACAAAATGAATATATATATATAGTATATATATATGCAAACCAATGCAAAAGACTCTAACAAGAGCAAGAGATCTCCTAATTATGTTAAGGAACTACCAACTGACAATAAATATAAACTGAAAATAAATATAAACGAGTCTTAATATAATCTAGAGGGGGGTGAATAGATTTTAATCCCTTTATTACCAATTTTCAAGATTAGTCAATATTAAATCAACCCCAACTAGTCAACAACTAAAATCAAGTGTAAAAATGCGGAAAGTAAATGATACATTATTTTTATGTGGAAACCCACACGGGGAAAAAACATGGGCTGTTTTGTGATCCACCGAGAACCCCAATCCACTAATTGTAATGGCAATTAAAACCTAGGTTGACCATGTCAAACCTTACACGGTTACTAATCTACCACTACTACCCGCAGACCTTCAAAAGTAAATCTAGTCCATTGCTTACAAACTACCAAAAGGAAAATACAAGACCTTGTCTCTCAAAGAGAAAAGATAAACACAACCTAAGGTGAATATGAGCAATATTCAAGATGCTAAAATGCAATGTTGGACATTTAAGCTTATCTAGGCATGGATGAACATGTAGAGACATTACAAGATATCATGTGGCTATATGACTATATGGCATTCATACAACCCTAGCTATATGTGCAAATCAACCCTATAGACAATAACTATCACAAACAACTCACAAAACAGAATAAATGCTATCTTGAAACTAGTCAAGTCAAAGAGATGCAATCTTGAGACTAGTCAAGTAATAAAAGAGCTATCTTGTAGAGAAAGAACATGTGAAGTAATGCTAATGATGTTCTAACTACAAGTCATGTGAGAAAAGATGAACACTCTATAAAAATCAAACTAGAATATGCTAGATGATGTATGAAACATGAAAGTATGATGGGTGTTTGTGTTTTGAGTAATAAAAATCAAGTCTTTATACCTTTGCTTTGAAGATACCAATGGCTCTCAAATGATGTAATTTTTGCTTTAAAAAATGTCCAAAGGCTATCAAGGCATATAAATTTGAGATCCCAAGCAAAGTGAGGTCGTTTTGGGAAAATAATGTTCTAGCTTCGGCCTATTGCACTGGTGCTGTACTGGTCGAGTAGCGCACCATGACCAGCGCACAACCAATGACACACCTCTGCCAAGGTTGCACTGGTCAAGTTGTGCATGACGACCAATGCACCACCAGCGGCAATCCTCTACCAAGGTTACACTGGTGCTGCGCATGTGGACCGACGCAATGCGCAGGTCTTGCACGGGTTAAAGCACCAGCGCACAGGCACACAAACTCAACAACAAACAAGAAAATGGTGCAAGTGTGATTTGTGTAAAGTAAACATACAAAAAGCAATAATCACCCATGCATGCTAGAGAGTGTGTGTGTGCAACTAAATCTCTTCAATTAAGAGTCAAGATCAAGTAACTACCTTCCTTGAAGCTCTTAATGTCCACAATGAGGTCCTTAAACATTTGAGTAGAATTTCTTCAATCCTAAGCTACCCTTACAAGATTGAACCCTATTGTGATTTTATCAACGAAATAAGCCAATCAAAAAGTGAGGCACTTACATAAATGAGTCCTAATATAATCTAGAGGGGAGGGGGTGAATAGATTATAATCCATTTTTACCAATTTTCGAGATTAGTCAATATTACAAAATTAACCCCAACTAGTCAAAAACTAAAATCAAGTGAAACAATACGAAAAGTAAATGACAATTGATTTTTACATGAAAACCCACAAGGGGAAAAACCAGGGGTTGTTATGTGCGCTACACAAGAAACTCAATCCTCTAATTAATGGTGATTACAACCTAGGTTGACCACATCAAACCCTATACGGTTACTAATCCACCACTACTACCTGCGGGCCTTCAAAGTGAATCTAGTCCCTTGCTTGCAAACTACCAAAAGGCAAATACAAGACTTGTCTCTCAAAGAGAAGAGATAAACACAACCTAAGGTGAATATATGTAATATTCAAGATGCTAAAATGCAAGGTGATGAGCTGTCGTGTGCTCACAAAAACGATGTTTTTAATTTGATCTTTTGAAAACCCTCTTTTAGCCACTTAAAATCCTTTAAGGTATGATTTTATAGCAAGTGGTAAGCAAGTTCGTTCCATAGGGATATAGAGTGTTATGTTAGATAGATTGACTAATCTTAAACAAAATAAAATAAATCATTGAATGTGATAGATGTGTAGTTTCATAAACCACCAAAGTTACTACTAAAATGAATATGCAAAATTGATAGGAAAAATAGAAAACTCAACAACCTAGATAAGATAAATGGATGTAAACAATTAATATAGATGCTAGGGAATAGATTGATTAGCAAATGGGTGTGGGTAATGCTTTTTAAGCCACTTAATGGACCAATTTCTATATGTTAACCAATTGAGGTTTAGATTAGTGTGGTTGATATACCCACCACTAGTCTATCCTATTCATTGGGTTCTTAATCACACTAAGGTGTCAATCCAAGAATGCATAACATATTACTCTAAACAAGATTGCAATTAACAAGTGGACATACAAGTCAATCACATAGTGAATAGAATCTAATGAATAAACAAATAGAACACATATAGAGATTCATTACAAAGCTTAAGCAAATACCCACAACCAAATGTTCCTTAAATCTATCCTCTAGATTAGGGGTTTAGTTACACATAGTAACAATGAAATAGAAAGCAAGTAATAGGTAAGGAAATCATCCTTGGGTCTCCTTCTTTAATGCTTGATCCTTCTTTTCCTTTTATACTCCTAGTGTAAAGAATGGGAGAAGAGGATGTGTCTAGATAGGTGGGTGTCTAATGGTGAGTGACAAAGGTATTTGGGTGTAGAGAATGGTAAGAGAGGAATGATTTAGGGAAGTAGTCAAGATTTGGTGTTGAGGTTCAGATGGAAAAGGTGAGTTCAAGTAGAGAAATGGAGGAGGTTGAAAGATGAACAATGGAGGAGAAAATCTAGATCTAATCTCAGTAAATTTGTGCTCTAATTTGTGCTAGGATGATCTCTGAAAATGAAGAGCCAAAGTATTTATATTGGCACTTGGACATGTATTGATAACTACTTGATTCGCTGATGTGACGTGAATGTCGCCATCTTGTCTTCATGGCGAGCTTGGGGCGCAAAACGGTTACGCCTTCTGAGATTCAGATGTCGTCATGAAAGTCATCTTTTTCACCCTAGAGCAAGTGGCGACCCTGTGTATTTTCTAATGAGGTCGCCATTTGTCCCTTCAAGGTCGCACCTAGAGCAAATGGCAACCATGAGTCAATTTTGTGGTGTCGCCATTTGCAAGTGCATGTCGCCATGGCAACACACCTGATGCTTTACAAATTCCTCTATACCCATAGCAACCCTGTGGCGACCTTGAGGGCGAACTTCTGATGCTTGAATAAATCCTTTGTCGCCGTGGCGACCACAGGGCAACCTCCACTTGCTCCAATAGCGAGAATGCCCTGTTTCACCTATTTGTGTCTTTTTGCATCAAAGTCCTCATCTTCTACCTGAAACACTCAATTTTACGACATTAAATACGAGAAAATGCCCGAGAATCAAGCATAAAGAGATGGGAATGAGGGCCAAAATCATACCAATTTTGGCTTGATCAAATACCCATAAACCTATCTTTTGCTAGTCCTCGAGCAAAACAATCACAAATCAAACCCCCAAAAGCATGCATCAAGATATCTCAAAGGTTTTTTTTTTATTTTTTTATTTTTATTTTTTTATTTTTTTTATTTTTTTACTTTCTTGTGGTCAATATGCAAAACCAAAATAAAGAGATTAAAACAATTATGCAATAGTGAAGACTTCTACATGTAAGAGAATGTCAAGTAAAGATTAAGAGCATGCCACTCTAGATATGATTTTACGTAATGCGATCTTACATTCGAAATGCCAAAGCTTCAAAGCATAGGTGCTATTCGGTTTAGAATGTAATTCGCCTTGATACTAATCCTCACCGGATTCTCTCTTCTTTTCACTAAGACTCCTAAGTTTCACTCAAAAAATACATGTGCAATATGAATTCATGTTATGGATATCTAATTGATTGCACATGATGATCATTAAAAACGCAATTTCTGAAAAGTAAGTCTCATGAATGGAATTGCAAGCCATGAATTACAAAGAACATGTATCAACCAAATTTCACAAAATGGACAATCTTAAAGATCATGAAGGTCTTTCTTTTGGTTGTAATGATGGGGCCTTAGGTGATGGTGAAACAAAGAACGGGATAATGGATAACAAGGAACCCAATGATTACACTAAGGCATACATTCTAATTATGAGTTCTACATGCTTCACACATATTGTTCATACTTAAGGCATCCAGGCTTTCAATTTTACATGTGCATTCTACTCTAATTTTCATGATGAGTAGTTCCCTTTTACTTTTCTTTTTCTTCTAGGCCAATTGTGCCTAACTCTTGGTTCTCTTTTTCTTTGCTTTGCCATTTCTTTTCTTTGCATACTTTTCATTTTCTTTTCAAACTTTTCAATTTCTTTTCAAGTTTTTCAATGTCTTTTCAAGCTTCCTTGCTTTGCAAGACTCTTTCAACATATTTACATGTCTAGGTACACACCTTTATATTTTTAAGTACAAGATCTTCTTACATTGATTTCCTAAGCCTTAGTAAATCATTTGGTCAAGGTAAGTCAATATTTTAAGGCTTATAAGGTTCATGCAGATGTGGTTCATGAATGAAAAGCTTAAAACGTGTTTGGCTTGAAAGGGGCTTGGAAGCACACATATTTAGATGGGTTGGAAGTGTTTTAGGCTAATTAGTGGCTTTTCACATGCATCGCCTAAAATCATTTCTAAAGGCTTGTCCACTAAGCAAAATAAAGCATCCACAAGTAGTCCATAATATTCTATAAAAAACAACATTTTAGTGCTAATAAGACCAATACATGCTTGAATGAGTGTTTGAGAGTGAGTGTTTCAAGAGTGAAATTTTTTTGACAACTCGATATGTGCTTTTTAAGGCCGTGTTTGTGATCCTTACGGAAATCTCTACAATTAATTCCTAGCCTTTAAGCAAATTTGATAATTCACTCAACATTAAGAGAAAAAGATTAACGCACTTTGTTCAATGACACCCTAAGTGGCATGACGTTAATCTAAACCAAACAGTGGCAAAGATGAACAATTCCTCACTACTTCATGTAAAGAACAATCTCAACAAGCAAAGCATGCTCAAATATGGCATCATCGCAAGAATTTGAAAAATTCGGCACAAAATTTTAAAACCAAGCAAAATGGTGTTGTGCAAATGTACCCCCAAACCTAAAGTGGACATTGTCCTCAATGTTCATAGGAGGTAAAAATTGTCAAAAGCGCAACCTAACAAATCTCAAACAACAATTCATAAAGCAAAAGCAATATACAATAGATGTCATCAATTTGACATATTGCTCTCTTCATCCTAATATGCACAATATCCATTCAATCAAAGTTTATCAATAAAGCACATACGTCCTAAATCCTCTACCAAAATCCAAACCACACTCTTATTCTAAGAAAAAAACGAAAAAAGAGCAATAAAAAATAAAAACGAAAGAATAGGAAATTGTAAACTAAAAATGTATGAAAATAAAATCTAACAAGAAAAAGGAAGAACAATTGTTACCCGAGAGGATCGGTCAATTCCTCGTTCGAAATAGACTCCCAAGTTGGGTCTTCTCCCCTATATGGTTTCAATCGGTGGCCATTCATTTTAAACCTCTCACCCTTCTTCAAGCTTTCAATCTCAATGGCACCATGAGCAAAAACTTGCACAACCCTATAAGGTCCCGTCTATCTTGATTTAAGCTTTCCTGGAAACAATTTCAAATGGGACTCAAATAGTAGAACAAGCATTCCTGGATGGAAGTCTTTTCTTCTAAGTTTCTTGTCATGGTAAAACTTAGTCTTCTCCTTGTAAAGCCTTGCGCTTTCATATGCCTCGATCTGAAACTCTTCTAATTCACTGAGTTGGAGCTTTCTTTCCTCTTCGGCTTTGTCATGGTCTATATTTAACTTTCGAATATCCCATAAGGCGTTGTATTCTAGTTCCACTGGCAAATGACAAGCCTTTCCAAAGACTATCTGGAGTCATTCCTATTGGAGATTTGTAAGCCATCATGTATGCCTACAATGCGTCACTTAGTTTGGACGCCCAATCCTTTCTACTCCCATTGACCGTTTTTTCCAAAATTTATTTTATGTGTCGGTTACTCACCTCTACTTGTCCCGAAGTTTGAGGATGGTAAGGGGTTGCCACCTTATGTCTAACCCCATACTTTTTTAACAAGGCTCTAAAAATTCTATTACAAAAGTGACTTCCACCATCGATTATTATCGCCCTAGGAATCCCAAACCTAGAAAATATATTTTCTTTGATGAACCCAACAACCACATGGCTATCATTTGTCCTTGTAGGGATTGCTTCAACCCACTTAGACACATAATCTACCGCCACCAAGATGAAATTATAACCTTGGGATATGACGAATGGCCCCATAAAGTCTATCCCCCATACATCGAATAAGTCAATAACATGCTCACTATTCAATGGCATCTCATCCGTTTTTCCAATGTTCCCCGACCTTTGGCATCTATCACACTTCAAGCAAAACTCATAGGCATCCTTTGCCAAAGTTGTCCAATAGAACCCGCATTGGAGGATCTTCATCATTGTCTTCCTTCCACTATAATGACCTCCACATTCACGTTAATGACAGAATTTTAATATCTCTCCTTGCTCATTTTCCGAGACGCATCTTTTAATAATTTGATCTGGACCACGATTAAAAAGGTACAGCTCATCCCAAAAGTAGAATCGAGTACTAGTAATGAACATTTTCTTTGCTTGTGGGTTTAATTTCGAAGGAATCATATGTAAGTGCCTCACTTTTTGATTGGCTTATTTCGTCGACAAAATCACAATGGGGTTCAATCTTGTAAGGGTAGCTTAGGATTGAAGAAATTCTACTCAAATGCTTAAGGACCTCATTGTGGTCATCAAGAGCTTCATGGAAGGTAGCTACTTGATCTTGACTCTCATTTGAAGAGATTTAGTTGCACACACACACTTTCTAGCATGCATGTGTGATTATTGCTTTTTGTATGTTTATTTTACACAAATCACACTTGCACATTTCTCTTATGTATTGTTGAGTGTGTGTCTGTGCGCTGGTGCCCTAACCCACACATTGCGCCGATCCATATGCGCAGCACCAGCGTAACTTCTCTAGAGGTGTGCCGCTGGCTCTGCATTGGTCGTCAGGCGCAGCTTCACCAGCGCAACTTCTCCAAAGGTGTGTCGCTAGTCATGCGCCCCTCGTCTATACCGCTCGTCCAGCGTACGTTAAGCATAGAGGTTGTTGTGCACTGGTGAGGTGCGCTAGTCAACCAGCATACCACCAGCGCACTTGACGGGTTTTTGACTATTTATTTCCAAAACGACACCACTTCATCTAGGGCTCCTATATAAGTATCATCTTCTTCCTAGCTCATTTTTTAGAGCTCAAAATTAGAACTTAGAGAGAGAAACTCAAACCCTAGAGAGAGAAGCTCCCAAGAACTCACCTTTACTCAACTAAACACTTCCCATGTGCATTTAGCATCTTCTTAACATCATTCAAGCATGGGCCTTCATGTTTTCTTTGACTAGGTAACTTCTACATGTCCTAGAACTTCTTATTTCATTCTTATGACATGTTTGCCTAGGTTTAGCATTTATTTGTTAACTAAATGCATGTCTCCTTTGCTTATTGTTATTCCTAACATGCTTGAGACTTTGATTGTTGGTTGAGATGAGTTGTTTGTTGATAGCTAGGATTATTGTGTGATTGAGAATATCTAGCTAAGTCTATATGATTGCATTAGTTAATTGCATTTATTGTCATTGCCATGTTTATTGACAACTTGTGTTGAGTTGGCCTTGTTTGTTGACAATTAGGTTGCTAGAATCACTTTGCATCTAATTGAGTCCTCATGCATGAGCATGTAAGCATTGTTGATAACTAAAGTATTGATTTGCATTGTAACATCTAGTTAGCATTTAGTGTAGCCTAGCATTATTTGCATTTAGAATAGTTTCATATTCACATAGGTTGTTGATCTCTTCATTGAGAGTTAAGTCTTGTGACTACTGGTATATAGTGCTCAAGCACCTTTGGTCTAGGTTCACTATAAAAGGCCTACGGGTAGTAGTGGTGGATTAGTAACTGAGAATGGTCTGACTAGAGGTCAACCTAGGTTTGTAATCATTATTACATATAGTGGATTTAAGGATCGTGTGTGGCGCACATATTAACCCGTGGTTTTTCCTTGTTGAAGGTTTCCACGTAAAAATCAAGTGTTCTTTATTTTCTGTAATTTATACTTGATTTTATTGTTTGTTATATTGGGTTTATTTTTGAATATTGACTAATCCGATTTACCCCCCTATAGGTTGTTTTAGACACACGCGAGCAATATATATTTATATTTTCATCACATTTGATGCTAAATAATTCACTATGTCCGCATACCATGGGTCTCTATCCTGTACCACCCATAATTGTTCATCGGGGAAACTTTCTCTTAATGGGGTAGCACATCTTCCTCTTCAAGGGTTCCTTGAGTCATTCTACTCAAATGATCCACCACCATATTCTCACACCCCTTTTTATCTCTAATTTTGAGGTCGAATTCTTGCAAAAGTAGTATCCATCTAATCAACCTAGGCTTTACATCCTTTTTATGTAATAGGTACCGGATGGCGGCATGATCCGTGTATACCACAACCTTAGTACCAACTAAGTATTGCCTAAATTTTTCCAAAGCAAATCCTATAGCCAAAAGCTCCTTCTCCGTAGTTGAGTAGTTTAATTGAGCATCATTAAGAGTACGTGATGCGTAATAGATGACATGTGGGAGCTTCTCTACATGATGCCCCAAAACTGCTCCTATTGCAAAGTCAGAAGCGTCGCACATAAGTTCAAAGGGGAGACTCCATTGTGGTGGCATGATGATGGGGGCCGTGGTTAGTTCTTCCTTCAAAATCTTAAAAGCAATGGCACAATCTTCATTGAACTTAAATTTCACTTCCTTTTGAAGAAGAGTGCACAATGGTCTTGAAATCTTTGAGAAATCCTTTATGAATAGCCTATAGAATCCCGCGTGACCAAGGAATGATCTAATATCTTTCACCGTCCTAGGAGGAGGCAAACTCTTCATCATCACTATTTTTGCCTTATCAACCTCAATACTCTTTTCTGAAATCACATAGCCTAAAACTATACCACTTTTTTATCATAAAATGACATTTTCCCCAATTAAGCACTAGACTTGTCTCTTCACATCTTTGGAGTACCAAGGACAAGTTCTTCAAACACTCATCAAATGAAGCCCCAAATACTGAAAAGTCATCCATGAAAATCTTTATAATGTCTTCTACCATATCTGAGAAAATTGAGGTCATGCACCATTGAAAAGTGGCCGGCGCATTACAGAGCCCGAAGGGCATTCTCCTATAAGCATAAGTGCCAAATGGACACGTAAATGTAGTCTTCTCTTGATCTTTAGGAGCTATGGATATTTGGTTGTAACCGGAATAGCCATCTAGGAAACAATAGTGGTTATGTCCTATGATGCGCTCCAACATTTGGTCGATAAAAGGGAGAGGAAAATGGTCTTTTCGAGTGCTTGTGTTCAACTTCCTATAGTCGATACACACCCTTCATCCTGTTTGTAACTGTTGAGGAATCAACTCATTCTGCTCATTCTTCACTACCGTGATTCCGGACTTTTTGGGCACCACATGTATAGGGCTCACCCACTTGCTATCTGAGATTAGGTAGATGATGTCGACATCCAAAAGCTTTAACACCTCTTTTTGGACTACCTCTTGCATAAAAGGATTCATCCTACGTTGCGCCTCCCTAGTCGGTTTTGTGTCATCTTCCAAAAGGATCTTATACATACACAATGTCGGACTAATTCCCTTGATGTCGTTTAAAGGCTCCTTTAGCTGATTCCTCATCTGCATATTCACAGAAAAAAAAACATATAAGTTATGAAAAGGCTCAAACAAAAAGACTCGGGCAGTGTATTAAAAGGCTTGGGTAGTGTATGAAAAGGTTTGAACAATTCATTTAAAGGCTCAGGTACTGTATGAAAAGGCTCGGGCAGTGTATGAAAAGGCTCGAACACTTCATTAAAAGGCTCGGGGTAGTGTTTGAAAAGGTTCGGGCAGTATATGAAAAGCTCGAATACTTCATTAAAATGCTCGGGTAATGTATGAAAAAGCTCGAACACTTCATTAAAATGCTCGGGTAGTGTATGAAAAGGCTCGAACAGTTCATTAAAAGGTTCAAACTGTGTATTAAAAGGCTCGAACAGTTTTAAAAGTTTCAGAGAATCAAAATTAACTAATCTATTCATAAATTATTAAAAAGCTCTGATAACTGTTTAAAAGGCTCGAAATATGTATTAAAAGGCTCGAACTGTGTATGAAAAGGCTTAAACAGTATAAAAGTCTCGGAGAATCAAAATTAAAAAGCTCGGATTATTGTTGAAAAGGCTCAGAGATTCTAAACCAATTAACCTATGAATTTTCCTTGAAAAGGCTCAAGTAACCTTTTAAAAAGCTCTG
The DNA here is from genome assembly GCA_954870605.1 of Acer campestre. Lineage (NCBI taxonomy): Eukaryota > Viridiplantae > Streptophyta > Magnoliopsida > Sapindales > Sapindaceae > Acer > Acer campestre. The sequence goes on from OX940802.1 coordinate 24,682,442, forward strand.
GGAGTGTTATAAAAGGCTCAGAAAAAGTTCAAAAAGGCTTGGAAACCCAGATCTTCATTGTCTTCAAAACAAATTTTTTCATAAACTAAAACCCTAACCTAACCTCATCAAACAAACATAATCAAGAACAACAAATCAAACCTAATCTACATGATGAAAATGGCATCCAACATCAAACACACATAAACTTATCAAGAACAAAAACGCGTGAGAATCAAAAACATACCACTATCTTTTGAGTTCGCCGGTGAGTTCTTTTCGACTTTAGTACTGTAGCACCGTCGTCGGTGAGTTCACCGTCAGATTTTGGTCGACTTTAGGACTGTTGCGCCGTCGGGTTTTCTCTCTCAAAGGTTTTCTCTCAACGTTTGAAAAAGACTCAAAGTGACAAAAAATGGGTATTTTTATCTGGTCACCTAAATTGATACCTTTTAAACTTAAATTAGTAATGTGATGCCTGTCTTACAAAAAGCGTCCCAAATAGTGACAAAAAATTTTTGAACCCAATTCCATAATGCGTTTCCCTAATTTCCTAATTGTTAGTTCACAAAATATAGGTCTATTGTATATATGTTCAAAACAGAGGAATAAATTTTAACGTAATGAAACCAGTATTCAGTATGAGTGTGTAAATTTTAACATAATGAAACCAGTAGAAAATTGTACGTGACGTAATTTTATTGAACAAAGTGTAAAAATGCTATATTTTCTTTGAAATACCACATGTATATGTGGTGGTAGTGACTCGAACCTCAAACATTGTCCGTTGAATGAATGATCTTACCATCAAGCTACATTTGGTGGTGGTGTACAAATAATATATTACCCTCAAACATTTCTCCAGCAAATGAGGGGGTGAATTCACTGTATAGCTCTCAAAGGATCTTGTTTACGTCACTCACCTCTTCAATGAGCTTTCAAGTCCATTAATTTTAACTCGTGTACGGCCTTATCATATGTAATTTCTTTATTTAAAAAAGAAAGGGATGGCAATCAATATGTTTCCACCATGCCAGACAAAATTCCATGCATTTAAATGTGATCAACGTATACATGTGAATATGATGATCAGCATGAGGTCTCACTTTGGTAGGGTGATTCAGTCTTTCTTTGAAAATGGTTTTAAATTTTGCCAATGGAGGGAATATATTTCTTAATTGAATAACAAAGTTAAGATAAAATCTATTAAGTATGAATTAAAAGGCATAATTACTACTTGATGGAACGACAAAACAACAAAGGTCAAAGAGAGTAAGAGAGAAGTTGTGATGAGAAATGAATGATAGATTGTTTTCTTAATTCCTCACAATTAAGTAGTGGCGTGATTTTGAATAGCGAAATGTCAACAAACATTTTAGATTTGCTGAATTCGGTGTCTTTTCATCATATCTAATAAAGTTGAGCAACTTGAATTCTTGCTATCTCCTTCCAAAAGTTTTTCCATTGGATTTCTTCTCTCCACATTATTGCAACTTGCAACTTCAATTATTCATTCCTCTTTTATAAAACATCATTTCCTTTTAGGTTAATCAACATATTTCATTTTCTTCGTACCTCAATTCACTCCTGCTTCAAATGCTTTTCGGGAAATAATCATTTCCCCCCCTTAGATTGCTCTATTCTCCACTGTCTCCCCTACTATTTCAATATTGGTCAAAATCCCCTCTATAAATTGAATTTTTCTCCATTCTCCTCCCTCTAGTCACTCTCCCTCCAGTCACCTTTTCAGTCAAAAAGGTAATGTCAATATGTCACACTCTTTTATAGGTTAGGAGACTATTATACCCTTGATTCAAAAGGTTAACTTTAATCACCAAAATCAAAACACGGAAACTGAAACCACTGATTTTGATTCCATTCTCCAGAATCTAAACAAGAAACAGAATAAAAACCCAAAAACTGAAACCATTTTTTTTTTTTCAGATGATTCCATTCACTAGAATCCAAATGAGAAAATCAATTGAATAAATAAAATGGAAGCAGTTTTCCAGATCAGCATTCAACACCAGAAACCAGACACATCCATCTCCAAAACCAAAACTCACCACCATCCATGTCAATCACCAAACCCTAACCCTCAAATCCAGCCACCCCAAATACAAAACCACACCCATCAACCACACCATCACCGGCTCAAATCAAACTAAACCCATCTACCACAACCACACCCACTGATACCTCACATCTAACGAACATTACTCAAAAACTAAACCCAGCCTCTTTGTCTCTCCACCAAAACCAAATTCGTAACCTAACAATTGGTGTGATTTTAGTGGGTTTGGGGTTTAAGTGCCGATGGTGGCTAGGGTTTTAGTGTTTCAGTGGTTGTGGTGGCTAGAGTTTAGGTTTGGCTGTTGGAGAAGATGATGATGATGATGATATGATTTGGGTATTTGATTTTAGGTTAGGATTTTTTTTTAACTATTATTAATATGATTTTATTTTTAATTTAAGTTTTGTTTTATTAATTTACCTATTTTATGATGTATCTTTAACATAATTACTAACATTGGGGGTATTTTGGGGTTTGTATTAACATCATGGGTGAGAATGGAAAAAAATTCAATTTATAGGGAGGATTTTGGCCAATGTTGAAACAATAGAGGGAAAGTGGAGAATAAAGCAAACTATTGGGGCAAAACTGAAAATGTGTTCAAACAATCTAGAGGGGGTGAATGTGTTGTTAATCAATTTCGTTACCAACTTTTCGATTAGTCAATAATATAAAACACATCCAAAATAAAAATCAAGTAAACAAAGTGAAAAATGGCAACACGTGATTTTTACATGGGAAACCCTCCAACTAAGAAAAACCCACAGGGCTATCTTCGAATCCTTGATAGCCACTTAGTCATAGAAATCCAATATATATAGTTTAATTATATCCTGAGTTGACAACCTAGTCATTCTTCTCAAGGATCATAACTTAAACTTATCTACCAACATGCTTTTTATAGTGACTCTTGACACTTGCTTATACAACCACCACTTGTGGCTACATTACTTGGACTTAAGAAGAGAATAACAAGTCTAAGTGAACATGTATGAATGCTCAATGCAAAAATATGCCAGACAATATAAAATGTTTAACTAGATGTAGAGAAAGTAAACCCAACAATCCTAGTTATTAGCTAACCACAACAATCTCAATAACTTCAAATAATATACAATAAATATGAAGTCTTGGTAATAAGAGAACAATTAATTGAGATGAGATGTTGTTCTTACCTACCCAATGGAGATGCTTTAAAAGCTCATAGATTTTGATTTTTAGGGATGGAAAGTTAAAAAAAATGAGATCTTGGTGCTTCTTACTCTAGGAACCGTAACATCTCTCTAGAAACCCTAAGGTCATGTTTGGTTGGACGGAAGAATGGAATGGGAAAAGGACAATTCTTTATATTTGGTTTACTAATAAATATTGGGAAAGGCTTTCCATTGGAATGGGTTGTCCACCATTTTGGTGGACTTAGCTTTCCTCCCAAAACCCAATGGAATACTCTTTCCAATTCTAAAGTAAAATTGGTGTTACAAAAATAACTCTCCTCTACCCTAACTCTGTAACTCTATATTATTATATAATATATAATATATAAATATTATATATATTATATTATATATATTGTTATGTATAATAATAAATATATTAATATATATCTAATATATTATATATACTTTTATATTTTATTATTATTATCCATAATATATCATGTTATTATAAATGTTTTGTAATTAGGGGTATTTTGGTCAAAATACAGTTAATTCTATTTCATTCAGTTGTTAACCAAACAAAACAATACTGATTCAAAGACTAATTATAAAGTCCTAAACAAACAAAAAAATTCATTTTTTTTTTTCCTTTCCATTCCTATTCTCATTCTTTTTTTTAATAAAATTGGACTGATCTAAGGGGAAAAAGCATCACAAGCGATCATATGCTGAAAAACCCCTAGACAGTATCCGTATATAAAAGAGATAAAAGAAAGTAAAAAGTGACAAAAAGCAACAAAGCACAAAGAGCCAGGGAAAACAACCCCAAACAAAAAGAGGCACGTAGGCCACACCAAAAAGAAAAAGAAAACATCAAGAAAAACGAAAAGACTCGCGGCCCATGCAGTCATTGCCAACTAAAGAAGAACAGAAAGGCGGGGCAGAGAACCACCAAGAATCTGTCTGAAGCTTCAAAGCATGCTTAGAAAGCGTATCTGCAACTTGATTACCCTCCCTAAAAATATGAGAAACCTGAAAATCCATATGTGAGATTTGGAAGATGCAGCGCTGCCACGCCTGACGAACCCTCCAAGGAACCAACTCAGAACGAGAAGAGAGAAGCTGAACCACATAAGAAGAATCGCTCTCAAGCCAGATTCGATGCCACCCATACTTCCAAGCAAAATTAATGGCCAATGAGGCCGCCAGAAGCTCAGCCTCAAAAGCGAAAACCTGACCAAGAGGAATAGCAAAGCAACCCTTCACAAAAGCTCTACAGTTCCGAAAGATACCACCACAACCACCAACCCCCGGAGAGCCCATAGCAGCGCCATCAGTATTCACTTTGATCCATCCGGGGGCTGGAGGCGACCAAACCACACTCTTGATAACCGGGGCTTTAGAAGGGCGACCCTGAAGACCAAATCGACGAAGAATCAAAAGGTCATCCATACAGTTACGCATACAACCAATCTCAAGGCGATTAGCCTCTAAAACCGCACACCAGACCAAAGAAAGGACGGATCTAAAGTCCACCGACTTCCCTTCAAAGATCCACTGATTACGAGCAGTCCACACCCCCCATATCACTGCATGGATAGCCGCTTTCCACAAAATCCGGACCTGCTCACTAAAGGAAACCGACATGGCTTGCAAGAAGAAGGATTGCCAAGTTTCAGTAGAGACACGTCGCTGGAAAGTCGAGAAAACTGCCTCCCAAAGAGCAACTGCTAGGGGACAATGAAGAAAAAGATGATCTGCAGATTCACTACTAACCCCACAAATACTGCAACGAGAAGCCAACTGGAACCCAGACCTGCAAAGGCGATCCTCAGTAGGAAGCCTGTTCAACATCAAACGCCAAGTCAAAGCAGAGCGAGAGGGGGGAATAAAACGAGACCAAACATCTCTCCACCAAACAACCTGAGGAATATCACGGAAAAACTGGGAATAAGCAGCCTTGCAAGAAACACGACCATCCCGAGAATTAGCCCAAACCAGAGAATCCACAACAGGAGAAATTGCAATACGATCAATCCGAAAACACAGATCCGGGAAACGCGCTCGAAAACAATCGGCTAGCACCCATCTACCCTGATGAATAAAATCCGAAACCCTCGCCCGGAGCGGATTAGCTAAATAATCAGGAATCCCTAAAATGTCCAAAATGGGAACCCCCAACCAATTATCCCGCCAAAAGTCCCTCTGAGAGTTCTCGCCAATTAGCCAGATACCTTCCTTAAGAAGGGAACTATAATTAGACCGAAGAGAAGACCAAATCGAGGAGGTGACATACCCTCCATGAGGCTTCTGCAAATGCCTGAGATACCTCTCCCGAAGAAAAGAGAAAGCAAAACCATCAGAGGTCATAAACTTCCAAGTGAATTTCCGCAACAGTGAGTCATTCAGCAACCCAATATCTTTCAGACCAAGACCACCCTGAGAGTAAGGCCTACAACAACGATCCCATGCAACCCGAACCAACTTAGTCTCCTCACAGGAACCGGTCCACAAAAAGTTTCTCAACTTGCGGTTAATTAGTGACAGTAGAGAAGAAGGCCACTTGTAAATCATGAAAGAGTGCACAAATGAACCAGTGATGACTGACCTGATCAGAGTAGCACGACCGGCCAGAGAGAGAGACTTGCCCTTCCATTTAGCGAATTTAGACAAGATCTTATCCGCAATAGGGCGAAGCACTGCTTTTCGAGGCTTACCCCGAAATAAAGGGACTCCCAAATACGAAAACGGAAGATGCCCAATCTGCATACCAACCAGAGACTGCAAACTACCAATCCGAGAGGGGGAGATAGAAGATCCGAAATAAATCGAAGACTTACCCCAGTTAACCAACTGGCCTGAAATATCACCATAATTGCCAAAAGCACCCATGATATGCTTTAGATTCTTTTGAGTGCCTCTGCAAAAGATCAAAACATCATCTGCATAGAGCAAATGAGTAGGAGCCAAAAAACCCCTTGGGGAAGAAATCGGCAGAATCTGAGAAGAACCCACCAACCTCGTTAATAATCTACTAAGGAAGTCCTCTGCAATACCAAACAAAAGCGGAGAGAGCGGATCTCCCTGACGAACCCCTCTAGAGCAACCAAAATATCCCTCTGGGACCCCATTCAAAAGAACTGAAAGCCTAGACGAACGAAGAATACTGTTCATCCAATCCACAAAAACAGAAGAGAACCCAAAAGCCTGTAGCACTCTGCAAAGGAAAGACCAATCCAGGGTGTCAAAAGCCTTACGGATATCAATCTTCATGGCCAAGTTACCCCCATAGCACTTCTTATGCAACACATTCACACAGTCAGAAGCCAAAGCAATACAATCCTCGATATGCCGGTCTCGAATGAAACCGAACTGTTGAGGAGAAATAATCCTGGAGGCAACACGAGCTAAACGATCAGCCAAAATCTTCGAAGAAATTTTAAATAGGAAGTTGCTAAGAACAATCGGACGAAACTGATCAACCGAAATAGATTCCCTCAGCTTCGGAAGAAGAATAATGAAACTGGAATTAAGACCCGGGAAAATAACTCCGGTGATGAAAAAATCCTGAACAGCAAGGACCACGTCACTACCAACAACATCCCAACATCTTTGATAAAATCTACCAGAAAACCCATCTGGCCCAGGGGCAGAAGCAGCATCCATAGCAAAGACTGCATCGTGAATTTCATCTGCAGATGGAACGCTAGTCAAGAAAACGTTCTCTGCGGCAGTTACCAAGGAAGGAATCACATCATCTACAATAGATAAATCTCTTCCAACTTGAGAAACATCCGAGGAAAAAAGGTCAGAATAATAACTAATGATATGATCCCTGATGGTAGGCCGATCCTCCGAGATAACCCCATTAATCGAAAGGGCTGATATAACATTACGATACTGCCTACGTTTGATAGAGGCATGAAAGAATGATGTGTTCCGATCCCCATCACGAAGCCACCTAACTCTAGACCGATCCCGAAAAAAACACTCCTGTCTCCGTAACAACACATCAAGCTCAGAATGAACACTCACCTCGGCCAGAAAAAGATCATCTGAAAAACCCCGGTTAGACAAATCTAGCTGAATAGAATGAAGCTCCGCACACTTCCCAGCAATGGTAGAGTTAAGATCACCAAAAACCTCCCAATTCCAAGACTTGAGAGCCTTCTTCAAGCTTCTCAGCTTATAAATAACAACCTGAGGAGGCCTACCCACAACATGAGAGCTCCAAATCCTACGAACAATAGCAATAAAATCAGGATGCTCTAACCACATGCTCTGAAACCGAAACGGTCTATGACTAGAGACTTCAAAATCAGACAACCGAACCAACAACGGGCAGTGATCTGAACAGATACGGGGAAGAGCCACACAAGAAATTTCCCGCCAACAGGAAATGCAACCATCAGAAACCAAAACTCTATCTAATCGTCTCTCAACTCTAGTGCGGTTACTGCGACCTCTAACCCAAGTGAATCGGGCACCCTGAGAACGAATACCAACCAAATCACAATCCTCAATCATCGACCTGAAATCCTCACAAGAACCACGGGCAGGAGAACGAGAACCCAAAGCCTCATGAGCACCCAAAACCGCATTAAAATCCCCAACAACCAACCAGGAAGAAGAAACCAAACTAACCATATCACGAAGAGACTGCCAAAGAGACCTACGAACCACTGTAGAAGTGCTCGCATAAACAAAAGTGTACCAATGCACCCGAGAACCGATCGAAAGTGAAACAGTAAGATGTTGCTCATGACAATGAACTATCTGAACCTCAGGAAAAGAAACACAAGCGAAAACCCAAATAGTCGGAATCAACCCACCCCTATCATTCAAGCCCACCAGACGAAGATCAAGAGAAGACCAGAAACCTGAAGAGATAGAGGAAAAATCAACCATAGGCTCTGCAACACAAACCAAAGTAGGTCTATGTAAACGACATAACTCTCTAAGTACCCGCCTCGTGGGCTCGCCTCGGATCCCACGACAGTTCCAAAAGAGAACATTAATCATCGAAAACCATCGGAGGAGCCCGATATCCGGACTTTAAAGAAGCCAGCCTACGCTCAACCCTCAAAGCTCTCTGAGCAATCTCATCATCGGCGAACTCACCCTCCTCCATTTGGGAAGCCCATGAAGAATTTGGGATGAGACGAAGCTCGGCCTGAGATTCTGACAATGGACCCGAGGTCCGAATAAGCACCCTAGGAACCACAACCGAAGAACAAGAAAAACCAGATCCATCACTACTCTGATCCACAGTGACATTCGAAAAAGAAGACACAACCGCCTCCTCAGATGATTGATTGCCTGAAACCTCATGAACCCTAACTTGCCGACGAGCTGTCTGACCCGGACGAGAAGATGACCTAGATAAAATGGTAGAGACCATAGGACGAACCTGATTGACCAACGAAGAACCCTGAACAACAGTCTTAGCATCATGCATCACCCCTACAGTCGAACTGATAGAACTAATAGAAGGATTAACAACCGAAGAACTAGAAACCAGAACTGAATCAGTGCCCTCATAATCAAATCCTGAACCCTTGCAAATCTGCAATGCCTGGGAAATCATTGGAGGAACCGAACTCGAAACCACTTCAGAAACAGCTGACACGGTAGACGAAGATGGATCCGAAGAAAGAACCAAACTAGTAGACGGAATGGATCCTGAAATCAAATTAGACCCTACTGAAGTATGGACAACCACCGAATCTTGACCACCTATATCCTGATGAATAGCTGTAAAAACATTGGATAACGGGACCTCCTCCTGAGGTGCAATAACAGGGCGATAAACTGATTTAGAAGAACGGGTCCGAACAGGCTGAAAACCATCAGCTCCAAAAACTTTAGAATCCCCCGCTATATCCTGGGTTGATTTTGCAGAACTAGTTAGAGGAACCTTAGAAGACTTGTTCCAACGACAAGAATTAGGCAAATGACCTATAGAAGAGCAAGTAGAGCAAAAAATTGGGAGATTCTCATACTCAACAGCTATAAAAGAGCTATGAAATTCATCCCTCTCTAGCAACACTGAAGTAGGCAGCACTGATGACACATCCACATCAACTAGAACTCTAGCATAATGACCAAAATCCCCATCACTAGTAGCCTTGTCCAACCGCAATGGCACCCCAATCCCTCTAGCCAAGTCAGAAATAATTTTTGGATGCCAGTATTCCCATGATAAATCAAAGAGCCTAACCCAAACCTGAGCATTGGTGGACTTCTGTAGCGATGGGTTAAAATCCGGGACCCAAGGCTGTAGGCGAAAAATACCTGGCTTCAGATGAACTGAACCTAACCCCCAAACATGAGTCTTCTCAGCAGGAGACTTCAAAAGAATCTGATAATATCCTCTCCCTAGAGAGATAAGTCGCCAATCGGAATTTAGCATCCAATGCTTGCTAAGTCTGACCTTGAGATCCACAAGCTTCCAAGGCCGCTCACCACTGGAAAGCACCACACGACCAATAAGAGCATTCTTACACAACTCAAGACGAGCCTGATAAGCAATCGGATCCACCCGAACAGAAACATACCCCCCCTTCTTAGAGGGAACTGATGGCACCGGTAAAGTCTCAACAGGAGAAGCTTTGAAAAGACCCGCAAAAGACTTACCACCCTGGACCATAGGCCCTGGACTCTGAATAAGACCTGTAACAGAATCCGAAACGATCATCGAAACATCCCCCTTAGGCTGAGAAGGAATTAACTCTCCAACCAATGAACACACTCCACCAGATGCAAGAGGAACAACCCGATAAGAGGAACTCACTCCACTCACCGTACTCAGACCAACCAGACTATTCGAGGTGGAAGACACTGCCACCGGAGATGAAAGAGACAAAGCGGCCTCCATGCACATAGGATCCATCAAATACTGAAGAAAATCACTGTAGCAAAATCACTGTAGCGAAATCACTGTAGCGGATCCTGTAGCAAATCACTGTAGCGGGAAACTGTAGCGAACACTGTAGCGGCGGAAACCCAGTAGCGGCGGAAACACTGTAGCTGCGGAAACACTGTAGCGGCAAAGAAACACTGTAGCTGCGGAACACTGTAGCGGGCACTGTAGCATTGACGGAACTGTAGCGTGGGCACTGTAGCAGCGACGGAATCACTGTAGCAGCAGCGGAATCACTGTAGCAACGACCACTATTCACTTTTTTTTTTTTTTTTTTTTTTTTTTTTTTTTTCTTTTTTTTTTTTTTTTTTCATTCCTATTCTCATTCTTATTACCATTCCACCATGGTAACAAAACATCACATAAGTGTCATCTTGGAATGGATTTCTTGGTGGCTGGAAATGAGAAAGTGAGGGTTATATAGTAGGTCCCATAAAAACATCGCGTTTTGCAAAAAAAAAAAAAAAAAAAAAAAAACGTGTTGACCATAGTTGAAACGACAGTGCAAAGACCGTGCCTCATACTGTCTAAAGCACCAGTTAACATGGCACACAACGCAGACTCTCCAACACGGTTCAAAGACCATGAAAACCAACCCCATGAAATCTCTGGAATTCACTGCGGTGCATATCGTGGTTCCTAGACCGCGTTCCAAACCGCGGAAGGTCTTTGGAAGAAACCACTGTTGAAACCGCACTTAACTAATTGCGACCCAAGAAGTAGTGAATCATTGGAATTGATCGCGGTCAATACCGCGGTCCACCAACCATGACCCAGACAGCTCCCAAGAGAAGAAGGGCCTTCTTAGGTTGTCTAACACACTAAATATCGTATGCATGATGTGCAAGTGTGAAGTGGGTGAAATGCATACAAAAAGACAAGATAAATGAATGAATTGTGAGTGTGTGCGCCTAATCTCTTTAAGAAAACAAGTCAAGTAGATTATACCTTTAAGCACGACTCTTGAAGCTCTTGGAATGCCGAGAAGATTACTGATCACAATCATGATGATGATGACCACATGAAGAACCTAAACAACCATTGAAGAGGCCGTTTTACACTCTTCAAAAAGATAAATATATATTTGGTTTTGAAAACTGATTTTTAACCACTTGTAACCATACAAAAATGTAAAACTAAGTAAAATGGTAGGCAAAAGATCGTCCTCAGGGACCAGGGTTGATAATTGAAAGGGTTAACTAATCTTAGTTAAACTAACCTAAGTGCACAAATGTAAATCATTGTTTGAAGGGATAGTGATTGGTTTGAAAATCCAACAAATACATAAAGTAAAGGATAAGTAAATGAAATAAAGGTGAGATGAAAAATAGAATACTCAACTTATCTACATAAAAGATATGGAATAAGCAATTCATTTGAATCTAAGGAGTTGATAGAGTTACCATTGGACATTGGGCAATGCATGTATAGCTTCATTAAAGTACGGTTCTCACAATTAAGAACCAATCTTGTTCGTCAATGTGGTTTAGCTATGGGTACTAAACCAAACCACTTCTCACTAAAATTCATCACCTATGATATTTAGGGTGAGGGGATAATGGTGAGATCGATTAATGACGATCAAAGGTCTAAGCAATCGGGGTTGATATATCCACCAATTAACCTATCCTATTCACTATGAGCCTTAATCAACTAAGCTTGTAAATTCCAATTGATTTTATCACACATAATCTTAACTATATTGCAATCAACAAGTGATATTCTCAATCAATTACATAAAAAAAAATAAAAAAAATAAAAAAATAAAATAAAAAGATCTAGTTATAATGTGAATAAAACAATAATTGGAGAACATTTTATTGATAGCTAAAACAAATACCCAAAGTCCAAAGGTTTCTCAAATCAATCCCCTACAGTGGGATTTAGTTATACATGATTACAATCAAGAAGAAAATGTAAGAGATAAGGAAATCACCCATGAGCCTCCTACTTTAAGCTTAATCCCTTCTTGCTCCTTGCTTGAATCTTGATGTAAAGATTGGATGAAGAAGTTGTGTGATAGAGTGAAGTCAAATGGTGAGTTACTAAGGAAGGATGTGTAGAAAATGGGTAGAGAGAAATGGTTTTAGGGAAGTAGTCTAGATTTCTATTGTTAAGCTTTTTGGGTGGAGAATATGAGTTTAAGGAGAGAAATGGATGAAGATGATTTCTAGGTAAAATGGGTCGTTTTTCTATTTGTCATCAAATGAATCTAAGGAGAATATATATATATATATGGTCCAAAGATGAGGTATTGCAACCGGTAGATTTGCTAAGGTGGTGTGTGTCACGACTCGATTGCCATGGTTTGGACCCTACGATATTTGACCGTGACAGATGGTTATATAGTCTTCGATCTGATTGTCACGGTTGGCAAGGTAGTGACTATATGAGCAACATATGGATCTGGGTTTCTTAAATGGGTGTCATGGTTAGCCTCATAGCGACGCAAAAGCAGCGACATTTTCTGGAAAATGGGTTTGCTGTCTTCATTCTTCTTTGTCACAGTTTGGTCTTGGCGACGCAATAGCTGCGATATTCTCTGGAATTGTCTTCGCTGAGCAGAGCTCTTTTCTCACAGTTTCTTGGTAGTGATGCAATAGCCGCGACATTCTCTGGAAGTTGGGTCGCTGTTGCTTCCAAGTGATATGACCATGACATCTCCTTGGCTTCACTTCCCTTTTTCTCCTTTTTGCACTTTTGTACCTGAAATTCTTCCATCTCTCATAAATGCCAATGTGGCATGAATATACCTGTAACACTTAATTCAAACAGTTAAATCATGGGAAATTACCCGAGATCAAGCAAAAAGAGTCGGGAATGAGGGCCAAAAGTCATATGCTATTTGGCTCAATCAACAATTTACAAAAGAATCCCAATGTGGTTTGTCATAGAAATAAGCCAATTATAAATTGAGGTTCTTATAGAAATTGATTATTTCCCATGATTTTATTAGACTTACACTTACTTATGCCCCACTTGCCAAATAACGTTCACATGATTTCAAGAATAAGAGTTGGGTTAAGATAAACTAAATTTAATTTGTGACTTAATATTTTGATTTCAATATCCAATCATCTATTTAAATTTAATCCAAGAGTTGTAAAAGAATATCAATTCAATAACTTTCTAAACCATTGGCTTAAAAACGCATGAGTGGTTAAATCACACAAATTTAAATTTAAATTGATTTAACCCGATCCGTAAGAGTCGATGAACTCTGAATTTATCTTTTCAAGCCATTTCAAAAATATTGCTAATCAAAAAGCGCATATATATATACAGTCTTTCTATTGCCCGTTCGTCTTGACAATAAATATATCAGGACGAAGAATATTGACCACTAATTATGGAGAAGATTTGACAAGTGCATACACTTTGAGTCAAACTATATAAATCTAGTGGTCCACATTCTTCGTCCTGATATATTTATTGTCAGGATGAACTGATAATAGAAAATATGTGTATATATATATATAAAGAAGCTTAGTTGATATGTATAATATTTTAGAATTAAATCAAGCCAAAGCTCTGATAAAATATGTTATAGTCAAGTAACAAGTCTCCAAATGGAATCCAAACAAAGGTTAAAATGATTTTGGCTCGTTTATGCATACAATAATTGTAAAGGTAAATAGTATAAACACCACTGAAATTATGGCTAAATACACGTATATACAATTTTTATTCAAAATTGCACAGACATCCCTTGTCGTTAGTGGTGCAATGTTAGATGTTTACGATTGAGGGGCAAAACTGTTTTTTTTTTTTTTTTTTTTTAAATTTATTTTATATATAATAAGATAAAATTATTATTAATTAATTATTAAATAGGTACCGGTAGATCTCTTATTTTAGCACAAAGTAATGACAACGATGAAATCAATTGATCTTAATGAATTTTGATCTCTGAATTTTTATTTTTATTTTATTTTTTTTTATTTTTTTGGGAATGATAAGTTTAATGAAATCTATATGTAAACCAAATTTGAAAAATTTTCAAACACTACAACTATTTTTTCTTGCTTTTGTTAAATATGAAGCAACGGAAAAAGGACAAAAAATAGAAAAAATGGAAAAAAAAACAAAAACAAAAACAAAAAAAAACAAAACAAACAATAGTTGTAGTTCTTGATTTTTTTTTTTTTTTTTTTTTTAAAAAAAAAAAATTAGCTTCCATGTAGATTTTATTGAACTTATCATCCATTAAAAAAAATCATACCAAAATTCATTAAAATCGAGGGATTTCATTAAGGTCCTTATTTTGTGTTAAAATAAGGGATCCTTTAGAGAACCTTATATATATATATATATATATATTCTTTCTATTATCGGTTCGAACTGATATAAAATAAATCAGCACATGCATCCAAGTCATAGTATTTAAATCTAATGGCTTATATGCAAGAAACTGATATATCTTTTGTCAGTTCGAACTAACAATAGAAAAACCGTATATATATATATAGATATACAATTTTTATTCAAAATTGCACAGACATCCCTTGTCATTAGTGGTGCATTGTTAGATGTTTACGATTGAGGGGCAAAAATGTTTTTTATTTATTATATATATAATATGATAAAATTATTATTAATTATTTATTAAATAGGTACCGGTAGATCTCATATTTTAGCACAAAGTAATGACATCAATGAAATCAATTGATCTTAATGAATTTTGATATCTGATTTTTTTTTGTTTTTTTTTTAATGATAAGTTCAATGAAATCTACATGTGAACCAAATTTGAAAATTTTTCAAGCACTACAACTATTTTTTCTTGCTTTTGTTAAATATGAAGCAACGGAAAAAGGACAAAAAATAGAAAAAATGGAAAAAAAAAAAAAAAAACAATAGTTGTAGTTCTTAAAAAAAAAAAATTAAATTTAGCTTACATGTAGATTTTATTGAACTTGTGGTTTGGTCGCCTCCGGCCTCCAGTTGGATCAAAGTGAATACTGATGGCGCTGCTTTGGGATCTCCGGGGGTTGGTGGTTGTGGTGGTATCTTTCGGAACTGTAGAGCTTTTGTGAAGGGTTGCTTTGCTATTCCTCTTGGTCAGGTTTTCGCTTTTGAGGCTGAGCTTCTGGCGGCCTCATTGGCCATTAATTTTGCTTGGAAGTATGGGTGGCATCGTATCTGGCTTGAGAGCGATTCTTCTTATGTGGTTCAGCTTCTTTCTTCTCGTTCTGAGTTGGTTCCTTGGAGGGTTCGTCAGGCATGGCAGCGCTGCATCTTCCAAATCTCACATATGGATTTTCAGGTTTCACATATTTTTAGGGAGGGTAATCAAGTTGCAGATACGCTTTCTAAGCATGCTTTGGAGCTTCAGATAGATTCTTGGTGGTTCTCTGCCCCGCCATTCTGTTCTTCTTTAGTTGGCAATGACTGCATGGGCCGCGAGTCTTTTCGTTTTTCTTGATGTTTTCTTTTTCTTTTTGGTGTGGCCTACGTGCCTCTTTTTGTTTGGGGTTGTTTTCCCTGGCTCTTTGTGTTTTGTTGCTTTTTGTCACTTTTTACTTTCTTTTATCTCTTCTATATACGGATTTAAAAAAAAGAACTTATCATCCATTAAAAAAATCATATCAAGATTCATTAAAATTGAGGGATTTCATTAAGGTCTTTATTTTGTGTTAAAATAAGAGATCCCTTGGAGAACCTTATATATATATATATAGTCTTTCTATTATCGGTTTGAACTGATATAAAATATATTAGTTCCTTGCATGTGAGCCATTGGATTTAAAAGATGCTTTGTAAGTGTATACAACCAAGTCAAAGTATTTAAATCTAATGGCCCATATGCAAGGAATTGATATATCTTTTATCAGTTTGAACTGACAATAGAAAAACTATATATATATATATATATACAATTTTTATTCAAATTTGCATAGGCATCCCTTGTCGTTAGTGGTGCAATGTTAGGTGTTTATGATTGAGGGGCAAAACTGTGTTTTTATTTATTTATTTTATATATAATATGATAAAATTATTATTAATTATTTATTAAATAGGTACCGGTAGATCACTTATTTTAGCACAAAGTAATGACATCGATGAAATCAATTGATCTTAATGAATTTTGATCTTTGATTTTTTTTTTTTTTTAAGTTCAATGAAATCTACATGTAAACCAAATTTGAAAATTTTTCAAGCACTACAACTATTTTTTCTTGCTTTTGTTAAATATGAAGCAATGGAAAAGGACAAAAAATAGAAAAAATGGAAAAAAAAAAAAAAAAAAAAAAACAATAGTTGTAGTTCTTAAAAAAAAATTAAATTTAGCTTACATGTAGATTTTATTGAACTTATCATCCATTAACAAAATCATATCAAAATTCATTATAATCGAGGGATTTCATTAAGGTCTTTATTTTGCGTTAAAATAAGGGATCTCTTGGACAACCTTATATATATATAGTCTTTCTATTATCGGTTCGAACTGATATAAAATATATCAGTTCCTTGCATGTAGGTTATTGGATTTAAAAGATTCTTTGACAAGTGCATGCAGTCAAGTCATAGTATTTAAATCTCATAGCCCATATGTAGGAAACTAATATATCTTTTGTCAGTTCGAACTGCAAATAGAAAAACTGTATATATATATATATATTGAGTCTCTTATGAGAGATTCCTTATTTTAACCTAAAATAAATACCATCTAGAAATCCATTGATGTTAATGAATTTTGATATCAATTTTTTTAATGATAAGTTTAATAAAATCTATATGCAAACAAAATTTTAATTTTTTTTCAAAAACTACAACTATTTTTTCCTGATTTTATTGAAAATCAGGCATCTAAAAATGAGCCGAAAAATAGGAAAAAAAAAATAGTTTTAGTTTTTTTTTTTAAAAAAAAAGTTTTAGTTTTTGAAAAAATTTCAAATGTTGTTTACAAGTAGATTTCATTGAACTTATCATCCTTAAAAAAAATTATATCAAAATTCATTAAAATCGATGAATTTTAAGACGACCTTTATTTTATGTTAAAATGAGGGATCCCTCATGAGAGACTTATATATATATATATATAGAGAGAGAGAGAGAGAGGTTAGTCTAAGTTAAATGATATAAAATAGGAAAGAGAGTGAAAAAAAAAAAAGGGATCTCTAAAACTTTTTTTTTTGATACAACCAAACAAACAAACAAGGAAGAAACAACAACAAAAAAGGGGTCAGGGCCCCAAACAAAACTACCTAACCATTTCAGACTCCACCTCCCTCCTAATACACTCTAGAAAGTCTTCCATCCAGTAGACATTTTCATCTACTCTTAAAGCTTCTTCAGCTAAACCTTTAGCCACTTTGTTGGCATCTTTACTGATAGCACACATCATAGCCCCATTCTTCTTGTTAATCAGACAATTAATATCAGAGACCAACATGCCGTAATTCGAATCCAGATCAAAGCCTTCCTTAATCCATTTAACAACTGTGGCCTCATCGGACTCTATCTTTTCCAATCTTAACCCACAGTCATTTCCAAATTGGATACATCTCAGGATAGCCATCAGCTTGGCCGTTTTAATACTAAACGTACCATCCAGAAAAATGGAACCCACAACAAGCACACTACCTTCAAAATTCCTAATGACCATTCCTATTCCCACTTTACCAATCACCTAATCAAGCACAGCACCACAATTAGCCTTATAGTCTTCCTTATCAGGTGGAATCCATATCCCTCTCCTGATGCTATTCGAAACCACCTTTCTCCTTATCTCGGCAGTGGAGTTCCTGTAATCCTGTAGAAAACCAAAACTCCAATCCACCACCTCCGCCATATTGTGCTTTCTCGCTTCATGGAAATTTGAATTACGACAAAACCAAATTCTCCAAGCCACAACACAAAAAAGGTCACAATTCTTCGCATTCACAAGGGAGAAGCAATCAGAAAGAAGCTCAAAGAAATTATTGTTCTCACCTCTAAGCCTCATCTTACTGCTGCACCATTCGTCTTTGACAGGTCTTAGCTTGCTGCAATTCCAAAGGGCATGAAGAGTGGTCTCCATAGACCTTTTACAAATCTCACAAACACCATCCGTTATGACCCCTTTACGACCAATATTACTCTTCGTTGGTAGCCAATCTTGACTAGCCTTCCAAATGAATATCTTCACTTTCATAGGAATTTTTACTCGCTAGAATGTGTTCCACCACGAGTTAAGGGGGTCGGCATCCGAAGGGGAAGCTAAATTCTCCAACCTACAACCCAACCAATATCCACTCTTAACAGTGTACTGCTCGTTATCGTTATAATGCCATAAAAGGAAATCTTTCCTGTCAGCACTTCCAATGGGAATCTTAAGAATCACATTTGTGTCTTCCAAAATAAAATTTTGTTTTAACTTCTGAACATCCCATCCACCAAAGGAAGAGAAGCATTGATCAACAGTAGTGTTCCTCTCCAAAGTAGGCTGCGAAATAATCTTGAAGGTAGTTGGTTTGGGGATCCATTTATCCCTCTAAAACTTGTTAAGACGTGTTGTGAAGCTTTTTGTTTTTCAACCATTTACTGAATGAGACATGACATGCTCCATGATTATTTGTGAAGTCCAAAATAAGCAAATAAGAAATGGATCTAGAGACAATGCCATCCTGGTCATTTGGTTCATTGGCCAAGTCTTCTAGAATGATACTACTAAAAGTCTTTGAGAGCACCATTTGTGGGTGTTGCATATCTCTATGATGGGGCTCTTGGAGGAGGAGCTCCAAGATCACTTCCAGATCTCTATCTAAGATCGTCTTTAAGATTTTTCTTACGATTTTGTTTTGTTTTTTGTTTTAATATTAAATTTGATAAAAAAATATATTAGTTTAGAATAATAAATAAAATATAAAATAAGCAATGAAAGGTATTTTAGTCATTTCAAGCTAATAGTGTTGTCAATGATTAGAATCGATAAAAGTCAATTGGTGGCATGAGATGTTGGTGTGAGTTAATCAAAAATTACATATGTGTGCAATTATTTATAATATCAGGGTTATTTGTAAAATTTACCCTAAAAAAAGGGTCATTTTTAAGTGAATATGGTAAGACCCCACAGGTACAGGCACAGCATGAATGATGATTGCACCTGAAATTAAAAATCGTCTATTCTCCAGCTCCTTTCAGGCTTCTTCAGCCACGAACCTTTAGCTTTGCTTTTGTAGTCTGACCCACTAGCATTTGGGCCCACCACATCGCAGTCTACAATCTGCCCCCCAACACCATCACCTTCGACATGCACTCTTCGTCTCATCTCCACCCTCAATCATAACACCATTTTCTGGGGCCCCCACCCCACTATAGAGTATAGACTGCTTCATAATTCTGATTAATCAACAGTCAAAACACACTTTAATGTTGAACACGCGTACAATGATAAGCTAAGGAATATCATAAGTCCTGTGCACCTGCCCTTATTTTTCACCTTGAAAAGACAATGCTTGGTGGGTGGCGTCCTGCACAACAAACCTTTCTTCCTCAAAAAGTACAAACTAATTTCAAAATATTAAAAAAAATAATTAAAAAAAAAAGTAGAAATTTGCAATTCCAGAGGCGAGCGTGAAGAGAATTAATTAATATAAGTAATTCATGTTTACGGTGTTCTCTAGTGCACCATCTGATCATCTTTATTTTCTTGGAAAAACCAGCTTTCATTGTGATTAATTGTGGTAAAATCATGACCGTTGAATTATTGGACTATGAGATTCATTACACATAGTCAACACTCTGTCAGCTTTCCCAAAAGAAGAAGAAGCCTCTTATAGAACTCCACAAACCTACACTCTCTTCTTTTCTCTCTCTCTCTCTCTCTGATTCATCCATGGCGTTTTTGAAACTTTACTCTTTGTACATTATCTTCTTCTTCTTCACCGTAGCTTTATCTGTTTCAACTTCTGAGTCTTTGTCTTCTTCTTCATTAGATGTTGAGCTTCTCTTAGGAAAGATAAAAGCTTCACTACAAGGTAACACTGAGAACTTGCTCTTATCATCATGGAATTTATCTGTGCCTCTGTGTCAGTGGAGAGGACTCAAATGGGTTTTCTCCAGTGGCTTTCCACTCTCCTGCAGCGATCTCTCTTCACCACAGTGGGCCAATGTTTCTCTATATAAGGACTCGTCTCTCCACCTTCTCTCTCTTCAGCTACCATCTGCTAACCTCTCTGGTTCGCTCCCCAGAGAGCTTGGTGAGTTCTCTATGCTTCAAAGTTTGTATCTTAATATTAACTCACTTCAAGGAACCGTCCCTCTTGAGCTCGGTTACAGCTCTTCACTCTCTGCCATTGATTTGGGTGATAATCTTTTTAGTGGTGCTCTGGCTCCATCAATTTGGAATTTATGTGACAAGCTTGTTTCTCTCAGGCTTCATGGAAATTCAATATCAGGGACTCTCCCTGAACCTGCACTGCCAAACTCTAGTTGCATCAACTTGCAGCTTCTTGATTTAGGTAGCAACAAGTTTTCAGGGAGTTTCCCCGAGTTTATAACTATGTTTCACGGCCTTAGAGAGCTTGATCTTTCAAATAACATGTTTTCAGGTTCAATTCCAGAGAGTTTATCTGGGTTGAAACTTGAAAAGTTGAGTCTTTCCCACAATAATTTTAGTGGGTCGTTGCCAGTTTTTAGTGAATCAAAGTTTGGTGTTGAAGTTTTTGAAGGAAACAATCCTGCCCTTTGTGGGATGCCTCTGAAGAGTTGTAATGGAAATTCTAGGTTGAGTGCAGGTGCAATTGCTGGTCTTGTGATTGGATTGATGACTGGAGCGGTGGTTTTGGCTTCATTGTTGATTGGTTATGTGCAAAATAAGAAGAGAAAAGGCCGGGGAGATAGTGAAGAGGAATTAGAGGAAGGAGAAGATGAGGAAACTGGTGTTACCGGTGGAGGTGAAGGGAAGCTAATTCTATTTCAAGGCGGCGAGCATTTGACGTTAGAGGATGTGTTGAATGCAACGGGACAAGTGATTGAGAAGACAAGTTATGGGACTGCTTATAAGGCAAAGCTAGCTGATGGAGGGAACATAGCTTTGAGGCTGTTGAGGGAAGGTAGTTGCAAGGATAGGAGCTCATGTTTGCCTGTGATAAGGCAATTGGGAAGGATTCGACATGAGAATTTGATTCCATTGAGGGCTTTCTATCAAGGAAAGAGAGGGGAGAAATTACTGATTTATGATTATCTTCCCAGCAAGAGCCTCCATGATCTCTTACATGGTATGCATATTTCTTTGTTTTTTGTTATTAAGCCTATTGTGAATACATTATTGCTCTATATCCCTGTGTGCAAGAGTTAAACTTCCTGTGAGATTGTCAACACACATAAACTCATATTAGTGCTCTAGTTTTGCCCTGGATTTAGGCTAAATTTTGATCAAACAGTAAATAAATGTTAGAAATGAACATCGTACGAGTCATACTGCATTTAGCCTTTAAGGAAATATATGTAGGAATGTTGTCTTATATGGTTCAGAATAGTACAGACAAATGGTTTAAAAGGTTCCACTTGTGTTAACTAAGAGAAGATTTATTATCCAACCTCTTGACCATAGCATGAAGATTCATGAGTGAAATTTGGCTGCCAGTAATATTCGAAAGCATTCCATTGTCTACGGATTAAGTGTTGGCGAGGGTAGGGAGGCATTAGGGTAGTTCCATCTGTTCTGTCTTGAACCAGGGTAGCTTAACATTGAAATGTGATTGTGTTTTGCTCAATGAATAATGTATTGTTACCAAGGAATGCTCAATTGTCAGTCCTGAACTTACTGATCTGTGTGCAATGTGCATTAATGCTCGACACAATCTTGACCTAAGTCCACCAGCAACTCAATTTAAGTCAAGAATTTCTGCCTCTGTTTAAATGCCAACTGAAACTCATTGGCATTCCCCCATCGCATCAAGTGACCCAAAATTTCCTTGCCACTATTAACCCCAATAGTCACTGTCAAAACTCGTGGAATATAACTAAATTTTTTTGAGTTAATAAAACTCGAAAAAGTTCAATCTTTTCTTTCCAAAAGATCAATTGAAAGCAATATGAACAAGTTGATGTTATAAATAAAAAGTTCATTGCATGGCCTTTTGACCTAAACGGTTCATGGATTGTCTGAGTGCTTATATGCATCTACTATTCTTTGATTTGTGGGAACAAAATGCAATTTTATCATTCTTCAGTTTCATCTGATGTGCTTGAATGCAGATAATAGAGCTGGAAAGCCAGTGTTGAACTGGGCTCGGCGACATAAGATTGCATTGGGTATAGCCAGGGGACTAGCATATCTTCATACTGGTCTTGAAATACCCATCACGCACGGGAATGTGAGATCAAAGAATGTGCTTGTGGATGACTTCTTTGTGTCCAGGCTCACTGAGTTTGGGCTTGACAAACTAATGATCCCATCTGTTGCTGATGACATAGTAGCACTTGCGAAAACCGATGGTTACAAAGCGCCAGAGCTTCAAAGGATGAAGAAATGTAATTCCAGGACAGATGTCTATGCGTTTGGGATACTATTATTGGAGATTCTAATTGGAAAGAAACCAGGTAAAAATGGGAGAAACAGTGACTTTGTGGACTTGCCTTCAATGGTAAAAGTGGCGGTTTTGGAGGAGACAACAATGGAGGTTTTTGATGTGGAGGCTTTGAAAGGGATAAGGAGTCCTATGGAAGATGGGTTAGTTCAGGCATTGAAGCTTGCAATGGGTTGTTGTGCTCCAGTAGCTTCGGTTAGACCGACCATGGATGAAGTTGTCAAGCAGTTGGAGGAGAATAGACCAAGAAACAGGTCTGCATTGTACAGCCCAACTGAAACAAGGAGTGAAATTGGAACTCCATTCTGAAACTCAACCTCCTTTTCTAACATTTTCATCAAATTATGTGTTTTTAGTTTATCATTATATTCTCTCTCCCTCTCTCTAACTAAGTGCATTTTTTTTTATTTTATTTTTTTCACATCAAGGCTAGTATTAGTATTATTTTGTGGGTGGGAAAATTAATGTAATTTGTGATATTGCTTTTAGTGTGGATTGTCAGAATTATTCTTTGCTGATTAGTCTTTCTTTTGTTCATTCCTTTGTTGATACATAAATTATATTGTCAGTCGGGGTGTGGTCTGGGCTGATTGCACCGTATGGTGGATCCGTTCCACCCGGAAACCGGATGGTGTAAACCAAAAAAAAATTATATTGTCATTTTATGTGCTAAGCAATATGGGAGAAAATTAGTTGACCTCTCTTTAAAGGGGTGGGCAACCCCAACTAATTGGTATTAAAATTAAAATAAACAATTTCATTATAGGATCTTGTTTCTTTTTCTTCAGTACGATAGCAAAGGAGTGGAATCCTAATTTCTTGTTACAAATTCTCATCCCATTGTTTGGTTCCACGGGGATCTTTAGTTTTTCTTAATCCACTAATAATGCAAAATTTAGGGGTATGTTCAATAATGTTTTCCGTTTTCATTTATTTATTTATTATTATTATTATTATTTTTTTGCTTTGTCAATATTCATTAGAAAACAAAAAATTGATTTTCATAATTTTAGGATTTGAAAAGTTCGTCTGTTAAGTGTAGGGATGGCCAATGGGGAAATAGGGATGGATATAGGTCCCCCCATCCCCATCCCCAATTTCCAAACCCTCCCCCATCCCCCCCCCCCCCCATTTCCCCATTTGGGGAAAATGGGGATGGGGTAGATTTGGGGGGAGGTCTCCCCACCCCCATCCCCATTTCCCCGTTTTCCCCATTTTTCCCCGTTTTTCCCTGATCCCCTATTTCCCCATTCCCCCATTTTGCCTATATAAGTTAGGTTTTAAGTTATAAATATGTATTTATAGTTAGTAAAATAGAAATAATAGAAATAATAGAAATAATAAAAATATAAAAATAAATATATATTAATATATTATATTATATTATATTATATATTTGGGGGAAATGGGGAAATGGGGATGGGGGCAGCTTCCCCCATCCCCATCCCCATCCCCATCCCCATTTACATAATTTTTTGGGGAAAATGGGGAAATGGGGATGGGGGGACCCCTCCCCATCCCCATTTCAATTTGGGGATAAAATTCATCCCCATCCCCCCCCCCCATTTCCCCATTTTTCCCCCAAAAAAATTCCCCAAATGGGGATGGGGGAGCGGGGATTTGGGGCCCCGGGGGAAAATGGCCATCCCTAGTTAAGTGGTAACAATAATTGAAAGCGTGGTTTTATTGACATGCAAAATAGTGCTTTGCGTACCATTTTAGAGGTGGTTTGATTTTTTATCCAAAGACTGAATAGTCCTAAATTTTATTGAAAACTGAATAGTGATTAAAATTTGAATTTGAATGATATATTTGTTTTTTATTTTTATCACCTTCGAATAAATGTCAACTTTCTTGTTTTTTTTTTAAAAAAAAAAAATATATAAAATGGTTTAAAAACAAGTAACTTAACATTTATATCCTTGTTACTATTAATTGTTCTGCATTTTCATTTTATATGATATAAACAATTAAATAAAACAATTTAACAAATCTTTAACCATTTTTATGTAATAATTGCAATATATTATTCATGATTAAGCAAGGGCGAAGCCAGGACATTACATGAGGGGGGCTAAACGAATTATATATATATATATATATTTTTACTTATTTAAATGAACTTCGACAACGAGAGAATTATATTAATTAAAAAAAAAAAAAAGTGAGGAATAAATTGGGTCAAATTGATTCGGTGAGATTGTGAGAAGATATGTAAGTGGGGAGAGAAGAAAAGTAAAACTTTTTTCTTAATTACTTAACCACTTGTCACTGTGTTATTGGTGAATAAATAAATAAATTTAAGTTTTATAACTGTGACAGATGTCACTCTTTTATTGGATCCGTCTCACACACATCGGATATGAGACGGACCAATAGAAGATTTTCTCTAGAAAATGAGCCCTTTACGAGTAAAATCTGCACCCCCTATGGCCTATTCCAATTTATGAATATCCACTACATTTTTTTTTTTCAAGTTTGCAGTGACTCCTTCAGGAAAAAGACAAAGTTGCTTCACTATCCAATATCTTTCCGAGTACCAAAAAACTGATACAAGTTCAAATAGCTCCAAAAGACACCAACCAAAACCCAACCAAAAACCCTTTCAGATATTTTTTCCTCCAGTTTCCAATGCTCCAGAATCCATTTTATCTCTCCATCTCTCTCCTGCTTGCATTTATTTTTGTGGTATCTTTACTTTTTTCAACATCTTGATGGCCTTGAAAATGACTATTTCCATGATAGTACCCTCTATGATATTTTGCCATTTTTCTTTTGGCAATCAGTGTTCTTCCAACAACCATACAATCCGTTTGATTTTATTATGTAAAAGATATCTCAAAATGTGCTAGAGTTTCAGTGTTTTGAGAATACCTTAAATCTTTAGAGCATCTCCAATACTCTAACATGGGTTGTGAAAAATGTATGTGCTACATGGGATGAACAACCAAATAGCTAAAATATCCTTCTCCAATACAGCTATTGTCTTTCATGTTCAAGTTGAGGTGGCAAAAAAATATTTAGACACTGTCAGAGGGTCTGTTGGACAGCCCTATTTTTGCTTAGTCATCAACCCGCTCATTTTTTTTCACTTTGCTTTTCATTTATCTGCCCATTTCTCTTTCTCTTTCTCTCTTGGCGCTGAATAGTTGATAGACCCAGATAAGGAAAAAAAAATCACTTTGGTCAATTTCTTCTGTTCAAGCTAGGGACGGAGTCAAAAATTGTTTTTAGCGGGGGCGTCATAAAATATAATGAGTTATACAATGTATTTAAGAGGGTATTTATAAAAAAAATATTAAAAAAAATACCGTTAATGTGTATTTATTTGTCAATTGAAACATTAGTAGTTGGAATACAAGTTGATTTATAGAGTTTTTTATTTTTTATTTTTTTATTTAATTTTTTTTACAATATCTATTAATTCAGGATAATGTATTTATTTGAAAGCTTTCATCATTAGTAGGATTCGAGCTACTGACCTGGGAGTTATTTGCCCAAACCTCAAGCTCGTCCATCTACCAGCTGAGCTACACCCCTGTTAGCAATTGATTTATAGAGTTGAAATGTTTACAATTACTCTAAAAATAATGTAGTAAAATCTTATTGCCCTTTATTCAAGATTCAATAATTTAGGCTAATTGGCACGGATACCCCCTGAACTATACCCGAATTTGCATCTTACCCCCTGAACTTTTTTTTTCGCCATTAACCCCCCTGAACTCTTGTAATTTGGCAATCGCTGAAGGAATTTGCCCCCTCACCAGGGGGTAGATTCCTTCAGCGATTGCAAATTTACGAGAGTTTAGGCGGTTTAGTGCCGAAAAAAAAAGTTTAGGGGCCACAGTGCAACTTTTTGAAAAGTTCAAGGGGCATCTGTGCCAATTAGCCTAAAATTTAAATTGTACTAATTGTATTTTTCTAACATCCAAAAACTATTTTAATTTTAAAAAAATATATAAAAGTTTGTTTGATAAAATATTGTAATAGTTAAACATAAATATAAGTATATATGTTTTTGAAATATTATAATAATTCGGGGTTTGGATAGAGGGAGAGACTTAAACCCATAATCTCGTGGTATGGGTGTGAAGAGCGTACAAATAGGCCAACACCATCTTGTCTAAAAAAGTATATGTTTGGTTGATATGTTTTAATTATATGAATTAACATATTGATTATTTAAAAATAAATAACATATCAAAGATATAATATGGTATTAGGGTGATGAGTGAGATAATTAATATGGTAAGAGAGAACAAAATTGTTTGAATGAAAATAATATTAGTTGAGATATAATATATATGTTATGATCGATTTTCATTTATATTTAAGATACATCGAAATAAATACTACATATAAAAAATAAAATATATTTTTTATATTATTGGATTGAAAAAATATTATATGTCTTGTTTATAGAAAAATAAGAAATGAAATTGGGGTAAAAACATAAACATCTAAGAATTAAAGATATTATAAAAATTATAATATATGTAAATTTGTAAATTTTTAAAAGTTCAGGGGCTCGCTCTATGCTACATCCGTCCCTGGTTCAAGCTATGGCATGTTCTTCTTCTTCTCCAAGAGTCCAAATGCGCAAGCTTTGGGTTTTTATTTTCTTGCTCTGTTTTTTTCATGAAAATCTAGTTTTGTTCTTTTATGTTCTCCTTAATATCAACGCAGAAGAATCTGGCAATCTGGCATAGATTTGAAAAATGGTAAATTTTAGTTTTTTGTTTGTGGGATTGTTTCCAATTTCTGTTGTATTTCATTTTCTAGTTTTTGTTGATGACCAAGTTGCTAGACTTGTTAGATTTCATTTTCCTGTAACTAAAAAAGCTGTGTAATTAGTGGGAGAATCAAATCTAGATCAAAAGTGTTTATGGGGTTTATTGCAAAACTGTTGTTTTTATGAGTTTTTGGAGATACCCAGATGAGAAATGCTAGTAAATTGCGAAATTGGAGGGCAAATTTTGAGTGGTAATGAGAATTTGACATTGGGAGCATCGGAGTGAGTTGGATTTTGGTTTTTACAACAAAAATTGGGTTGGTTTTTTTAGTTTCAATAGTTCATATAGTGATATAGATTCCCAAATTCTGGTCAAATGAGCCATCAAGTTCTCATTTCTGCATTTGAAATGCAGCATTTTCTTTGATGATCTTTATAAAGTTGGATTTTTGTGTGAAATGGTTGCTAGTCAAAGAGAGAAAAATTGAAACTTTAATCTATTGCATCCGTTTTCTGTTTTTTCCCTCATTGATATAGCACATTATCTTGTTTGAAAGGAATAGAATCAATATCTGTTTTAAAATTAATAATTGGAGCATACACAGTTGAGTTTGCGGGTTGCATTTTGGAGTTGACAGTGCTACACAAATGTGTAGTTGACAGTGTTGGGTGGTTTAATAGTTTGGTAAAAAATAATAAAATAATATAATAAATTGCTATGTCATTAAAAATAGTTGTTTTACAAATGAAGCATTGGAGACCAATTTTTCGTTTGGTTGTCTATCAAGTTTAGTTATATGCCACATAGGAAGCAAGTGTCTTGACAATGTTGACATATCACCATTTTTTTAAATGCAAGCCATAGTTGCAATGAGGATGCTCTTACCTATACAAATTTCATATTCCATATTGAATATTATGGATCCCAAAGGTCCTCTAGTTAAATCCCCAAACCATCTAATATAGCCAATAGGTATAAGATCAATAATCAACATTAGACACATTTACTCATAATTTAAGTGGTTATACATACTTCCCCTTTACATTTGTGATAGGAGTTCGAGTTCCGCATTTATCTATACAATTATAGTATAGGGATATTCTTTTCCTATAAAGGGAGTTAGTAAGGAAAGATTCCTTATAGTTGTTTTTATTTATTTATTTATTTTTATTTAGCCATCGACCTGATCAAATTATTATTATTTTTTTAATAAAAGAAAAGTCAACACATTAAGGACACAACCTTATGTTCTAATTAAAAACAAGAATTATTAAATATTAGATAAATAATACCAAAAAGTCAAACTCATAAAAAACAAATTCAAGTCCATGTAACTAGACAATTTCTCATAATTAAGACAACATTAAAAAAAAAAAAATAAAGAAGAAGAAGTTTTAGCTAATTTTAAAAAATTATTGAACTCTTGAACACAACATTCTCTATTGATGTGTTTGGGTTAATTTTACTAGATTCAACACGTCATCGTAGAACTCGGGATTCGAGGGACCAACTATCCACGACATCAGACCACGTCAGCTCGACGGGCTACGCATAGTGGTAGCTAAATGGGAACAGAGAGCAAGTCACCCACTAAAGGTAGCTGCTCGCCGAAGAACTATCAAACATGCGAATTGACTCGAATTCGCCACCCACACAACAAATATGAGGCATCATTAATGAAACAAGATCTCATCATATTCCCTATGAAACTTGACCTCATACTAGACAAGGCAATCACCTACAATCCATCAGTTGACAAATCTAGTAATAATACGAAGATTCGAAGAAATACTCCCACAAGGAATGAAGATCATAGTGCCATAAATGCACGAAGACTCAATTCGCCAAGAATCTCGCTAAGATATGATACCCATGGGATCTCGCCCGATAATATTTCTTGCTTACACAACAAGGGCTAGAGCAACACCCTAACCTCTAGATAAACACATGTATCAAGTAGAGACAGGAGAGGATATGCAAGCAATTCATCACTTGTAACTGTAACAACTTTTGCATAGTGAAAGATCTTTTATATGTCGTCATAACGATTGCGGTTTTTCCCTGTATCAAGGGTTTTCCACGTAAAAACATTGGTGTCTTTATTATTTCCACACTTATCTTTTGTTTGTTATCTATTAATTAATTCACACACATATCAGAGAGGCGACCTGATCACATTCCATAAACCATATTAGGCATCGATTTGCATACGTGTCACTTCTGACTCGGTTTTTCAAAAATCGATGTCAACAATTAGCGCTAGAAGGAGGAGATGAAGCTTTGAGGGAGATAACAACCACTACATACCATTAAGATTAGTCGGAACAGTGATAACAACCGTCCGTAGGCTCGGATCCACCTCCACCACCACGGATAGACATGGGATGGGGGAGCGATAATCAACTACCCACGGGCCAAGATCTGCTCCCATTACTGTAAAAAGAAGTAGTGCCCTACGTGATGTTGAATTATTGCTAGTTCCAGACAACTATGGCTCAATTATTCAATGCATTGGGGGTGGCACACCTGAAACCCCATTAGCGGATCAAAACCAAATCCTAAACTCGTTGTACTTTGTAGGCAAAACTAACAGAGGAAGGCTCCGATCTAAAATATATGGAAGGACATTTGATGCTCTTATAAAGGCGCCTAAGGATAAGCAAGATGACTTAAAGGAACGTAACGCTTCAACCGCCAGATGACGTCGCACTAGAGGTAAAGCCAAAATAGTAGTAAAGGCAAAAACTGAAAGACAATCTATGTCCATGCACTCTCTTACGGGAAGCTCGAACTCCAAGTCCCTTGATAAGTCTGATCGTCGATACTTTAGTTCATCGTCACAAAGGGACCTTGGAAGAAATCGACAAAGATTGAAAAAATCCAGCTTGAAGAAAGCTAGTCTTGGGAAATCTTGAAGTTGCCACAGAGAAAGCGAGCATGAAGGCAAGTCTAGCGACGAAGTTCCCTGTGGAGGAATGACATTCGCAGACACTTAGGACCCAACAAGGAGTTGGAAGGCCATCTGATGCGGTCGTTTTGCACAACAAAATAATGTTTTTGTGTGATCTTTTTGAAAACCAATTTTTCACCATTCAAAAATCCACTTAGATGTAAAATTAGTAAAGTGGTAGGTTATGATTTGTTCCACAGGGAATTAGAGTAATTAGTTGAATAAATTAACAATTCCTAAATGCGATAAAGTAAATCATAAGAAATGGATGGTTGTATGGTTTGTCAAGCCATCAAACATACATGAAAATAAAACTAATAAAACTAATAAAATAGAATGCTCAATAAATCTAGATAAGACATATATGGAATAAACAATTAAAGAATTGCTAGGGAATTGACGGAGTCACAAGTGGATTATGGGCTATGCTTCTCAAGCTACCTTAGTGAACCAATCTCACAAATGTTAACCAATTGTATTCTTGAATGCGTTTAGACTATCACTATGAACCCTAAACAACTTCTCACTGCAATGCCTAACCGATTAAGGAGAGGGGGTCATGGCGGGATCGGTTTGTTACAATTAAAGGTTTAGATTATCACGGTTGATATATCCTCCTACAATCTATCCTACTTACTATGTTCTAACTCCATCAAGGGTGTCAATCCAATCAAGATTCTATAACAAATTATCCTAAACAAGAGTATAATGAACTAGTGGGTATACATGTCAATTATATAATGAATAGAATCTAATTATAAAATGAATAGAACACAAATAGAGATTAAAATATATTAAAGCTTAAGCCAAACTCAATTCAAATGTTCTCACACCAATTCCCTAGAAAGGGGTTTTAGTTACACATATTATAATCAAAGGGAATGCAAGTAAAAGATTAGGAAATCGCCTTGGGCCTCCTTTTGTAGAGCTTGATCCTTTCCTCGCCTTTGATGCTCCTTGTGCAAAGAGTGGATGATGATGATGTATCTAGATAGGTGGAGTCAAATGGGAAGTGACTAAGGAGATTGTGGAGAAGATTGGAAGAAAGGAATGATTGAGGGAAGTAATCTAGATGTTGACTTTAGGATAGAGGAGAAATGGTGGGATTAGGAATGGTAGAAGAAAGGAGGTTTCTTGATTGTCAAGAGTTGTTTCAAAGGAAAAGCTATGATGTATTTATAGGGTATTGAATTAGGTTACGAAATGAGCATGAAAGGACAATAATACCCTTATTGAATGGCTGAAATTCCAACGCTAGAATTCCTACGCTGGAAATGTCACCGTGAGTTGTCGTAGTTTTGTCCATGGCGACATTTGGGGGCAACACTCACACCTAATCGTTTCTCCTCTTTATTGCCATTATGTCGCGATAGCGAAAATGTCCAACGTTGGAATGCCAACGCTGGAATTCCTACGTTGTCGCCATGGCGACACTTGTGGTGACGCTTTACTTCTTCTATATCACCCTTTATACTTGGAGCGACATCTCGTGGCGACAATTTACTTGATTTACACCTCCTTGTCGCCACAGTGACAATGGCTACTGAAAATAAATATAAACAAGTCATAATATAATTTAGGTGGGGGGGGGGGGGGGGGGGTGGTAAATAGATTTTAATCCATTTTTACCAATTTTCAAGGTTAGTCAATATTACAAAATTAACACTAACTAGTCAAAAACTAAAATCAAGTGTAAAAATGCAGAAAGTAAATGGCATTTGATTTTTACTTGGAAACCCACACGGGGAAAAACCACAGGCTGTTATGTGCGCCACACAAGAACCTCAATCCACTAATTGTAATGGTGATTACAACCTAGGTTGACCATATCAAACCCTATATAGTTACTAATCCACCACTACTACTCGCAGGCCTTCAAAAGTGAATCTAGTCTGTAAGGATTCCCGATTTTGAATTGGCTCATTTTGTAGACAAACCACATTTCGGGGTTGTATGTAAAGGGTAGCTTAGGTGATAGGTGATCATGCTCAATGGCTCTACTCAAGACCTCAAGGATGACAAGCACTTCAAAGGTATATCTCTAGTGCTTATTTTCTTATTGAAGAGATTTAGTTGCACACACTCACTAGTTATGTTTGCATATGTATGCTTCACTTTTGTGTGCATTATCTTCAAATGTCACATTTACACATTTGCACTTTTTGTTGTATCTTGTTGTGTGTTTTTTGTGTCTTGTATTTCATTTCCAGACATTGTTCGGAAACGTCCGCGCATGCACGAAAGTGTGCTTAGTTTAGCGTGAAGATCGCATTCGGAGAATGCCCTTGGCTTCTCTTTTGGTTTCACCATTAGTGGTGAAACGGCAGTTTGATCTGCGGCAATGACCACCAAATTGAAACCACCGTTTGCTTACAGAGAGCTCTAGATTGGATCTGCGGTTACGATTGGCGGCCAGGCCGTTGAATCAAAACCGCCGAATAGACCTGATGCATTTATTATCTCGGTCTCTATTCGGCGATTTGATCGGTGGTTTATAAACCGCCGAATGAAACCGCCGTTCTAGATATTTTAGGTTGGTTTCTTTTTTGGGTTCTAATCGGCGGTTTGGGAAACCGCCGAATGTGGTCGCCAATTGATCCCCTGCCTCTCGGGTTCAATTCGGCGGTTCAATTCTGCGGCCACGACTGTAGAATGAAACCGCCGATCAGTGATTTCAAGGGCAATTTTGTCTTTTCACATGCCCTGTTTTCTTTGTCTATAAATATCACACTTTCTCATTTCTCCAAAAAAAAGTTCTTGACTCTTAAGAACCCTAAACTTAATTGAGAGATATTTGAGAGATATTTCAAAGAGAACTCATTTCCTAAACACTCAAAACCATATACATGTGCATCAAAGATCATCTAAGCATTTTCTAGCATAGTTAGTTTGCTTATTTGAATGGGTCTTGGTCATCACACTTCCCTTGGTATGTTCTTCACTTTTATCATTGATATTTAGTGTTTTATTTAACAAGGCATCTCTTTTATTATTTGAATGTTCTTAGATTAATATCTTATATTCAAAATAGAGATCTTTTGTGATGACATGATTGAGTGTTGTATTGTGATAGCTATTTAGGTTTTTATAATCTATATTTAGCTAAGTTATTTGACATGTCATTTAGCTATTGATATCTAGGATCATTTTTATTGACATATTATCATCCTAGATAAGCATATAGAGTTGCTTAGCTCTCATTGCATTTATTGAGTATTTTTATATATTCACACATAGGTTGTGTTATCTTTTCATTGAGAATTTAAGTCTTGTTGGCTAAGGTTGCTTAGGCCACAAGCAAAATGGTCTAGAGCCACTTTTAAAGGCCTGCGTGGTAGAAGTGGGGGGTTATAGACCGGAGTGTTAGACGAGATCTACATAGGTTGTAAACTCCATTTTAATTAGTGGATTTCGAAGTTCGAGTGTGGCGCACTATACAACCCGTGATTTTTCCCAGTGGTTGGGTTTCCACGTATACATCAAGTGTTATTTAAATTTCGCACCATATTACACTTGTTGTATTTATATTGAATATTAGGGGTATTTTCATAATCTTGTTCTTAAACGAAAATTGAGTAAAAATTAGTTAAAATCTATTCACCCCCTCCCCCCCCCCTCTAGATTAATATATTTGAACACACCCGAGTTCATTTTATTTGTTTCATAGTCCCTTGCTTACAAACTACCAAGAGGCAAATACAAGACTTGTCTCTCAAAGAGAAGAGATAAACAACCTAAAGTGAATATGTGCAATATTCAAGGAGCATAAATGCAAGGTTAAACATTTAAGCTTATCTAGGCATATATGAACATGTTAAACACTCCTAGATATCATGTAGCTATATGACATGCATACAACTTAGCTATATGAGTAAATCAAATCCTATATGCAATAGCTATCACAAACAACTCACAAAAACACAATAAACATGCAATCTTGAAACTAGTCAAGTCATAAATAAGCTACCTTGAAACTAGTCAAGTCATAAATGAGCTATCTTGAAAAGAAAGAACATGTGAAAGATGAATATGATATTCTAGCTATAAGTCATGTGAGACATAATGAAAAGCCCATGAGAAATCATACCTAGAAGATGCTAGATGATGAATAAACCTTGAGTGGAAGATGAGTTTTTGTGTTTTGAATGATAAAAATCAATTCTTTCTCTCTTATCTTGCAAGTCTCTCTTTTTGCTTTCAAAAACACAAGATATCAGCTCTAGAATGTCTAAGAAGACAAGGCAACATATTTATCGAGAGATACAAGCAAAAATGTGTCGTTTAATCGTTTGAAAAATGAAAGGTCGCAACAACTGTTGTGCGTACCTCTGCCTGGGTAAGATGTTTAGGCCGCGATATGCCATCCGTGAAGTCTCTGGACTTTAATGCTGCGTGGACCACTCCATAGGCAAGGTGCCTAGGCCACGGTAAGCACTGCATGAAGGCACTGTATTTTAGTGCTGTGTGGACTGCTCCATAGGCAGTGTGCCTAGGCCGCGGTATGCACTTAAATTAAATGCAAATTGTGCACGTGTAGAGTGAGTGCATGTCATGCATGAATCAAACAAGAAATACACACAAGGATATTAAAATCATGTAGATGAATGAGATGTGTGTGTGTGTAATCTAAATCTCTTCAATTAAGAGTCAAGACAAGTAAATTACCTCCCTTAAAGCTCTTGATGTCCACAATGAGGTCCTTTGACATTTGATGAGGATATCTTCAATCCTAAGCTACCCTTACATATTTGAATCCCATTGTGGTTTTGTCAACGAAATAAGCCAATCAAAAAGTGAGGCACTTACAATCTCCCCCTTTGGCTATTTCATGACAAAACCAACACTCACATAACATCCTCACAAAAACAAATGGTTGGTCAACAAAATTTTTCTACATTACAAATAAAGCTCCTAGACTAAATCTTGAACATCTTCAAGTCAATTCCAAGCTTGTAGAAAAATCCAACCTACACACAATCAACAAGAAATATACCTTCCAAGACCAAGTGTGTGAGAGGTGCTTATAACAAGAGTAATTGCAATTGCCAAAGTAAATCAATACAATAAAGAAACATAATCATGTAATGCAATGCAACTCCCCCTAAATGCATCAACTCCTAACAAGGGTTACTCACTCTCTCAACTCCCCCTAAATGCAATGCCAAAAAAAAAAAAAAAAAAAAAAACGCACAAATTCTCCCCAACCTTACTCCCCCTTGAAACAAATATAAGTCACGGTATGTTCTAATAATATTAATCTAGAGGGGGGTGAATAAATTTTAATCGATATTACCCACTTTTTGCGATTAGTCAATTTACGAAAATACCCCTATCTAGTCAATACAATATATTAAGTGTAATATGTGCGGAATTATAAATGACAGTTGATATTTACGTGAAAACCCTCAACAGGGAAAAACCACGGGTTGGTAAGTGCGTCACACTTGAACCTTGAATCCACTAATTGTGATAACATTTACAACCTAATCCGGGTTTACGACCTAATCTTGGTCAATAACTCACTATCACTACCCGCAGGCCTATAAAAGTGGACCTAGTCCAATTGCTCATGTGACCACCTAATCCCAGTGTACGACCTAATCCTGGTTTATCACACAAGACTTACTTCTCCGAAGAGATCAAACCCTAAGTGAATATGCAATGATATTCAAATATGCAAATAATGCTAGGGTACACTAAATGCTTATCTAGGATTATATGATGACAATAAAATCAATCCTAAATATGAAAATAGCTATATGATATGGCATACGACTTTAGCTATGTAAAGGATAACCAATCCTAGATACAATAGCTATCAAAAACAATCTTAATCATTTTAATGAGATCAATTTAGCTAGATGACGTATTAACACTAAAGCCTAGCTATCACAAAATAACCCGATCAACACATAATCTCAATCATCTATGTATAAATTAATCTAAACATATACAAGTTATAGATGAGATAAAATTGATAAGTAAAAACACTAATTATGTAAGATAATAGTGTTCAACATACCATACCATGTGTGTTGAAGAAGACCCATGCATTAGCACATATTAGATGATCCTAAATGATGCTCAGATGATGATTTATGCAAGTGGAAATGGGTTTGTGTCAACAAAGATGAGTTCTTTTAAAGATTTTCTCTCTTGAAAAATATTCTAAGTTAAAGAGATGATTTTGAACTCATTTTGACCTAAGAACAAAGAGACATATTTATAGGAGGTCAAGTAGAAGATATGTCATTTTGGACAAAAACTATTGTCACCATTTACTGTCGCCATTTGTCAGGGCGACACTTCATGGCGACACCAATTTTTCTTCTATGTCGCCACTTTGTCACTATGGCGACACTACATGGCAATGCCTGGCGACACCATATTTTCTTTCATGTCGCTCTTTGTTCTCATGGTGACATTTCATGGCGACGCTATACCTGATTGGTTTTTCAAGTATTAATCTTTCTATCGCCATGGCGACACCATCAAAGGGCGACACCAACAAAGGGTGACAATGCCTTGTTTTCCACTTTGTGCACAATATGCAAGTGTGCAAAGTGGTGAATCCAAAGGAGAAGCCAAGGGCATTCTCCGAAGGCGAATCTTCACGCAAGACAAGTACACCAATGTGCAAGCGCGAACGTTTCCAAACTATATTCGGGAAATAAATTACTAGACACACTAACACACAACAATATACAACAAAGAAGTGTAAGTGTGAATGGTGACATTTGAATGCATCCTAATGCTTAACATGTCATGGCATTGTCATTGAATAAGATACAATCAATTAAACATGCATGAAGAGACTTCATGACTTTACATCCTAATGCCTAAACATGTCATGACATTTCAATGAACAAGATGCAATCAATTAAACATGCATGAAGAGATATTCAAGAATATGAATGCATACATATAAAAACACACAACATACAAGTATTAGAAATATGCATGAGTTGTGAGTGTGTGCAACTAGATCTCTTCAAAGCACGTAAGCACTAGAATATACCTTTGGTGCTTCTTCTCTTGAGATCTTGAGAGGGTCTTGGTTGTGCAAATCACCAACCATTAGACGCATAAGCTACCCTTACATCAATCCCTAAAATGTGTTTTGTCCACGAAATAAGCTAATCAAAATATGAGACCTTACACCCCCTTTTGTCATGAGATAGGCAAAGGGAGTCTCCCATAATAGGTAAGCATTAGCAAGGAGAGCTTGTGACACAAGCACATATGCATAATCATATAAGTAATTTTATGCACCTCAATTAAGTATGAGAGATTCAAGGAGTTTTATTTTTAAAAAAATGTGTTACAAGGATGCTTTGATTGCAAGACATGTTGCATTCAAGTTCAAAAGCAATAGTAGTAAATGATCGGACTATTTTATACCTACTTGAGGTCCCCCATTTCCGATCGTTTGTCTCGTTTTCGAGTGTATTTTTGTATATAATGTTTTGTTTGAGCCTTGTATAGGTACATATTCCCTACAATAAGGTTTTAAGCTTAAAGATTAGTTTGGGAGGCAAAATGAGCCAAAAATGGAAGAAATTGTATATACTCGTGCAGAACATACAACTTGTGGGGGTCATATCTTCCTTCTCAGATTGAACCACATTGATATCTTTACATATTCAGAAAGCCCCGGAAGTCTAGTTTGCAGAACATTTTACGGATTACGATTTTGAGCTTTCTACAGGAAGTTATTCCCATTTCCGTAATGGTGCGCGATGCTGAAATGCTGAAACGCTGTCAGGTCCAAACGGCTATTTCAAACGATGTCCTGGCCACCGAACCAATCCGCCGATTCACTCCAGAGAATTGTTTTTTGGGGAATTTTAGGGACTGTTTCGTCCTTTCACCCCCAACCTTCAGCCCTAACCTCCCAACACTATATAAACACCTTATTCTCTTCTCTCCCAACAGAATACACTCTCCACACACTTCCTCTTCTTCTTCTTCTTCTTCATTTTCTTCCATCTAAATAAGAGAGAGAGAGAGAGAAGCTTTCTAGAGCTTCCATGGAGGTTTTTCCTCCATGGATGCTCCCCATCTCACCTTCTACCCATCCTCCATCCATCTAGGAGTAGATTACAAGGATAAATGAGGGTCTTTGGACCAAATTCGAGCCAAGCATGGATCAAAGGAGATTAGCACATTTTGGAGGGGCTCTCCACTTGGGTTTTCTCTTTTATCTCATTCTCTTTGTATTTTTTGTTTTCTTAGATGTGTAATCCCCACTTAGGAATATTTGTAAACCTATATTTGTGCTCAATATATAAATTTGGTTGTTTTTATATCTAATTTGTGTTTTGATTCATTCTTGCTTTTATTGAATATATCTCTATCTTGAAATGCTTGTGTATGGAGATTGGAAATTAATATGTATTCATGGATGGGATTAGGAGTAGATTAATGTAAATTAGGAGTAGTTATAATCAAATATCCCATTTAGTGTTTGTATGTTGATGGAAGGTCAAAATTACATGTCATGAATGGGTTTGAGTGACTTAGAGTTAGGATTGTGCCTTTGGAGGGGCTCTCTAGGTATAATCTTGGCTAGTTAGCTAGGAAGAGTGGGTGAACCTATAAATTATCATATTAGAAGGGTTTGGTTCATTGTTCTTGTTAACCATTGGACTTTAGCTATTTCTCACTCTAGAGGCTCTAGGTGAGTCATGGTTAGAGTTACAATTATTGGTCTTTGGCTATCTCTCATGCTAGGGGCTCTAGGTGAGTTATGGTTGGAGATACAATCACTCTTTCCACATTCATTAGACTTTCACGTTGCCATTTTACATTACGAAGCTATCATTGGGCTAAATGTAGTTTTGTTTGTAGAATCGGTTCACATATGTTGGTTGCGGTTTCGTGTTTGAGAGGTTCTCGACACACTCTTCGACCGTTAGCTTTATGAATGGGTATAAATAGGATTGAGGCAAGAACGAACCCTTAACTAAAATTGGATGTCCTTAATGTCTAGCAACCAACTATTTGTGCACTTATGTATGGTGAATTTGTTGAACCTTGTGTGATCATTTTCATGCATCTCTCCTATCCACCCTTTTTATTTATCACTTTAAACACCATTCTTACCCCTTCATATTCTCTTTGTTTTTATTTATTTTCATTTCCGTTCTCTACTCACACACACACCGCATTGTACATACATTTCACACACACCATTCTCACCTTTTCGCATTCTATTTACATGCTTACAATAAACACTAGAACCTGAAATGATTGACGAATCACACCTCCCTGCGGAACGATACCCTCGCTTGCCGCTTTACTAGTCTTTTGCTAGTTTAGAGCACATTGCGTAGGAAACCCCTTTTACATAGGAAAAAATCTTTTGATCCTCGCGATTCTTTCAATGACGGAAAACGTGAGTTATCAGTAAACAACAAAGGTTTCTAATAGAATTCAAATCAATTTCACCCTTTGTCATGGAAAAGCAAGGATATAGAGTTTAAGCATTTCAATTTAAAGAGCAACTATATCCAACTTTATAAGCAAAACAAGACATGAGCGACTTTGCACCCTATTTGATTTTTCTAGGTGAGATATCTATATGATAGTAGTCTTGTTCTACAAATAAAAAAATAAAAAGACTTTGGATTTTAAGATCCTTATTTATTTGAGTCTCAATATTTGCTTTTGCACACAAATTTGCATTCAAGATAAAGCAATCAAGCATATCATACTTTTCACTTTTAAGCATGTCAACAAAAAGAATCATCATGTCATGGGAATCAATTAAAGGTTATTCAAAAAGTACTTCCAAAATACATCTCCTATCCAAAAATGCATGTTTGAGCATAAATAAGACATGGATTGCAAGCAAGGCAATGCAGCACACTCATTAAGAAAACTACATATAAGCATGTATAACCAATCATCTCAAGCAATTAAATAAGAGGCATAAAATATATCAATGTAGCATAACGCATGATCATGCAACTTTGTTCTCTTTGCTTGAGCTCCCCATATGGGGTCAAGACATACCATTTCAACCCAAGTGACAAATCCCAATAGACTTGCTAAGGTTCCTAAATCCAATAATGTTTAAGGGTTTTGTAAACAAATCCGCTAGTTGGTCATTTGTTCCCACATGTTCCAAAGCAATGGTTTTGCTCTTAACTAGCTCTCTAATGAAATAGTGTCTAATGTCAATGTGCTTAGTTCTAGAATGTTGGATGGGATTCTTAGAAATGTTAATGGCACTCATGTTATCACAAAATAAAGTAAGAGTACCTTGCTCCAAGCCATATCGGCTAGCATTTGTTTTATTCACATCAATTGAGTGCAAGCACTACCGGCGGCAATGTATTCCGCCTCGGCCGTGGATAGGGAAATTGAGTTTTTTTTCTTGCAAAACCAAGAGACCAAATTGTTCCCAAGGAAAAAGCAACCGCCCGATGTGCTTTTTCTATCATCACAATTTCCCGCCCAAATCCGCATCACTATATCAAACAAGACTTGGATTAGTGTTAAAGGAGTACCAAATCCCATGGTTTGAGATAACATTCACAAACCAAATGATCCTATTTATCGTAACAATGTGAGATTCCTTAGGATTAGCTTGGTACCTAGCACAAACACCCACACTAAATGATATATTGGGCCTACTTGCGGTCAAGTAAAGCAAACTACCTATCATGCCACGATATGCACTTTGCTCCACATCCTTTCCACTAGTATCTTTGCTTAGTTTCAAGGTGGTGCTCATGGGTGTGTCACAATGTTTGGCATTCTCAAGTCCAAACTTCTTCACTAGGCTCTTAGCATATTTAGCTTGGGATATGAAGATCTCATCATGCATTTGCTTAATTTGGAAGTCTAGGAAGTAATTTAGTTCACCAACCATGCTTATCTCAAACTCATGAGACATGACATCAACAAATTATTGCACTTTCAAGTTATTGATGGAACCAAATACAATGTCATCAACACAAATTTGAGCTATGAATAGCTCATCTTTAGTGCACTTGATGAACAATGT
This sequence comes from Acer campestre, assembly GCA_954870605.1. Lineage (NCBI taxonomy): Eukaryota > Viridiplantae > Streptophyta > Magnoliopsida > Sapindales > Sapindaceae > Acer > Acer campestre. Next base: position 24,723,789 of record OX940802.1, read on the forward strand.
CTTGTCAACACTACCTCTAGAGTAGCCATTGTCAACAAGATAGAGAGTGAGGTGCTCATACCAAGCCCTCGGTGCTTGTTTCAACCCATATAAAGCCTTCTTTAGACGATAGACATGAGAGGAGTGGTATGGATCCACAAACCCCTTGGGTTGTTCAACAAACACTTCCTCATGCAAGAAGCCATTGAAGAAGGTACTTTTGACATCCATTTGGTGTAATTTGAACTTGTACACACAAGAAATGGACAAGAGAAGCCTAACGGACTCTAAATAGGCAACGGGAGCAAATGTCTCCTCAAAGTCGATACCCTCAATTTGATAGTACCCTTGTGCAACAAGTCTTGCCTTGTTTCACACAATGTTGCCATCCTCATCAGATTTGTTCCTAAACAACCATTTAGTGCCTATGACATTGGTGTTTTTAGGTCTAGGAACAAGAGTCCAAACCTTATTTCTCTCAAATTGGTTTAGCTCTTCTTGCATGGCAAGAACCCAATATTCATCATTCAAGGCCTCATCTACCTTTTTGGGTTCTATTTGAGAGGTATAACAAGTGTAGTTAATTTGATTAGCTATTTGACGTCTAGTCCTAACACCCTCTCTAACATCTCCAATGATATTATCTTTATCATGGAGTTTCCTAACCCAAGGAGTGGGTTCATTAAAGTACAAAGGAGGAACTCTATTAAGAGGTAAATCATCCTCTTCATCTTGGTTTGACTTCACACCACTTGAAGTCTCACCACACTTCTTTAAGGGAAGGTCATCAATATCACAAACATCCTCCTCATGGTTATCATGTTTTGGCCTATAATCATCAAACAAAATATTTGATGTTTCCATCACACTTCGAGTCTTTAGATTAAAAACACTATATGCCTTGTTATTAAGTGCATCACTCTTGTTATCAAACTTGCCAAGTTGATCACGGTCATTAAGTATATAGCACTTGCTTCCAAAAATATGGAAGTAGCTCACATTGGGTTTTCTACCCTTCCATAATTCATAGGATGTTTGTTTAGTCCCAGGCCAAGGAATACTCTATTCCCTATGTAAGAAGCCGTATTGATGGCTTCGGCCCAAAGATTTCTAGGGACTTTGTTGCTAAGCAACATGACATGGGCCATCTCTTGGAGGACTCTATTCTTCCTCTCAAAAACACCATTTTGTTGAGGAGTCCTAAGAGCCGAAAATTCAAGGGAAATGTCTAAGCTATTTAAAAAGTTTTCAAAGCTAGCATTTTCAAACTCTTTCCCATGATCACTTTAATTTTCTTAATGCTTTTAATGTGAGAAGTTTTCTCAGTTTGAGTTTTGACACAAAGCGTTTTAAATTTCTCAAAGGCTTTAGACTTTTCTTTAAGGAAGTAAGTCCATGTGAACCTAGAAAGTCATCAACAACAACAAGAATGTACCGTCTACCACCTAAGCTTTCGGTTTGAATGGGACCCATAAGGTCCATATGGAGAAGTTCCAATGGCTCTTTGGTGGAAAGGTATTTGCCTTTCTTGTGCATACTCTTGGTTTGCTTGCCTTGTTGGCATGGTCCATAAACACCCTCAACCATTTTTCCAAGCTTGGGAAGACCTTTAAACACATTCAATCTATCAAGGACTTTTAAGTCCCTATAGTTCATGTGGCCAAATCTTTGGTGCCACACTTTAACTTGCTTACTAGTGAACAAGTTACGAGAGATGAGATTAGACTCAAGACAATAGCAATTGTCACTTGATCTCTTGCCTTTCAAAAAAACTTGCCCATTTCCCTTAAGAATAGAGCAATCAACCTTGCCAAATATAACCGAAAGCCCTTCATCACTCAAGTGTGATATGCTAATAAGATTGGCTTGCAAGCCATCTACATAAAGAGAATTGAGCAAGGAGGGCAAACCGGGAATAGATATATTACCTTTCCTTATAACCGTTTTCTTTGACCCATCACCAAAGGTGACGAATCCACCATCCTCCATTACAAGAGTTTTAAAGAAAATCCTGTTTCCGGTCTTGTGCCTAGAACACCCACTATCAAGGTACCAAGTATTGGACGCATTGGCTTTCAAGACAACTTGGGTCACATAGCAATAATATTCATCATTTATATTCATCCTAGGTGAAACATGGTCATTCCTAGGAGCCATTGGTCCAATGTCTCTAAATTTCCTAGGTGCATGCATTGTGGCTTTTCTAAGCATATTTTTCTCAATCATGCTTTCTCTTCTACACAATTTAATATACTTAAAACAATTTTACCTAATGTGGCCTTCAATTCCACAAAAATGGCAAGTTGAAGTAAAATAGGAATTTATACCATAGCCTTGTGCAAGCATTTGTGGCCTCCTTCTATTTTGAGTTGCTCTTGGGTGTTGAGGCAACTCTCTCCTTTATGGTTGAACCAAGTTGGCATGTCTTCTAGGTCAAGCATGAAAGACTCATGTGATCCTTAGTTGTGGAGGTCTTGGTTGTGGAGCTCTAGGTTGAGGAGCTCTAGCTTGTGGTAGAGCTCTTGTTGGAATCCTTGCTTGCGCTTGCTTTGAGGATTCACCAACTTCCACCCACTTAGTTGATTGTTGAGGGGTTTGAGCGTTTTCAACCTCTTTGCTCTTGACAAAGAATGTCTTCTTCAAGGAAGTGGTCTCCATTTCTTCCACATATCCTAACCCCTTCTTGTCACTTGGACTCTTCCCACAAGATAGCAACTTGTCAAGTTTCTCGGTTCCGGAAGTCATCTTAGCAATCAACCCCTTCGTTTCAATGAGCTCTTTCCTCAAGTTTTCTTTATTCTTCTTGGCCTAGACTAGCTCCATCTTCAAACCTTCTTCCATCTCTTTAGCTATACTTATTTCCTTACTCAAATGAGTAACCTTGGAAGTTAATTCAAGCTTCTCCCTTTTCAACTTTTGTATCTTCTTTTTCTTCTTCAATCTAAAGTTCTCAAAGAATCTCATGAAGTCATTATAGTCCATCTCTTTATCAAATTCAAAATTGGAGTTTGAAGAGTTGCCTTCACCATTTGAGTTACTTTCTTCTTGCTTATCCTCTTCCTCTTCTTTGTCACTCATAACTTCATTGCTATTGTGAGAGGATGAGAAAGTAATGAAGTTGGCAACTTGGTCTTCATCATCATCCAAAGACTTATATTCCTTTTCTAGGTTATCACTATCACTCTAAGTCACCGCCATGGCTTTTCCTTTCTTCTTCTTCAAGTTAGCACACTCGGGAGCAATGTGTCCAAAGCCACTACACTTGTAGCATTGGACACCCTTCTTGTGATCTTTCTTTTGAGTTTGCTCCACTTTCTTGAAAGGAGCCTTCTTCTTCACAAACTTTCCTTTGGAGCCAAACCCTTTCTTCTTAAACCTTATAAATTGCTTGAACTTCTTTGCCATCAAAACAATTTCTTCATCCAAGTCTTCTTCATCCTTCTCTACCTTGATGCTCTTCAAGGCAAGATTCTTTTACTTCTTTGGAGGTATAGATGTAGGACCCTTCCTAGATTCATAAGCCAAGAGCCTTCCAATTACTTCACTTGGCTTCATCTTTGAGTAGTCACTATTTTCTTCCAATGCCATCACTTTGGATTCAAACCTCTCGGGAAGCGATCTTATGATCTTTTGCTTGATTATTCTATCTGAGTAGGGATCACCAAGATGGTGACTTTGATTTACTTTATCCATAAGCTTCATCTGGAAGTCATTGAAGCACTCATGCTCTTCCATCCTAATATTCTCGAATAGAGTATAAAGCACTTGGAGCTTGGACTCTTTCACCACTTCGGTTTCCTCATGTGCATTTTTTGTGATTTGGATGAGTTTATATTGACTCTCATCCATTGCACTAAGCAAGGCATGCATGGCCTTGTTGTTCCACTTCGAATCTCCGAACTCTTTGGCACTCCATTGAGCATTGGGCTTGGGCACAAAGCTTCCATCTTTGGCGGTCAAGATGGGAGGTGTGTATCCATCCTCAATCACCATCCACACCCTATCATCTATCGCTGATAAATAGGACTCCATCTCCCCCTTCCAAGAGGAGTAATTGTCACCCTTAAGCAACGGTGGCCTCACGCTCGACACTGCCTCATTGCTAGTCCCAAATTCACTTATAGTGTTTGGGTGAATGTATGCAAAAGAATGCAAATGAATGTAGCAACCAAAACACACAAAAGCAAGAGCAAGGATCACCTAAGTATGTTTAGGAACCCGCTCTGATACCAATTGAAAATAAATATAAACGAGTCCTAATATAATCTTGAGGGGGAGTGAATAGATTTTAATCCCTTTTTGCCAATTTTTGAGATTAGTCAATATTTCAAAATCAACCCCAACTAGTCAACAATTAAAATCAAGTGTAAAAATATGAAAAAGTAAATGACACATGATTTTTACGTGGAAACCCACATGGGAAAAAACCACGGGCTATTTAGTGTGCCACACAAGAACCTCAATCCACTAATTGTAATGGCAATTACAACCTAGGTTGACCACGTCAAACCTTACACGGTTACTAATCTACCACTACTACCAGCAGGCCTTCAAAAGTGAATCTAGTCCATTGCTTGCAAACTACTAAAAGGCAAATACAAGACTAGTCTCTCAAAGAGAAGATATAAACACAACCTAAGGTGAATATGTGCAATATTCAAGATGCTAAAATGCAAGGTTAGACATTTAAGCTTATCTAGGCATGGATGAACATGTTAGAGACATTCCTAGATATTATGTGGCTATATGGTATTCATACAACCTAACTATATGTGCAAATCAAACCCTATAACAACTCACAAAGCACAATAAAAATGCAATCTTGAAACTAGTCAAGTCATAAATGAGCTATCTTGAAACTAGTCAAGTCATAAATGATCAATCTTGAAAAGCAAGAACATGTGAAAGATGAATATGATGTTCTAGCTACAAGTCATGTGAGACATATGAAGAACCCATGAGAAATCATACCTAGAAGAAGCTAGATGATGAATGAACGATGAATGGAAGATGTGTTTTTGTGTTTTAAATGATAAAAATCACTTCTTTCTCTCTTATCTTGCAAATCACTTTTTTTGTTTTCAAAAACTCAAGTTATCAACTCTCAATGTCTAACAAGACAAGGCAACATATTTATAGTGAGATGCACATGAGATGATGTCGTTTTGGCTTTTGAATATGAAATGTCGCACACGATCACTACGCGTACTGTTGGGTAGGCAAGGTGCCTAGGTCGCGGTATGCCAAGCATAAAGCTTTTGGACTTTAACGCTGCGTGGACCGCTACACAGGCAAGGTGACTACCAAGCGGTACGCCAAGCGTGAAGCCTCTGGACTTCAACGACACGTGGACCACTCCACAGGCACACTGCCTATGCCGAGGTAAATCATGCATGAAGGCACTGGACTTGGGCATCGTGTGAACCGCTTCATAGGTAGTTTGCCTAGGGCCCGGTATGCACTGTAAAATGAATGTAAAATATGCAAGTGTGGAGTGAGTGCATATCATGCAAGAATTAAACAAGAAATACACATAAGGAAATTCAAATCATGTAGATGAATGAGATGTGTGTGCAACCTAAATCTCTTCAATTGATAGTCAAAGTCAAGTAAATTACCTTCCTTGAAGCTCTTGATGCCCACAATGAAGTCTTTAAACATTTGATGATGATTTTTTCAATCCTAAGCTACCCTTACATATATGAACCCCGTTGTGATTTTGTCAACGAAATAAACCAATTAAAAATGAGGCACTTACAATTGTGTAGCACAAGTGTGTCTGTAAGTAAAAGCCTAGACGCTAATGTGTGAGTTATTGTAAATAAAGCTAAGATTATGGGGTGTGAGTTTGTGTGAGTATTGCATGATTGGTGATCTTTGAACTCTATATTCTTCCTATTTTCTTTTGTTTTGCCACATCTAATCCCATGGCCCATTTTCAACCAAAGGAAAAAGACCTTTTGGATCCATGATGAATCTTGATTGGGAATGTTTGTTGAAGCATGATCTTCCACATTTGTGGCACTTGATTCCTTCCTAGGCTAGTTCACAAACATATTAGTGGTTTTTCAATGTTATATTGTATGCAATGCATTAGATTTTTATGCATAAACTCTATCTTTGCATACCTTGCATGAGTGTGAACTTAGGACTCCGAGCGGAAAGAAAAGAGAGTTTCCACGTGAGGCTTAGAGTCGAAGCGAATTACGCTCGAGGTGTGAGAGTGAGTAGTTCCCAATATGAGAGCATTTTTAGGTGTGGGATTTGTGATTGTGCTAGTTCCCTTTGAGTGCCTTCGAGTTGCTTTAGAACATTTTGCATGAGTCTACTCCTTTTTATCACATTTCTTTGTATCTCACCTTTAATTGGCAACGCAACTTCTTTTGTTTTATTTGCTTTAGTGGTTACTTGGTGTCTAGGAAATTTTTAGATAGAATCTTTTCTATCATGTCTCATGTTTTTGTTTGTTTTGTTTTGATTTTGCTCGAGGATGAACAAAAGATAGGTTTGGGGGTATTTGATCATGACAAAAATGTTATATATATCGGCCGTCATTTCCTACTTTTTGTGCTTGTTTCTTGGGTAAATCCAGGTATTTAATATGTTAAAATAAGTGTTTCAGGTATTTCTTAAAGCTTAGAGGCATTGGAGTAATTTTGGTGAAATCAGAGGTAAAATGTGTAAAAGTTGAGGAAAGATTGAAGATTATGTGATTTTATAAGAGATCAGGGGGCATTTAGTAATTTACTAGCAACCCATGCCACCTCAATGAAACGATGTGTTTCAATCATGAGAGCATTTGGGATGCTAAACGCGCCCTATCCACTTCTAAATGCAGCCAATATAAAGACAAAAGGCCCAATAGATTCAAAAATTTAGTGTGGTGAGCTCACCACACCTAAAGCCCAAATGCACCCAATTGGCTTTCTAAATGCACCCTAAATTGAATCTTCATCTTCAACCTCTCGCAAACCAGAGTTCATCTTCAACCTTTTGCCAACCTCCGAGCAGTGGCCGCCCGAGATTGTTGCCACCGGCTGTTTCGTCTCTCACCGGAACCAGCCTCACGGCGACGTGAACAAATCGCGTTAGAGTAAATTTCTTCTTTCGGTTTCGCGTCGTCAATCCAATTCAACAGTCAACTTTGAGATCATTTTTCTCCACCTTAAAGCAGTCATGGAGATCCAAGAACAGTGCGGTTCCAACACCCGCACTTGACCAGCACTTTCCAATGAGAGCCGAGAGCCAAAACTCCAAAAAACCATAAAGCGCGGGTGTGATAAACCGCACTTCACCCGCGCTTTATAAGAGGACTGCAACATGAACCAGTTCTGATTCGTGGTGCAAACTATGGAAAGCACCCCTCTAAGGGATCTAATGGTAATTTGCCATACTCAGGGAATGTTTTTGTAATTGACCACTCGTGCCCTAATTTTTGAAATACATATAAATGTCCCATTTTCTGATGTCAAAAGGATCTATTAAGTTTTTGGTTTGTCTTGGCATATATTCCATATCAAAACAATGTTTTTCTTATACTGCTTAGTGGTCTTAAGAATAATGATTCAAAGCTTCAAAAAAAGACTTGGTCACAAATTCTTGCAAGAAGGTGTCTTCGAAGAGGAATGTGCTACATTGCACAATAAAGGTAAAATAGACCTCATTCCTCTTACAAGGTGTAGGCACACACACACATGACATTCATTTATGTCCATGCATAGATGTACGCCATTTGTATAACACACACACTTTATAAAGTATGCACATGCATTAGTTTCAAATTGATAAATATTGTGAAATTACATGTTCTAGGACTATGTCTAGGGAATGGCATACTTGTGTGATCTTGTGTTTAAATTGTTTGTGTTTTATTATATTTGGACTTGAACATGATCTCATATGATTCTTTATTGAGTCCCAGTCATTTCGGTTACTCATTCATTAGGTTTCGAGTCCAAACGATGTAGCTACACTACTTTGTGTTCTCATTCGTTGAGTTGTCTTCGTCTTCATTTTCCGAGATGAATTCTCAACCTTTTATTAAAGTTTTGTAGTTTTTGTCATGTGTGATGGAGTCATGATTTGTAATTTGAAGATAGATTCAAAATCGGAGTTCGGAGGCCCGGATACTGCCTAAGAATGCGAGCGGAGCACGAGAGGAGCAAGCTCGGCCAATGGCCAAGCTTGGAGGACCACATGTGGAGGCCGTGTGCCACACGGCCTGGCTGCCTCTCTGCCCACGTGTGCCACACATGCCCCACACGGGCATGGTGATATGGCAGCTGTTGATTGGCTCCTCTTCTTCCTCTCTTTCATCTCTTTTAAATTCTCCAATTCCCTCCCATTCATTTCAAGAAAAAAAATTAGAATTTCACTTGACCAGAATTTTCTCTCAACTTTTTCCCACTTTTCAAACACCATAACTTTCTCATACAAAGTTGGAATTGGTTGATTCAAGTTGAAGATTGTTTATAATTGAGTCCTCTACCTATTTGAAGTGGTCTTGCAGCTGTTTGATTGAGTTTTCTTGAGGTTCTACTCAGAGAAACGAACCAGCTCGTGATTTGGAGGTAGTTGTCATATCTTTGAGTTTTCTTCTTTTATAACCTTCAATTTTCTTCGGATTTCTTATTCTATATGTATGTATATGTATGGTGAATACTCTTGAGAAAGATAGCTTCATAATCAAACTTAATCAAACCTAACTGAAAGTCTAATTAGAGACATATGTGAACTAGTTTCTTAGGTTCTTGGTTTTTCACATGCTTAAGAGTTGTATTGTGATTAGTTTGATATCTAGGGTTATTTGTGGATTGATTGATGTATTTTATAATCAATAACCTTAACATGTGCTTAGATCCTCTTATTGAATAAATATAGGATTAGCACTTGTGTTATTGTTTTTAGAGACATCTAGGATTTAATAGACTATTCATCATATCCTTGCTCTAAATCTTTGGCTAGAATATTCATTGAATATATTTTGTGATTCTAGCATTTATGTGTATGTTTATAACATCTTGAATATTTGCTTCATGTTTATGATCTATTCAAATGTTATATGTGTGAATGAAACTAGGAGCTATTTGTGTTAGGTGTTCTCACATGCTCTAGGTTTAATTAATGTTTTGCATCTAGACTATTATAATTTGTGTTCTCACATGTTTAGGTCTAGTTATTCCATGGAATGTATTGATCATATGTTCTATGTTGAATTGCTTGTTTACATCATTTGCATTCACATGATCACACTAGGAAGTCCTTGTAAAAGTTATGAAGTCTTGGTTAGGACGCGAGGTCCAGATAACCAAGTAAGAAGTCTTGAACTAGAGTCGAGAGGACTCGAATAGTTAAGCAAGAAGTCATGGCTAGGATCTGGATGGTCCAGATAGCTATGCATGGGAGGCTCCCTTGAGGCATGAGTGCCTTAGATAGGGAGTTGACTACATTATTGGTAGGCTCGAGCGTTTGGTTAGATATAGAATCAAATAGAGAGTGTTGCATGGGATGTGCATTGGCTCTTGAGGAATTTCTAATCTTCCAATGATGTTGGTTTGGTATGATCTCCAATATATGGTGGCTTCGCATCATTGAGGGATTTTGTATCTTCCAATAGAGATTAGGTAGACATAGAATCCAATAGGAAGTTGGTCAAGGTTGGTCACTTTTGAGGAATTTCTATTCTATCATCCAATATATATAGTTCCCAATAGTTGTAGTTCAACCCGTGGATGTTTCCTCCTTGGAGGTTTTACCACGTTAAAAAATCTCTTGTGTTAATTCTTCTTATCTCTATCTCTTATATTTGTTTATGTATATGTTTTAATCTTGTTGCATATTATTCACTTGTGATATATATTGGAACAAGATTTTGTAATGTGTGATTTGTAAGCAAATTCATTTTGATCATAATTGTAATTATAATTCTTTTGTATATAGTTATCTTTGTGTTTAGTTATATTTGTTTATACTTATAATACATTGAACAATATTGAAATACAAGAATTCTTTGTTATTGTGTATTTTGTGCTATTATACCTCATGCAACTAATTGATATATATATATACAATGCCTAAATGATCACATGCTTATCTTGTCTATGTATGAATGTTTAGTTTATGTGTTGTATGTAAAGCTACCTTGAGGGACAAATGTGAGTTTGTTTCAAAGGATTAAAAAATGCATAAAAACCTACTCACAACACCACCCCCCCTAGGTATGCTTTAAGTGATTTAACTACGTTTGTATACTTTCAGGATCTTCTTACCTCTTCTTCCCTCTCTCTCTCTCTCTCTTAGACAACTAAACACTAACCTAGATCAAAAACTCACTCTCCCACACACCATTCTCTTGATTTTCTATTCAACCAAGCACTAAGGGGATTGGATTCAAAGCTGCAAGACAAGGATTCTCTACATGGGTTTTCTCTCAACCTCTTCCCTTAGTTTTATATTGTAATAGACATGAGTAGCTAAATCTCCCACTAAGGGGTTGATGTGATTAGTTTGATGGGTATTGGACATGTGTAATTAAACTCTATTATTTTACATTGAATCTATCATTTATGTTTTATTCATCGTTATCATCGCTTTTGAATGTTGATTTGTCTTGGATACATTCTCCTAGCAAATTAATTTAGAAAGTACTTGAGGAGACAACTAGGTATACATCCTATTTAATTGTCTCAAGCTCTTTTGAATAGAAGGATTCCATAAGAATATATTCTTCAAGTGGAATCCAGCTTCACAAACCAAATCCTAATCTAATCTCGAATAAGAGGTTTTCCTATACATCTTGGGTTGACCTTTTGTGAGAGATTAAGAGCCATAACTATACATCCTATGGGTGAATACTTTATTAAGAGGTTAAGCCCTTAAATTGATAGATAATCTTTATGGCAAAAAGTCCTAACTAAGCAACTAATACTATACATCTTAGGTTGGTTGCTTAAGAGGGATAGTCCCAAGTAGGAGGCTTCCACTATACATCCTAGGTTGGCCTCTTGCAAGGGATGCATAACCAACACTATACATCATAGGGTGGTTACATTAGATCACATGCACTTAATTATGAGTTTTTACGTGCCCATTGTCCGCTTATGAGTCCATCAACTCCTTAGTCCCCTTATCATACATTTATCCCATTACTAACTTAGTTGCATTCTAGTTTTAACATTAATTGTAGCTTGCATCTTAGTGTTAATCTTTTCTCAACAAAATCACTGATACTTTACTTATATGCATTTTAGTATTATTAATCATAATCTAGTCATCGCTACTCCTAATCCTTGTGGACGACACCCGTGCTTGCCGCTTTACTTGTTTTTATAATTGTGAGCACATTGCATAGATTTTATAAATATTTTTGACGTACGATCTTTTTAATGATAAAAACGTATTCATCAAATGGCGCCATTGTAGGGGATTGGTGTGCGTAGTAGTGATTAGATTAGTTTTAATATTATTAGTTTCTTAGTTATTTTTAGTTTTGTTAGTTTCTTTTTATTTCTTTGGTAGTTTTTGTTTCTTTTTGTTTCAGGATTCTATAGACTTCTCTTGCAAAAATCAAGGGCCAAGCTATGAGCATAATGAGAATATCTACAACACGGGTTGCAGGACTAACCAAGGCTCCATCTCATCATACCAATCAAATTCCTTTGAAGATGGGATGAATAATTTCATGGAGAATAATCCATGGGAAAATGAGCAATTCCAAGCTTCAAACTATGCAAATGATTCAATCTGCAACACGTCAATTGGAGAAAATATACAAAGAGGCATTACCTAGTTAGCTGGACCAAGGAATAGAATCCGCATTTGAAGGAAACTTCAACAAATCCATCAAGGCCACAACTCAAAACTATAAAGATCTCTCGTACCAATCGGAAGAAGAAAAATAATGCAAGATGATGCTAGAGATGAACCAGGAGCTTATGAGAGTGAGTAAAGAGCTATTGTTGGCGAGGGATGCATTGAAGAAAGAGAATGAAGCACTTGAAAAGAGAGTAGAGGTAGCTTCCTAAGAAAAAGAAGAAATGAGGGAAGACTATGAGAAGAATATACAACCCTTGAAGAAGAAGCTAGAAGGCAAGGAAGCCTCGGCAGGAGTGAAAGTGGATGAGCTTGAACAAGGAAACAAGAAGATCACACTTGAAATTAAATTGCCCAAGGAGGAGAATGACACATTCAAAAAGAAAATAGGGGAAATTTAAGAACATGGAGTTGGGCGAACATGTGAGAAACCTTATAGTCCAAAAGTGTATACCCCTAAAGGATTTTGACGAGATCAAAGAGGACTTTGCTAAGAGGATGCGGCTAATGCAAGTCGAAATTGAAACAAGGGACAAGGATTTGGAGATAACGAAGAAGATGGAACTTGACCACCTTGCGGAACTTGCAAGGGCTAAGCAAAACATTGAGGCAATGACAAAGGAAGCGGTTCAACTTCCAAAAGAAGAGAAGATTGCCATGAGTCAAGGAAATTCAAGTGTCGACATTAAGAAGCCTAGTCCTAGCAAAGCAAGGAGGAAGAGAGCTAAAAAGAAGAGTAAGAAACCTCCACCTCCACCTCTAACAAAGACCCACTAACAAGGTATCATCCCTAACCCTATCTCCGTGTGCCACCATTTCTATAAGATAGTTCATGTTAAACCACTAGGCAAAGAATATGAAAGACATGGCACACGTGAGAATTTTAAACACAGAGAGAATTATAGGCATGTTAGGAAGGTATGGGTTGAGAAGCCTAGGAATAGGAAGAGTCTACCTTGGATGAAGAAAATTTGGGTGAGGAAAGACCTAGTGAACCAAATGAAAAGGAAAGGCAATGAAAGGATGGGGAAGTCATCTACATTTGTTTGGGTTGTAAAGAAGAGTGAATTCACCAACTTGTTTAAACCAACCTTAGTAAATCCTAGCCCCACCCTAAATACACTATGTTGAAAATCTTTGTGCATGTTATGTTTATGCTTTATTTTGTTTAAAAATTGCACGGCAATTGAGAGGAGAGAAAGCATTAGGTTTAGGGGGTAAAATCTATTGTGGGATTTGTTTTGTTTGTTTTGTTTAAATAAACAGTGTTCCAAACTCTTGTTGGCAATTGCATGTATTGAGTATATATTTATTTGCCGGAACTTTCTAATGTGCTTAGTGCTTGTCTAGATTTTCTATTGCTTCTTGAGGAAGTGTGTTGTGTTGCTTGTGCATTGAAGCAAGGTTTCTTTATCTCTTGGAAGGAAACAAAGACAACTTTCGAGTCTTGGAGGGACGAGCTGATAGGATTATGCTCAATAGCAAGAGTGTAATGTTGTACTTGACAATCTTTTCATATTAATAAAGTGATTTCTTTTTGTTAACAAAATCTTATATAGCATTTATTATTATAATTGTCAAAGTAAATAATCATAAGGTCAAAAGACTTTGAGAAAAGAAGAATTGTTCGTACATCTGGATATGTATGAGGTAGACACAATTCTTTAGTTAGTCTTAAATAACGTTCACAACTTAAGTTAAAGGTTGGGCACCTTTATCTTGTTAAAGTTGTAGAATTCTTTTACTAGCATTTGAGTGGGATCAAATGTGTTGTGATGAGTCTAAAATCATCGAAGGGTCTTCGAGTAAAAGAATCTAGTGCACTGGATGCATTGAACCGGATCATAATGAAATACTTTTTCTAGAACCGTCAATAGATAAAAGTCTTTTCATTATCAGGACAATCGGAGAGTCTATCTTAATCCTGAGATAAATGATGGACTTATGGTTGCAAGTGTTATCATTTGAGCTATCAATGAGTACGATTATATAGCATAGTCTATCCTCGATAGTTTGGTGGTATTCATTTGTTAATCGATAGAGGACTTCATTTATAGATATGGACATCGTGGCTCCATTTATTAAATGTGAGTAGAATATCACCATATGGATGCTTTGTGGTTTTGGATATGAAATCTTAACGTTGAGTTTTCAATAGTGTCTATTGAAAGATGACTTCTGGACAAGTCATAATATATATCCAAGTTCAAAGTGTGGTCATATGAGTAAATATGGTAACTTGGAGAGCTATAGGCGGTCTATGAGCTTTTGGCAATTACTGATATTCTTCACGAGAATTCACTATCTCCCATATGATTGTCTAGGGTATGAATGAGTATCGTTAACTTATTCCATCTTTATTTAAGAGTGCAATTTTAGTTCTTTAGTGGAATGAACTAAAATTAATAGATTGAACCTAAGTGAATCATTTGCTGATTGTGATTAGGTTATGTCTATTGGAGCTTAAATTTAGATAGGCCCGCCAAGATCCCCAATCCGCACGGACTTGTATGAATCACTTGATATATTCTACCGGACTATTTGTAGGTCCATTTAGAATTGTATTTAATATATTAAGAATATAATTTGCACATTATTTATTTAATGGGCTATTTAATTATATTAATATATTAATGAAAGGCATGTGGGCTTGTTTCTTTTAGTAAGAATGGGTCTAGTTCACATGTGGGCTTTTTTATTAAAGTCCAAACGGATTAAATAAAATAAGAAAACAATAAGTAGGCCCAAGTTCTAGTCATGGGCGGCAATGGCTAATTTTTAGCCCATTATATTGTTTTATTTTATTATTTAATTAAATGGAAATTAATTAATGTGTTAATTTAATTAAATGGTTAATTTTTAGCCCATTATATTGTTTTATTTTGCAGAAGCCTCATGGAGGGTATGTCACCTCCTCGATTTGGTCTTCTCTTCGGTCTAATTATAGTTCCCTTCTTAAGGAAGGTATCTGGCTGATTGGCGAGAACTCTCAGAGGGACTTTTGGCGGGATAATTGGTTGGGGGTTCCCATTTTGGACCTTTTAGGGATTCCTGATTATTTAGCTAATCTGCTCCGGGCGAGGGTTTCGGATTTTATTCATCAGGGTAAATGGGTGCTAGACAATTGTTTCCGAGCGCGCTTCCCGGATTTGTGGTTTCGGATTGATCGTATTGCAATTTCTCCTGTTGTGGATTCTCTGGTTTAGGCTAATTCTTGGGATGGTCGTGTTTCTTGCAAGGCTGCTTATTCCCAGTTTTTCCGTGATATTCCTCAGGTTGTTTGGTGGAGAGATGTTTGGTCCCGTTTTATTCCCCCCTCTCCCTCTGCTTTGACTTGGCGTTTGATGTTGAACAGGCTTCCTACTGAGGATCGCCTTTGCAGGTCTGGGTTCCAGTTGGCTTCTCGTTGCAGTATTTGTGGGGTTAGTAGTGAATCTGCAGATCATCTTTTTCTTCATTGTCCCCTGGCGATTGCTCTTTGGGAGGCGGTTTTCTCGATTTTCCAGCGACGTGTCCCTACCGAAACTTGGCATTCCTTCTTCTTGCAGGCCATGTCGGTTTCCTTTAGTGAGCAGGTCAGGATTTTATGGAAAGCGGCTATCCATGCTGTGATATGGGGGGTGTGGACTACTCGCAATCAGTGGATCTTTGAAGGGAAGTCGGTGGACTTTAGATCCATCCTTTCTTTGGTCTGGTGTGCAGTTTCAAAGGCTAATCGCCTAGAGATTGGTTGTATGCGTAACTGTATAGATGACCTTTTGATTCTTCGTCGATTTGGTCTTCAGGGTCGCCCTTCTAAAGCCCCAGTAATCAAGAGTGTGGTTTGGTCGCCTCCGGCCCCCGGCTGGATCAAAGTGAATACTGATGGCGCTGCTATGGGCTCTCCGGGGGTTGGTGGTTGTGGCGGTATCTTTCGGAACTGTAGAGCTTTTGTGAAGGGTTGCTTTGCTATTCCTCTTGGTCAGGTTTTCGCTTTTGAGGCTGAGCTTCTGGCAGCCTCATTGGCCATTAATTTTGCTTGGAAGTATGGGTGGCATCGAATCTGGCTTGAGAGCGATTCTTCTTATGTGGTTCAGCTTCTCTCTTCTCGTTCTGAGTTGGTTCCTTGGAGGATTCGTCAGGCGTGGCAGCGCTGCATCTTCCAAATCTCACATATGGATTTTCAGGTTTCACATATTTTTAGGGAGGGAAATCAAGTTGCAGATACGCTTTCTAAGCATGCTTTGGAGCTTCAGACAGATTCTTGGTGGTTCTCTGCCCCGCCATTCTGTTCTTCTTTAGTTGGCAATGACTGCATTGGCCGCGAGTCTTTTCGTTTTTCTTGATGTTTTCTTTTTCTTTTTGGTGTGGCCTACGTGCCTCTTTTTGTTTGGGGTTGTTTTCCCTGGCTCTTTGAGCTTTGTTGCTTTTTGTCACTTTTTACTTTCTTTTATCTCTTTTATATACAGATACTGTCTAGGGGTTTTTCAGCATATGATCGCTTGTGATGCTTTTTCCCCTTAGATCAGTCCATTTTTATTAAAAAAAATTATTTAATTAAAAATCAAATTTTTTTTTCTGATTAGGAAATATGTTTCCTAGTAGTATACTACTATTAGTATTATACTAAATATAAAAGACTTTATTTGTTTAGTCAAATTAGGAAGTCTTTTATATAGTCACAAATACACTAAAGAGTTGGTTTAGGGTTAGAATTCGGACCATAGTTTTTGGGAAAGAATTCGGAACCATAGTTTCGGGAAAGAATTCGGAACCATAGTTTTTGGGAAAGAATTCGGTACCATAGTTTTTGTAACTATGGATCCAGCCACCATAGTTTTTGTAACTTTGGAATCGGCAACCCTAAGGTCTTGGAACTGAGAGATTTTTCTTTTGCTGGAGAAAAATAAAATCCAACTCTTAGACTAGTGTGAAATTCGGCCAAGAGAGATTGTGAGAAGAATTGTTCTTATTTCGATAGTGCACTAGTGATCTTTAAATCAAGAGGTCTTGTGCACAATTTCGAATAAGGTTCACGCGAGTTTCAATCTAACGATTGTGAATTCAAAAGTGACCAGGACATTCTTAACAATCTAATGGAATTTTTGTGACTAACAGAAATCAGAAAAGGTTTGTTGTCCATTCTCAGGTATACAATTCAAACAGAAGGGAGACCACGCTCCTAAGTGATTCACGTTCGTGATCGGATTGGAAGATCTTGCGGATTACCATCGACGCCTAGTCAATCGGATCACGCAACCAAGGTACGATATCTTTTGGTATATATTGCTTAATTAATTAAAGGGTTAAGGTTCAATATGGGAAAATTTTAAAATATACTAAACTTTTTTTTTAGTCTTGCTTCCGCTGCGTGCACGTATTTTTCCCTACACGAGCAAGCCAAGAGTGCTCATAAAAAGGGCAAGAGCTTTATCTTCACAAAGAAAGCAGCATCTTTGTGTTTGAAGTGTCAGAGTGCCATACCACATCTTGCCTAGACATTAAATTGTGCGTTTGGTGGGAGGCAACCTGCCTAGGTACATATATTTCTTAGTTCATAATTGTTTTTATTTTGTTTTTAAATTTTTGTTTCGAATAAGTGTGTGAATTGTTTTTACATTTTTTTTAGTTTCCAAACATTCTTTTTGGCATGTAGGCTCTATTTTAGCCATGTGGGCATGCTTTTTGGAATGCGAGATAGCTTTTTAGTTTCCAAATGTTCTTTTTGGCTTTCGGACATTCTTTTTGGCATGCAGGCTCTTTTTTTGCCTTCTGAGCATGCTTTTTTGAATGCAAGAGTGCTTTTTAGTTCTCGAGCATGCTTTTTAGTTTCCAAACATTCTTTTGGCTTTCGAGCATTCTTTTTTACATGCAAACTTTCTTTTTGGCATGCAAGTAGGCTTTTTAGAACGCAGGAGTGCTTTTTAGTTCTTAAGCATGCTTTTTGGTTTCCAGACATTCTTTTTGGCTTTCAGGTGTTCATTTTGACTTGCAAACTTTCTTTTTGGCATGTGGGCATGCTTTTTGGAACGTGGGAGCACTTTTTGGTTCTCGAGTGTGCTTTTTAATTTCCAAACGTTATTTTTGGCTTTCAGGCGTTCTTTTTTGCCATGCAGGCTCTCTTTTTGGCATGCGAGCATGTTTTTTGAACGCATGAGTGCTTTTTAGTTTTCGAATGTGTTTTTGTTTTCCAAATATTCTTTTTGGCTTTCAGGCGTTCTTTTTGGCATGCAAACTTTCTTTTCGGTAAGCAGGTATGCTTTTTGGAACGTCGGAGTGTTTTTAAGTTCTTGAGCGTGCTTTTTTGTTTCGTAACATTCTTTTTGGCATGCAGGCAAGCTTTTAAGAAAGCTAGAGTGCTTTTTATTTCTCGAGTGTGCTTTTTAGTTTCTAGATGTTCTTCTTGGCTTTCGGGCAATCTTTTTGGCATGCAAACTTTTTTTTTGGCATGCATGCATGATTTTTGGAATGCAAGAGTGCATTTTAGTTCTCGAGCTTGCTTTTTATTTTCCAAACATTTTTTTTGGCTTTCGGGCATTTTTTTAGGCATGTAAAGTTTCTTTTCAGCATACAGGCAATGCGGGTGTGCTTTTTAGTTTCCAAACATTCTTTTTGGCTTTTTGGCGTTCCTTTTGGCATGCTTTTTGGAATATGGGAGTGCTTTCTAATTCTCGAGCATGCTTTTTTTGTTTCCAAACGTTCTTTTTAGCTTTCGGGGTTTCTTTTTGGCATGTAAACTTTCTTTTTGGCATGTGTGCATGCTTTTTTGAACACGAGAGTGCTTTTTAGTTCTCGAGGATGCTTTTTAGTTTCCAAATATTCTTTTTGGCTTTCAAACATTCTTTTTGGAATGCAAACTTTCTTTTTGGCCTGCGGGCATTCATTTTTGAACGCAAGAGAGCTTTATAGTTCTTGAGTATGCTTTTTAGTTTCCAAATATTCTTTTTGGCTTTCGAGCATTCTTTTTAGCATGCAAACTATCTTTTTGGTATATGAGAGTGCTTTTTGGAACGTGGGAGTGTTTTTAAGTTTCGAGCGTGCTTTTTAGTTTCGTAACATACTTTTTGTCTTTAGGGCGTTCTTTTTGCCATGCAAACATTCTTTTTGGCTTGCATGCAAGCTTTTTAGAACGCAGGAGTGCATTTTAGTTATCGAGCGTGCTTTTTAGTTTCTAGACGTTCTTTTTGGCATGAAAGCTCTCTTTTAGCCATGTGGGCATGCTTTTTTGAACGCGAGATAGCTTTTTAGATGTCGAGCGTGCTTTGTAGTTTCCAAACGTTCTTTTTGACTTTTGGGCCTTCTTTTTGGCATGCAAGTTCTCATTTTACCTTGCGGGCATGTTTTTTTTAATGCGAGAGTGCTTTTTAGTTCTCGAGCATGCTTTTTCGATTCCAAACGTTATTTTTGGCTTTTGAGCGTTCTTTTTAGAATGCAAACTTCCTTTTTGGCATGTAGGCATCCTTTTTTGAACGCAAGAGTGCTTTTTAGTTCTCAAGCGTACCTTTTAGTTTCCAAACATTGTTTTTGGTTTTCGGGCATTCTTTTTGCATGGAAACTTTATTTTTGGCTTTTGGGCGTTCCTTTTGGCATGCAGGCTCTCTTTTTGCCATGCAGGCATCCTTTTTTGAATGTGAAATTGCTTTTTAGTTCTTGAGCGTGTTTTACAGTTTCCAAACGTTTTTTTTTTGGCTTTCGGGTGTTCTATTTTGTATGCAAACTTTCTTTTTGGCTTTCAGGCATTCCTTTTGGCATGCATACTCTCTTTTTGCTATTCGGGCATCCTTTTTTGAATGTGAAATTGCTTTTTTGTTCTCAAGCGTGCTTTCAGTTTCCAAATATTCTTTTTGGCTTTCGAGCGTTCTTTTTTGTATGCAAACTTTCTTTTTGGCATGCGGGCATGCTTTTTTGAATGAGAGAGTGTTTTTTAGTTCTCGAGTGTGCTTTTTAGTTTCCAAACGTTCTTTTTGGCTTTCAGTCATTCCTTTTGGCATGTAGATTCTATTTTTTGACTTGTAGGCATGCTTTTTTGTAAGCGAGAGTGCTTTTTAGTTCTCGAGTGTGCTTTTTTGTTTCCAAACATTCTTTTTGGCTTTTGAGCGTTCTTTTTTACATGCAGGATATCTTTTTGGCATGTGGGCATCATTTTTTGAACACGAGAGTGATTTTTAGTTCTCAAGTGTGCTTATTAGTTTCGAAACGTTCATTTTGGCTTTCAGACATTCTTTTTGGCATGCGGGCATGCTTTTTTGAACGCAAGAGTGCTTTTGAGTTCTCGAGCATGCTTTTCAGTTTCCAAACATGCTTTTTGGCTTTCGAGCGTACTTTTTGGCATGCAAACTTTCTTTTTGGCTTGCGGTTATGCTTTGTTGAATGCGGGTGTGCATTTTAGTTTCCAAACATTATTTTTTGTTTTTAGGTGTCCTTTTTGGAATGCAAACTTTCTTTTTGGCATGTGGGCATTTTTTTTTTTAACGCGAGAGTGCTTTTTAGTTCTCTAGTGTGCTTTTTAGTTTTCAAACGTTCTATTTGTCTTTCAGGCATTCTTTTTGGCATGCGAGCATGCTTTTTGGAACGTAGGAGTGTTTTTTAGTTCTCAAGCATGCTTTTTATTTTTATAATGTTCTTTTTGGCTTTAGGGCATTCTTTTTGGCAGGCAAACTTTCTTTTTTGCTTGCAAGCATGCTTTTTTGAATGCGAGAGTGCTTTTTCATTTCCATATGTTATTTTTGGCTTTCGGCCGTTCTTTTGGGCATGCAAAGTTTCTTTTCAGCATGCGGGCATGGTTTTTGGAACGCATGCGTGCATGGTTTTTGGAACGCATGCGTGCTTTTTAGTTACCAAACGTTCTTTTTGGCTTTCAAGCATTATTTTTAGCATGCGGACATGCTTTTCGGCATCAGTATGCGGGCATGATTTTCGAAACATGGGAGTTCTTTTTAGTTCTTGATCATGCTTTTTTGTTTCTAGACGTTCTTTTTGGCTTTCGAGCGTTCTTTTTGGCTTGCAAACTTTCTTTTTGGGATGCGAGAGTGCTTTTTCGTTCTCGAGCATGCTTTTAAGTTTCCAGACGTTCTTTTTGGCTTTCAGGCATTCCTTTTGGCCTGCGGGCTTACTTTTTGTAAAACAGGAGTGCTTTTTAGTTCTTAAGTGTGCTTTTCAGTTTCCAAACGTTCCTTTTGGCGTTTGTGATACGAACCTCGTCGGTTGTAACAAGGATGATGCCTAGGATCGTTCTAACCTCTGGTTCGGATGGAGACCGCGACCCAACACCTATAGTGAGATGTGAACCTTGGTATAAGGAAGACGCCACAATCAAGGATGGAATACTTGATTGATAAGTCAGGGAGGAACGCCACAGAGAAAATCTGATAAGTTCCAAGTAGTTCTCAAAGAACAAAAGAGAAAATTCTCTCACTTTTCATTAAAATTCAAAAACTGCCGAAAATAACATAAGTTGGTTCCTTATAAACTAAAACCCTAGAAGACAAGGTAGGCTACACGCCTAATTCAAAAAGGAAACAAATATTAGGTTATACGCCTAATTAAAAAAGGAAAAGAATTTCGGCCTTAGCCTTACAAAACGGAACTAAAAAGGAAATAAAACAACTGAAATTGAAACTCCTCCAAACTTGTGCTTCACGCCCAAGTCTTCTCTTATTCGGCCCAATCCATTGCCTTGATGACATTAATTAAGCCTTGGTCTTCATGTGGGCTTATCTTGGGCTTCAGCAATTTAGAATCAGCCCAAGTGTCTAGAATCAGGCCATTGAGTGCCTCTTTGAATCTCCTAGCCCTAGCCCTTGTTATTGGCCCAACCGGAACATGCAATGGGTCCCTTGGTGCAGCTCCCTTATTCTCATCATTCCCTCCCTCTTGAAAAGGATTTGTCCTCAAATCGTCACCTACATCAAAAGGAGACAAATCAGAAACATTGAAGCTTGCACTAACATTATACTCACCTGGAAGATCTAACTTGTAGGCATTGTCATTGATCCTTTCAAGCACTTGAAATGGGCCATCTCCCCTAGGAAGTAATTTAGAACGCCGTTGGACTGGGAACCGTTCGTTCCTCATATGCAACCACACCCAATCACTTGGCTCAAATACAACTTTCTTGCGCCCTTTATTAGCTTGGTTGGCATATTGTTCAGTTCTCCTCTCAATATTTTGCCGAGTCTTTTCATGGATTTGCTTAACAAAATCTGCCTTTTTCTTACCATCCAAGTTAACATGCTCATTCACAGGTAAAGGAATTAAATCCAAAGGAGTTAACGGATTAAAACCATACACAATTTCAAAAGGCGAAAAATGAGTTGCACAATACACACTTCTATTATAAGCAAACTCTACATGCGGCAAACAATCCTCCCATGTTTTCAAGTTCTTTTGTATTGTAGCACGCAACAAGGCAGATAAAGTCCTATTAACTACTTCAGTTTGACCATCAGTTTGTGGATGACAAGTAGTAGAAAATAATAGTTTAGTTCCTAACTTGCCCCACAGAGTTTTCCAAAAGTAGCTTAAGAACTTAGCATCTCTATCCGAAACAATGGTTTTAGCCAAGCCATGCAATCTAACAATTTCTTTGAAAAACAAATCAGCAATATGTGATGCAGCATCAGTTTTATAACAAGGAATGAA
This sequence comes from Acer campestre, assembly GCA_954870605.1. Classification (NCBI taxonomy): domain Eukaryota; kingdom Viridiplantae; phylum Streptophyta; class Magnoliopsida; order Sapindales; family Sapindaceae; genus Acer; species Acer campestre. The sequence continues at coordinate 24,746,199 of OX940802.1, forward strand.
ATGTGCCATTTTAGAAAACCTATCAACAACCACATATATAGAATCTCTACCCCTCTTTGACCTAGGCAAACCCAGCACAAAATCCATAGAAATATCAATCCAAGGTCCACTAGGTATAGGCAAAGGAGTATACAAACCATGAGGCTGAACCTTAGACTTAGCTTGTCTACATGTAATGCATTTCTCACGAATTCTCTCTACATCACGTTTCATATGAGGCCAAAAGAAGTGTTCATGCAAAACATCTAGTGTCTTGGCTATACCAAAGTGCCCCATCAAACCTCCCCCATGAGCTTCTCTAACAAGCAATTCACGCAAAGAACTCTTAGGCACGCATAATTTAGTTTCTCTAAACAAAAATCCATCATGCCTATAAAACTTGCCAAATGCAACATTTTCACATGCATTGAATACTTTGCCAAAATCAGCATCTTCCACATACAATTCTTTAATGTAGTCAAAACCAAACAATCTAGCATCCAAAGTGATACGAACCTCGTGTATTGTAACAAGGTTGATGCCTCAGATCGTTCTAACCTCTGGTTCGGATGGAAATCGCGACCCAACACCTATATCGAGATGTGAACCTTGGTATAAGGAAGATGCCACAATCAAGGATGGAATACTTGATTGATAAGTCAAGGAGGAACGCCACAGAGAAAATCTGATAAGTTCCAATCAGTTCTCAAAGAACAAAAGAGAAAATTCTCTCAACTTTTCATTCAAAATTCAAAACTGCCGAAAATACATAAGTTGATTCCTTTTAAACTAAAACCCTAGAAGACAAGGTAGGCTACACGCCTAACTCAAAAAGGAAAACAAAATATTTCGGCCATTAAGGCCTTACAAAATGAAAACTAAAAAAGGAAACAAATCAACTGAAATTGAAACTCCTCCAAACTTGTGCCACACGCCCAAGTCTTCTCTTATTCGGCCCAATCCATTGCCTTGATGACATTACTTAAGCCTTGGTCTTCATGTGGGCTTATCTTGGGCTTCAACAATTTAGAATCAACCCAAGTGTCTTGAATCAGGCCATTGAGTGCCTCTTTGAATCTCCTAGCCCTAGCCCTTATTGTTGGCCCAACCGGAACATGCAATGGGTCCCTTGGTGCAGCTCCCTTATTCTCATCATTCCCTCCCTCTTGAAAAGGATTTGTCCTCAAATCGTCACCTACATCAAAAGGAGACAATTCAGAAACATTGAATCTTGCACTAACATTATACTCACCTGGAAGATCTAACTTGTAGGCATTATCATTGATCCTTTCAAGCACTTGAAATGGGCCATCTCCCCTAGGAAGTAATTTAGAACGCCGTTGGACTGGGAACCGTTCCTTCCTCATATGCAACCACACCCAATTACCTGGCTCAAATACAACTTTCTTGCGCCCTTTATTAGCTTGGTTGGCATATTGTTCAGTTCTCCTCTCAATATTTTGCCGAGTCTTTTCATGGATTTGCGTAACAAAATCTACCTTTTTCTTACCATCCAAGTTAACTTTTTTAATAAAATTGGACTGATCTAAGGGGAAAAAGCATTACAAGCGATCATATGCTGAAAAACCCCTAAACAGTATCCGTATATAAAAGAGATAAAAGAAAGTAAAAAGTGACAAAAAGCAACAAAGCACAAAGAGCCAGGGAAAACAAACCCAAACAAAAAGAGGCACGTAGGCCACACCAAAAAGAAAAAGAAAACATCAAGAAAAACGAAAAGACTCACGGCCCATGCAGTCATTGCCAACTAAAGAAGAACAGAATGGCGGGGCAGAGAACCACCAAGAATCTGTCTGAAGCTCCAAAGCATGCTTAGAAAGCGTATCTGCAACTTGATTACCCTCCCTAAAAATATGTGAAACCTGAAAATCCATATGTGAGATTTGGAAGATGCAGCGCTGCCACGCCTGACGAACCCTCCAAGGAACCAACTCAGAACGAGAAGAGAGAAGCTGAACCACATAAGAAGAATCGCTCTCAAGCCAGATTCGATGCCACCCATAATTTCAAGCAAAATTAATGGCCAATGAGGCCGCCAGAAGCTCAGCCTCAAAAGCGAAAACCTGACCAAGAGGAATAGCAAAGCAACCCTTCACAAATGCTCTACAGTTCCGAAAGATACCACCACAACCACCAACCCCCGGAGAGCCCATAGCAGCGCCATCAGTATTCACTTTGATCCAGCCGGGGGCCGGAGGCGACCAAACCACACTCTTGATAACTGGGGCTTTAGAAGGGCGACCCTAAAGACCAAATCGACGAAGAATCAAAAGGTCATCCATACAGTTACGCATACAACCAATCCCTAGGCGATTAGCCTCTGAAACCGCACACCAGACCAAAGAAAGGACGGATCTAAAGTCCACCGACTTCCCTTCAAAGATCCACTGATTACGAGCAGTCCACACCCCCCATACCACTGCATGGATAGCCGCTTTCCACAAAATCCTGACCTGCTCACTAAAGGAAACTGACATGGCTTGCAAGAAGAAGGATTGTCAAGTGTCGGTAGAGACACGTCGCTGGAAAGTCGAGAAAACCGCCTCCCAAAGAGCAACTGCCAGGGGACAATGAAGAAAAAGATGATCTGCAGATTCACTACTAACCCCACAAATACTGCAACGAGAAGCCAACTGGAACCCAGACCTGCAAAGGTGATCCTCAGTAGGAAGCCTGTTCAACATCAAACGCCAAGTCAAAGCAGAGCGAGAGGGGGGAATAAAACGGGACCAAACATCTCTCCACCAAACAACCTGAGGAATATCACGGAAAAACTGGGAATAAGCAGCCTTGCAAGAAACACGACCATCCCGAGAATTAGCCCAAACCAGAGAATCCACAACAGGAGAAATTGCAATACGATCAATTCGAAAACACAGATCCGGGAAACGCGCTCGAAAACAATCGGCTAGCACCCATCTACCCTGATGAATAAAATCCGAAACCCTCGCCCGGAGCGGATTAGCTAAATAATCAGGAATCCCTAAAAGGTCCAAAATGGGAACCCCCAACCAATTATCCCGCCAAAAGTCCCTCTGAGAGTTCTCGCCAATTAGCCAGATACCTTCCTTAAGAAGTGAACTATAATTAGACCGAAGAGAAGACCAAATCGAGGAGGTGACATACCCTCCATGAGGCTTCTGTAAATGCTTGAGATACCTCTCCCGAAGAAAAGAGAAAGCAAAACCATCAGAGGTCATAAACTTCCAGGTGAATTTCCGCAATAGTGAGTCATTCAGCAACCCAATATCTTTCAGACCAAGACCACCCTGTGAGTAAGGCCTACAACAAGGATCCCATGCAACCCGAACCAACTTAGTCTCCTCACAGGAACCGGTCCACAAAAAGTTTCTTAACTTGCGGTTAATAAGTGACAGAAGAGAAGAAGGCCACTTGTAAATCATGAAAGAATGCACAAATGAACCAGTGATGACTGACCTGATCAGAGTAGCACGACCGGCCAGAGAGAGAGACTTGCCCTTCCATTTAGCGAATTTAGACAAGATCTTATCCGCAATAGGGCGTAGCACTGCTTTTCGAGGCTTACCTCGAAATAAAGGGACTCCCAAATAAGAAAACGGAAGATGCCCAATCTGCATACCAACCAGAGACTGCAAACTACCAATCCTAGAGGGGGAGATAGAAGATCCGAAATAAATCGAAGACTTACCCCAGTTAACCAACTGGCCTGAAATATCACCATCCAAGTTAACTTGCTCATTCACAGGTAAAGGAATTAAATCGAAAGGAGTTAACGGATTAAAACCATACACAATTTCAAAAGGCGAAAAATGAGTTGCACAATGCACACTTCTATTATAAGCAAACTCTACATGCGGCAAACAATCCTCCCATGTTTTCAAGTTCTTTTGTATTATAGCACGCAACAAGGCAGATAAAGTCCTATTAACTACTTTAGTTTGACCATCAGTTTGTGGATGACAAGTAGTAGAAAATAATAGTTTAGTTCCTAACTTGCCCCACAGAGTTTTCCAAAAGTAGATTAAGAACTTAGCATCTCTATCCGAAACAATGGTTTTAGGCATGCCATGCAATCTAACAATTTCTTTGAAAAACAAATCAGCAATATGTGATGCATCATCAGTTTTATGACAAAGAATGAAATGTGCCATTTTAGAAAACCTATTAACAACCACATATATAGAATCTCTACCCCTCTTTGACCTAGGCAAACCCAGCACAAAATCCATAGAAATATCAATCCAAGGTCCACTAGGTATAGGCAAAGGAGTATACAAACCATGAGGCTGAACCCTAGACTTAGCTTGTCTACATGTAATGCATTTCTCACAAATTCTCTCTAGGTCACGTTTCTTATGAGGCCAAAAGAAGTGTTCATGCAAAACATCTAGTGTCTTGGCTATACCAAAGTGCCCCATCAAACCTCCCCCATGAGCTTCTCTAACAAGCAATTCACGCAAAGAACTCTTAGGCACGCATAATTTAGTTTCTCTAAACAAAAATCCATCATGCCTATAAAACTTGCCAAATGCAACATTTTCACATGCATTGAATACATTGCCAAAATCAGCATCTTCCACATACAATTCTTTAATGTAGTCAAAACCAAACAATCTAGCATCCAAAGTGATACAAACCTCGTCGATTGTAACAAGGTTGATGCCTCAGATCGTTCTAACCTCTGGTTCGGATGGAAACCGCGACCCAACACCTATATCGAGATGTGAACCTTGGTATAAGGAAGACGCCACAATCAAGGATGGAATACTTGATTGATAAGTCAAGGAGGAACGCCACAGAGAAAATTTGATAAGTTCCAATCAGTTCTCAAAGAACAAAAGTGAAAATTTCTCTCAACGTTTCATTAAAAATTCAAAACTACCGAAAAATACATAAGTAGGTTCCTTTTAAACTAAAACTCTAGAAGACAATGTAGGCTACACGCCTAACTAAAAAAGGAAACAAATATTTCAGCCATTAAGGCCTTACAAAACGGGAAAGTAAATAAAACAAACTAAAACAAGCAACTATTGACTTATTTCCTAATTGGAAGGCTAAGTTTGGAAGGAAATCAGTCCCTTAATTTCGGGAAACAAATCAACTCATTATTCTTTAGAAAACTAAAAAGGAAATCTGAAATTGAATGTCCTCCATAAGCTCAAGCTTGTACTCCACGCCTAAGCCTCTGCCAGATGCCTAATTATTCTCTTATTCGGCACAATCCATTGCATTTATGACATTAATTAAGCCTTGGTCTTCATGTGGTCTTATCTTGGGCTTCAAAAAGTTAGAATCAACCCAAGTGTCTTGAATCAGGCCATTGAGTGCCTCTTTGAATCTCCTAGCCCTAGCCCTAGCCCTTGTTATTGGCCCAACTGGAACATGCAATGGGTCCCTTGGTGCAGCTCCCTTATTCTCATCATTCCCTCCCTCTTGAAAAGGATTTGTCCTCAAATCGTCACCTACATCAAAAGGAGACAAATCAGAAACATTGAAGCTTGCGCTAACATTATACTCACCTGGAAGATCTAACTTGTAGGCATTGTCATTGATCCTTTCAAGCACTTGAAATGGGCCATCTCCCCTAGGAAGTAATTTAGAACGCCGTTGAACTGGAAACCGTTCCTTCCTCATATGCAACCACACCCAATCACCTGGTTCAAACACAACTTTCTTGTGCCAATTATTAGCTTGGTTGGCATATTGTTCAGTTCTCCTCTCAATATTTTGCCGAGTCTTTTCATGGATTTGGTTAACAAAATCTGCCTTTTTCTTACCATTCAAGTTAACATGCTCATTCACAGATAAAGGAATTAAATCCAAAGGAGTTAACGGATTAAAACCTTACACAATTTCAAAAGAAGAAAAATGAGTTGCAGAATGCACACTCATATTATAAGCAAACTCTACATGGGGCAAACAATCCTCCCAAGTGTTCAAGTTCTTTTGTATTATAGCACGCAACAAGGCAGATAAAGTCATATTAACTACTTCAGTTTGACCATCGGTTTGTGGGTGACAAGTAGTAGAAAATAAAGGTTTAGTTCCTAACTTGCCCCACAGAGTTTTCCAAAAGTAGCTTAAGAACTTAGCATCTCTATCCGAGACAATGGTTTTAGGCATGCCAAGCAACCTAACAATTTCTTTGAAAAACAAATCAGCAATATGTGATGCATCATCAGTTTTATGACAAGGAATGAAATGTGCCATTTTTGAAAACCTATCAACAACCACATATATAGAATCCCTACCCCTCTTTGACCTAGGCAAACCCAGCACAAAATCCATAGAAATATCAATTCAAGGTCCACTAGGTATAGGCAAAGGAGTATACAAACCATGAGGCTGAACTCTAGACTTAGCTTGTCTACATGTAATGCATTTCTCACAAATTCTCTCTACATCACGTTTCATATGAGGCCAAAAGAAGTGTTCATGCAAAACATCTAGTGTCTTGGCTATACCAAAGTGCCCCATCAAACCTCCCCCATGAGCTTTTCTAACAAGCAATTCACGCAAAGAACTCTTAGGCACGCATAATTTAGTTTCTCTAAACAAAAATCCATCATGCCTATAAAATTTGCCAAATGCAACCTTTTCACATGCATTGAATACATTGCCAAAATCAGCATCTTCCACATACAATTCTTTAATGTAGTCAAAACCAAACAATCTAGCATCCAAAGTGGAAAGTAAAACGTAACTTCTAGACAAAGCATCAGCGACGACGTTTTCCTCACCTTTCTTGTACTTGATTACATATGGAAATGTTTCTATGAACTCCACCCACTTGGCATGTCGCTTATTTAGCTTGTGTTGCCCCTTTAAATGCTTTAAGGACTCATGATCCGTGTGGATCACAAATTCCTTTGGCCAAAGGTAGTGTTGCCAAGTCTCCAATGCCCTAACCGACGCATACATCTCCTTGTCATAGGTAGGATAATTCATGGCTGCTCCATTTATCTTCTCACTAAAAAATGCAATGGGACGTCCTTCTTGCATTAGAACAGCTCCAATACCTATTCCTGAAGCATCACACTCAATCTCAAAAGTTTTAGCAAAGTCAGGTAAAGCAAGCAAAGGTGCATTAGTTAGTTTTTCCTTTATCAAGTTAAATGCCTTTTCTTGTTCATTACCCCACTTAAAACCCACATTCTTTTTGATAACTTCAGTTCAAGGTGCAGCTAGACTACTAAAGTCTTTCACAAACCACCTATAGAAACTAGCCAACCCATGAAAACTTCTCACTTGTCCCACATTTGTCGGTTTCGGCCACTCTTTAATTGCCTTAGCCTTTTCCTCATCAACCCCAATTCCCTTAGCACTAACAACAAAACCCAGAAATACAAGCTTATCTGTGCAAAAGGTACACTTTTTTAAATTAGCAAAGAATTTTTCTGTTCTTAAAACACCTAAAACAAGTTTTAAATGTTCAACATGCTCATCAAAATTTTTGCTATAAATCAGAATGTCATCAAAGTAAACAACCACAAATTTTCTAATAAAAGCACGCAAAACATGGTTCATTAATCTCATGAAAGTACTTGGTGCATTAGTTAACCCAAAAGGCATAACTAACCACTCATATAAACCATATTTTGTTTTGAAAGCAGTTTTCCTCTCATCACCTTCTTTCATCATAATTTGATGATATCCACTTTTAAGATCAGTTTTAGTGAAAACAATAGAACCATGCAATTCATCAACCATATCATCTAATCTAGGAATAGGATGTCGATACTTTACAGTGATATTGTTGATGGCACGACAATCAACACACATCCTCCATGTTCGGTCCTTCATAGGCACAAGCAGTACGGGAACCGCACAAGGGCTCATACTCTCACGAACATACCCCTTTTCCATGAGCTCTTCAAACTGCCTTTGAAGTTCCTTTGTCTCCTCGGGATTACTTCTATATGCGGGTCTATTTGGAATTGGTGCTCCAAGTACAAAATCAATTTGGTGCTCAATCCCCCTTATTGGTGGTAAACCAATAGGCATCTCCTCGGGAAACACTTCATCAAAGTCCTGCAAAAGGGAAACAACAAAACTAGGCAAAGAAGAGTCAATTTCGTTAGCACTAAAACAAGCCTCTTTGTACAAAAGTACAATCATTGGCTGATTTGAAAACAAAGCCCTTTTGATCTCACTCCCTCTTGCATAAAAGCTCACTTGTTTTCTCTCCTTTTTTTTCTCATCAGCCTTTTTTTCTTTTTCAATTTTCTTTTCTTTTTTTGCTGTTTCGGACTCCTTCTCTTTTGTCTCTCTTTCTTTTGAGCTCTCACTCTTTTTTTTAACATCTCTCTCTTTTTTTAACCTCACTTGATCTTCATATACTTGGCTTGGGGTTAAAGGTATAAGAGTGATTGGCCTTTTATTGAGTACAAATGAGTATCTATTTGTATATCCATCATGAGTCACATGCCTATCAAACTGCCATGGTCTTCCCAAAAGAATATGACTCGCATCCATTGGTACCACATCACAAATAACTTCATCTTTATATTTTCCAATTGAAAATGACACTAACACCTGTTTATTCACCCTAACTTCCCCACTATCATTCAACCATTGTAGTTTATAAGGTTTTGGGTGCTTCAAAGTTGTCAAATTCAATTTTTCCACGAAAATAGTGCTAGCCACATTAGTACAACTCCCCCCATCAATAATCATACTACATACCTTGTCATTAACATGGCAGCGGGTGTGAAAGATGTTATCACGTTGTACCTCATCATCTTCCTTGGCTTGAGCACTAAGAGCTCTTCTTGCCACCAAAAGCTCTCCAACCACCAGATATTCGAAGTCACTAGCATCCTCCAAAGGTGGCATAGACTCATCATCAGATTCATCCTCGGATTCGATATCACCATCATCCCTCAAAACCATTACTCTCTTGTTTGGGCATTGTGATGCAATATGACCTGCTCCCAATCACTTAAAGCATTTAATGTCACGGTTTCTAGAAGGTAGAGGATTTGATTTACCTTGAGCCTCCGGCCTTATGATCTTTAGGAGGTTCGGCTTTGGCCTTGAAACTAGGCTGGTCCTCTTTCTTGCTCCAATTCGGTTTCCATGATGATGAAGAACCCGAATTTTGCCCAACCCGTGTGGAACCCTTCCTCTTCAATTGTTGTTCCACTTTGATGGCCATGTGTACCATGTCAGTCAATTCAACATAGTGATGCAACACTACTACATTTGCAATGTCTCGGTGTAGCCCATTTAGATACCTAGCCATAGTCGCCTCTTGGTCCTCCTCCACATCAGCTCGAATCATGGCTATCTCCATCTCCTTGTAATAGTCTTCTACACACTTAGACCCTTGAGTAAGAGTTTGCAATTTTTGAAACAAACCCCTATAGTAGTGACTTGGAATGAATCTCCTCCTCATAACAGTTTTCATCTCCTCCCATGTCTCAATAGGTCTTTCTCCATTCCGTCTCCTACTCACAATCAATTGATCCCACCAAACAATAGCATAATCGGTGAATTCTATGGCTGCAAATTTCACTTTCTTCACTTCGGAGTAATCATGGCAATCAAACACCAACTCTATTCTTTTCTCCCACTCCAAATAAGCTTCAGGATCAGTTTTACCTTGGAAGGTTGGAATCTTCACCTTTATATTACCCAAATTATTATCAACCCTCTCTCCATACCTATCTTCTCTATTCCCATACCTATCTCCTCTACCTCCCATTCCACGCCTAAATCTTCCCACACCCACATTGGGCATGCGATTATCCCCCTCCATGTCATTTTCATCCCCATATTAATCATTAACTTCTTCCCTAACCGGAACTCTCTCTCTCCTACGTGCTTGGGGAACGGGTCGTGGTTGTTCCGCATGTGCATTTTCCACTTTATCTAAGCGCTCATATAATTGCTCCAATTCTCCCCTCATCATCCGTTTCATCTTCCCTACTAATGCCTCCTTCCAATTCTTTAGATCCGCTGGAATGGAAGAATCCTCAATAGTGCCTTTATCTTTGTTGTCAGACATGTTTTTCATGCAAGAAAAGATTAGAAAATAAAAAGGACCCCACGGCATTCCCTCATGTGTTTCGCTCAAATAATCAATTCACTCAACACTCGTGTGTTTCACTCAATATACTTGGCTTTTACCCTCAGTACATACTCACCGCTCTTGCCTTTTTTTCACTCGTAATTTCCTCAAAAGTTTTTATCAAACTAACCAAACAATAATCAGGATTTCTCAGCCACGTTCACAAGAAACTCAGATTTGCTAGGTTCACACGAACGAATTACAATGAAACTGAAATAACAGGGACAAGTTTCTACTACCAAGAAATTTTTTTTTTTTTTGAGTACTGGAGTTGATCAAACGTAATTCAAGGAAGAAGAAGAACAAAGATAGATAAAACCTGATGTTAGAGGCCTAAGCTCTGATACCAACTGATACGAACCTCGTCGATTGTAACAAGGTTGATGCCTCGGATCGTTCTAACCTCTGGTTCGGATGGAAACCGCGACCCAACACCTATATCGAGATGTGAACCTTGGTATAAGGAAGACGCCACAATCAAGGATGGAATACTTGATTGATAAGTCAATGAGGAATGCCACAGAGAAAATCTAATAAGTTCCAATCAGTTCTCAAAGAACAAAAGAGAAAATTTCTCTCAACTTTTCATTAAAAATTCAAAACTACCGAAAAATACATAACTTGGTTCCTTTTAAACTAAAACCCTAGAAGACAATGTAGGCTACACGCCTAACTCAAAAAGGAAACAAATATTTCGGCCATTAAGGCCTTACAAAACGGGAAAGTAAATAATACAAACTAAAACAAGCAACTATTGACTTATTTCCTAATTGGAAGGCTAAGTTTGGAAGGAAATCATCCCCTTAATTTCGGGAAACAAATCAACTCATTATTCTTTAGAAAACTAAAAAGGAAATCTGAAATTGAATGTCCTCCACAAGCTCAAGCTTGTACTCCACGCCTAAGCCTTTGCCACATGCCCAATTATTCTCTTATTCGGCCCAATCCATTGCCTTGATGACATTAATTAAGCCTTGGTCTTCATGTGGGCTTATCTTGGGCTTCAACAAGTTAGAATCAGCCCAAGTGTCTTGAATCAGGCCATTGAGTGCCTTTTTGAATCTCCTAGCCTAGCCCTTATGATTGGCCCAACTGGAACATGCAATGGGTCCCTTGGTGCAGCTCCCTTATTCTCATCATAATACATTGCCAAAATTAGCATCTTCCACATACAATTCTTTAATGTAGTCAAAACCAAACAATCTAGCATCCAAAGTGATACGAACCTCATCGATTGTAACAAGGTTGATGCCTCGGATCGTTCTAACCTCTGGTTCGAATGGAAACCGCGACCCGACACCTATATCGAGATGTGAACCTTGGTATAAGGAAGACGCCACAATCAAGGATGGAATACTTGATTGATAAGTCAAGGAGGAAGGCCACAGAGAAAATCTGATAAGTTCCAATCAGTTCTCAAAGAACAAAAGAGAAAATTTTCTCAACTTTTCATTCAAAATTCAAAACTGCCGAAAATACATAAGTTGATTCCTTTTAAACTAAAACCCTAGAAGACAAGGTAGGCTACACGCCTAACTCAAAAAGGAAAACAAAATATTTCGGCCATTAAGGCCTTACAAAATGAAAACTAAAAAAGGAAACAAATCAACTGAAATTGAAACTCCTCCAAACTTGTGCCACACGCCCAAGTCTTCTCTTATTCGGCCCAATCCATTGCCTTGATGACATTACTTAAGCCTTGGTCTTCATGTGGGCTTATCTTGGGCTTCAACAATTTAGAATCAACCTAAGTGTCTTGAATCAGGCCATTGAGTACCTCTTTGAATCTCCTAGCCCTAGCCCTTATTGTTGGCCCAACCGGAACATGCAATGGGTCCCTTGGTGCAGCTCCCTTATTCTCATCATTCCCTCCCTCTTGAAAAGGATTTGTCCTCAAATCGTCACCTACATCAAAAGGAGACAATTCAGAAACATTGAATCTTGCACTAACATTATACTCACCTGGAAGATCTAACTTGTAGGCATTATCATTGATCCTTTCAAGCACTTGAAATGGGCCATCTCCCCTAGGAAGTAATTTAGAACGCCATTGGACTGGGAACCGTTCCTTCCTCATATGCAACCACACCCAATTACCTGGCTCAAATACAACTTTCTTGCGCCCTTTATTAGCTTGGTTGGCATATTGTTCAGTTCTCCTCTCAATATTTTGCCGAGTCTTTTCATGGATTTGTTTAACAAAATCTGCCTTTTTCTTACCATCCAAGTTAACATGCTCATTCACAGGTAAAGGAATTAAATCCAAAGGAGTTAACGGATTAAAACCATACACAATTTCAAAAGGCGAAAAATGAGTTGCACAATGCACACTTCTATTATAAGTAAACTCTACATGCGGCAAACAATCCTCCCATGTTTTCAAGTTCTTTTGTATTATAGCACGCAACAAGGCAGATAAAGTCCTATTAACTACTTCAGTTTGACCATCAGTTTGTGGATGACAAGTAGTAGAAAATAATAGTTTAGTTCCTAACTTGCCCCACAGAGTTTTCCAAAAGTAGCTTAAGAACTTAGCATCTCTATCCGAAACAATGGTTTTAGGCATGCCATGCAATCTAACAATTTCTTTGAAAAATAAATCAGCAATATGTGATGCATCATCAGTTTTATGACAAGGAATGAAATGTGCCATTTTAGAAAACCTATCAACAACCACATATATAGAATCTCTACCCCTCTTTGACCTAGGCAAACCCAGCACAAAATCCATAGAAATATCAATCCAAGGTCCACTAGGTATAGGCAAAGGAGTATACAAACTGAAAATGTACGAATTTTACCATTATACGCGTGGGTGTCTTTTAAAAAACGACATAGAGGGTGTGTGAAAGGGTTGTTAATCCATTATTACCAACTTTTCGGATTAGTCAATATTACAAATATAACCCAATTCACAAAACAATAATCAAGTGTAATAAGGTGCGGAAATATAAACGACACTTGATTTTTACGTGGAAACCCTCAACAGGGAAAAACCACGGGCTATTATAGTGCGCCACACTCGAACCTCTAATCCACTAATTGTGATAGCGTATACAACCTAATCCCGGCCTATATCCCGCTACCACTACCCGCAGGCCTGTAAAAGTGGACCTAGTCCAATCTGCTTATGTGACCACCTAATCTCGGTCTATCACACAAGACTTACCTCTCCGAAGAGATCAACACCCTATGTGAATATGCATTGATATCCAAATATGCAATAAGAGCTAGGGTACTCTAGATGCTTACCTAGGATTATATGATGACAATAAAATCAATCCTAGATATGAAAATAGCTATATGACATGGCATACAACTTTAGCTAAGTAAAGGATAACCAATCCTAGATACAAAGCTATCAAAAACAATCTCAATCATAGAATGAGATTAATTAGCTAGATGTTGTAGGGAAAAATAACGTACCCGCAGCGGAAGCGAGACTAAAAATTAGTTTGAGTAGCTTTTAAAAATTTTCCAATTATGAACCTTAAACCATTTTGATTAATTAAATATATATAACAAAGTAATAAAAATTTAATACCTCTTGTCGCGTGATCCGATTGACTTGCGTCGATGGTAATCCGCAAGATCTTCAATCCTAGCACGAACGTGGATCACCTAGGAGCGTGGTCTCCCTTCTCTTTGAATTGCAAACCTGTGATGGGATTAAACAAACTTTTCTTTCTTGATCGTTAGTCACAAAACAATCAAAAGAAACCTAAGATTATTCCGGTCACTTTTGAGTTCTCAATCTAATGATCGAAACTCGCGTGAACCTTGATCGATGTTGTATACACAAGCTTATCAATGATTAAGCAAGTAGTACACCATCAAAGAATAATCTATGTTCCTTTTTCTCTTGTTTTTAGTAGAATAAAATCTCTATCTATGAGTTAAGAAGAAGAAGAAAAATAATTTTCTGCACTAAGCATTAGGGTGGCCGAAAATATTATATATGCATATATATATGGCCCTAATTTTTCTCCTTTCTTTTTAGCTTTAGGGTTGGCCGAATTCTCTTCCTTGATGCATTAGGGTTGCCGCAATTTCCAAACCAAGTTTCCTAGTTTGAATTGCACCCTAATTCCTATTTAGAAAAGATTTCCCAAACCTAATCAAACTCATAAATCTTTTTATTCTCATATTTGACTAAAATAAAAAGACTTCCTGTTTGAATAAATAAAACTAATTATTTATTTCCTTGTCAAACAAGTCTTTCCATTTAATTATACTACTACCAATAGTATACCTTTAGGAAACATATTTCCTAATGAGAAAAGATTTGTATCTTAATTAAATAATTAATTAATGAATTAATTAATTCTTATTTAATTAAATAATGAAAACAAAATAATATTTTAGGTTATTATTTAACCTTGCCGCCCCATATTAATAATGGGCCAAATATTATTTTTCCTATTTCATTTAATCCATAGGACTTTAATTAAAAAGCCCACATGTGAACTAGACCCAATCTTACTAAAAGAAACAAGCCCACATGTCATCCATTAATATATAAATATAATTGTGCAGCCCATTACATAAATAATGTGCAAATTATATTCTTAATATATTAAATTGCAATTCTAGATGGACCCTAAATTGGTCCGGTAGAATATATCAAGTGATCCATGCAAGTCCGTGTGGATTGGGGATCTTGGCGGGCTATCTAAATTTAAGCTCCAATAGACATAACCTAATCACAATCAACTAATGATTCACTTAGGTCCGATCCATTAATTTTAGCTCATTCCACTAAAGAGCTAAAATTGAACTCTTAAATAAAGACAGAAAAGGAAGATGCTTCCTCATTCATACCCTAGACAATCATATTGGAGATAGTGTATCCTCGTGATTAATATCAGTAATCGCCAAGAGTTCATAGGCCGCCTATAACTCTCCAAGTTACCATATTTACTCATATGACCACATTTTGAACTTGGATATTTTGACTTGTCCAGAAGCCATGTTTTCAATAGACACTATTGAAAACTCAACGTTGAGATTTAATATCCAATTACCTCAAAACATCCATATGATGATATTATACTCTCATTTAATAAATGGAGCCACGATGTCCATATCTATAAATGAAGTCCTCTATCGATTAACAAATGAATATCACCAAACTATCGAGGATAGACTATGCGATATAATCGTACTCATTGATAGCTCAAATGATATCACCTGCAACCATAAGTCCATCATTTATCTCAGGATTAAGATAGACTCTCCGATTGTCCTGATAATGAAATTACTTTTATCTACTGACGGTTATAGATAAAGTATTTCATTGTGATCCTGTTCAATGCACCCAGTGCACTAGATCCTTTTGCTCGAAGACACTCCGATGATTTTAGACTCATCATATCTCATTTGATCCCACTCAAATGCTAGCAAAAGAATTCTACAACTTTAACAAGATAAAGGTGCCCAACCTTTAACTTAAGTTGTGAACGATATTCAAGACTAACTAAAGAATTGTGTCTACCACATACATATCCAGATGTATGAACAATTCTTCTTTTCTCATAGTCTTTAGACCTTATGATTATTTACTTTAACAATTATTAAACTATAAATGCTATAAGATTTGTTTAAACTAGAAATCACTTTATTAATATGAATAAGATTGTTAATTACACTATTACACTCTTGCTATTGAGCATAATCCTAACAGATGTTAGATAAATATGTAAAATCCTAGCTATCAAAAATAACCCACAAACATTCAAAGGATTAACTAGTTGATTAAAACACAATCTATCAACCTAGTTATCAATAAAGCACACAAGAATGTTTATGGCATAGCTTTTAGGCAATAATGACCTAATCAAATAAGCTATGTAAAAATAAACCCAATCAACACATAATCTCAATCATGTATGTAGAAATTACTCAAGAACATACAAGTAATAAAAGAGTTAAATTGATAAGTAAAAACACTAAAATTAGATGAGATTAGTGTTCAACAAATCATACCATGTGTGTTGAAGAAGACCCATGCATTAGCATACACTAGATGATCCTAGATGATGCTTAGATGATGATATGTGCATGTGGAAATGGGTTGAGAGGAATAAAGATGTGATCTTTAAGGTTTTCCTCTCAAGTCTCTCTAAATATCTCTCTAGGGTTCTTGAGATCAGAAACTTGGTTTGGGAACCAGAGATAAGGATGTATTTATAGAGACCAAAAATAGGGCATGTGAAAATACAATTTTGCCCCTGAAAACGCACGATCGGTGGTTTCATTCTGTGGTCGGGGCCGTAGAACTAAACCACCGAATTGAAACCCGAGAGCCTGGATTTCATTCGGCGGGTACATAACCGCCGTTTTGGACCCGAGACATTTATTACAATCAGGTCTTAATCGGCGGTTTCGATTCGGTGGCCAGGCCGCCGATCTCAACCGCCGTTCACCAAATATGGTGAATCCAAAGGAGAAGCCAAGGGCATCTCCACCGGCGATCATCGCGCTAAACCATGCACACCAACGTGCACGCGCGGACGTTTCCGAACATCCTTCGGGAAACGAATTACACCACACTTAAAGCTAATCAAACATGAAGTGCAAGTGTGGGAATTGAATGCATCCTAATGCCTATCATGTCATGGCATTATCATAGAACAAGATGCAATCAATTCAAACAAGCATGAATAAAATTCATGACTTTGCATCCTAATGCCTAATCATGTTATGGCATATCAATAAACAAGATGCAATCAAATAAACATGCATGAAGAGATATTCAACAATTATGAATGCACACATATGAAAACACACAACATACAAATATAGAAATATGCATGAGTTGTGAGTGTGTGCAACTAGATCTCTTCAAAGCAAGTAAGCACTAAAATATACCTTTTGTGCTTCTTCTCTTGAGGTCTTGAGAGAGCCATTGGATGATCACCAATTCCTAGGCTACCCTTACATCAACCCCAACATGTGGTTTGTCCACGAAACAAGCCAATCAACAAAAGGGAATCCTTACACAAACCATGAGGCTGAACCCTAGACTTAGCTTGTCTACATGTAATGCATCTCACAAATTCTCTCTACATCACGTTTCATATGAGGCCAAAAGAAGTGTTCATGCAAAATATCTAGTGTCTTGGCTATACCAAAGTGCCCCATCAAACCTCCCCCTTCACGCAAAGAACTCTTAGGCACGCATAATTTAGTTTCTCTAAACAAAAATCCATCATGCCTATAAAACTTGCCGAATGCAACATTTTTACATGCATCGAATACATTGCCAAAATCAGCATCTTCCACATACAATTCCTTAATGTAGTCAAAACCAAACAATCTAGCATCCAAAGTGGAAAGTAAAACGTACCTTCTAGACAAAGCATCAACGATGACGTTTTCCTTACCTTTCTTGTACTTGATCACATATGGAAATGTTTCTATGAACTCCACCCACATGGCATGCCGCTTATTTAGCTTGTGTTGTCCCTTTAAATGCTTTAAGGATTCATGATCCGTGTGGATCACAAATTCCTTTGGCCAAAGGTAGTGTTGCCAAGTCTCCAATGCCCTAACCAACGCATACATCTCCTTGTCATAGGTAGGATAATTCAAGACTGCTCCATTTATCTTCTCACTAAAAAAGGCAATGGGACGTCCTTCTTGCATTAGAACAGCTCCAATACCTATTCCTGAAGCATCACACTCAATCTCAAAAGCTTTAGCAAAGTCAAGTAAAGCAAGCAAATGTGCATTAGTTAGTTTTTCCTTAATCAAGTTAAATGCCTTTTCTTGTTCATTACCCCACTTAAAACCCACATTCTTTTTGATAACTTCAGTTCAAGGTGCAGCTAGACTACTAAAGTCTTTCACAAACCTCCTATATAAACTAGCCAACCCATGAAAACTTCTCACTTGTCCCACATTTGTCGGTTTTGGCCACTCCTTAATTGCCTTAACCTTTTCCTCATCAACCCCAATTCCCTTAGCACTAAAACCAAAACCCAAAAATACAAGTTTATCCGTGCAAAAGGTACGCTTTTTTAAATTAGCAAAGAATTTTTCTGTTCTTAAAACACCTAAAACAAGTTTTAAATGTTCAACATGCTCATCCAAATTTTTGCTATAAATCAGAATGTCATCAAAGTAAACAACCACAAATTTTCCAATAAAAGCACGCAAAACATGGTTCATTAATCTCATGAAAGTACTTGGTACATTAGTCAACCCAAAAGGCATAACTAACCACTCATATAAACCATATTTTGTTTTGAAAGCAGTTTTCCACTCATCACCTTCTTTCATCCTAATTTGATGATATCCACTTTTAAGATCAATTTTAGTGAAAACAATAGAACCATGCAATTCATCAAGCATATCATCTAATCTAGGAATAGGATGTCGATACTTTACAGTGTTATTATTGATGGCACGACAATCAACACACATTCTCCATGTTCCGTCCTTCTTAGGCACAAGCAATACGGGAACCGCACAAGGACTCATACTCTCATGAACATACCCCTTTTCCATGAGCTCTTCAACTTGCCTTTGAAGTTCCTTTGTCTCCTCGGGATTACTTCTATATGCGGGTCTATTTGGAATTGGTGCTCCGGGTACAAAATCAATTTGGTACTCAATCCCCCTTATTGGTGGTAAACCAATAGGCATCTCCTCGGGAAACATGTCATCAAAGTCCTGTAAAAGTGAAACAACAACACTAGGCAAAGAAGAGTCAATTTCGTTAGCACTAAAACAAGCCTCTTTGTACAAAAGTACAATCATTGGCTGATTTGAAAACAAAGCCCTTTTGATCTCACTCCCTCTTGCATAAAAGCTCACTTGTTTTCTCTCCCTTTTTTTCTCAACAACCTCTTTTTCTTTTTCAATTTTCTTTTCTTTTTTTGCTGTTTCGAACTCCCTCTCATTTGTCTCTCTTTCTTTTGAACTCTCACTCTCCTTTTTAACATCTCTCTCTTTTTTTAACCTCACTTGATCTTCATATACTTGGCTTGGGGTTAAAGGTACAAGAGTGATTGGCCTTTTATTGAGTACAAATGAGTATCTATTGGTATACCCATCATGAGTCACATGCCTATCAAACTACAATGGTCTTCCCAAGAGGATATGACTCGCATTCATTGGTACCACGTCACAAATAACTTCATCTTTGTATTTTCCAATTGAAAATGACACCAACACCTGTTTATTCACCCTAACTTCCCCACTATCATTCAACCATTGTAGCTTATATGGTTTTGGGTGCTTCAAAGTTGTCAAATTCAATTTTTCTACCAAAATAGTGCTAGCCACATTAGTACAACTCCCCCCATCAATAATCAGACTACATACCTTATCATTAACATGGCAGCGGGTGTGAAAAATGTTATCACTTTGTACCTCATCATCATCCTTGGCTTGAGCACTAAGAGCTCTTTTTGCCACCAAAAGCTCTCCACCCACCGGATATTCAAAGTCACTTGCATCCTCCAAAGGTGGCATAGACTCATCATCGGATTCATCCTCGGATTCGATATCACCATCATCCCTCAAAACCATTACTCTCCTGTTTGGGCATTGTGATGCAATATAACCTGCTCCCAAACACTTACAGCATTTAATGTCATGGTTTCTAGAAGGTTGAGAATTTCATTTACCTTGATTTAGTGAGCCTCCGGCCTTATGATCTTTAGGAGGTTCGGCTTTGGCCTTGAAACTAGGCTGGTCCTCCTTCTTGCTCCAATTCGGTTTCCATTATGATGAAGAACCCGAATTTTGCCAAACCCGTGTGGAACCCTTCCTCTTCAATTGTTGTTCCACTTTGATGGCCGTGTGTACCATGTCAGTCAATTCAACATAATGTTGCAACTCCACTACATTTGCAATGTCTCGGTGTAGCCCATTTAGAAACCTAGCCATAGTCGCCTCTCGGTCCTCCTCCACATCAGCTCGAATCATAGCAATCTCCATCTCCTTGTAGTAGTCTTCTACACACTTAGATCCCTGAGTAAGAGTTTGCAATTTTTGAAACAAACCCCTATAATAGTGACTTGGAATGAATCTCCTCCTCATAACAGTTTTCATCTCCTCCCATGTCTCAATAGGTCTTTCTCCATTCCATCTCCTACTCACAATCAATTGATCCCACCAAACAATAGCATAATCAGTGAATTCTATGGCTGCCAATTTCACGTTCTTCAATTCAGAGTAATCATGACAATCAAACACCAACTCTATTCTTTTCTCCCACTCCAAATAAGCTTCAGGATCAGTTTTACCTTGGAAGGTTGGAATCTTCACCTTTATACTACCCAAATTATTATCAACCATCTCTCTATACCTATCTCCTCTATTCCCATACCTATCTTCTCTATTCCTATACCTATCTCATCTACCTCCCATTCCACGCCTAAATCTTCCCGCACCCACATTGGACATGCGATCATCCCTCTCCATGTCATTTTCATCCCCATAATAATCATGAACTTCTTCCCTAACCGGAACTCTCTCTCTCCTACGTGCTTGTGGAATGGGTCGTGGCTGTTCTGCACGTATATTTTCCACTTGATCTAAGCGCTCATGTAATTGCTCCAATTCTCCCCTCATCATATGTCTCATCTCCCCTACTAATGTCTCCTTCCAATTCTTTAGATCTGCCGAAATGGAAGAATCCTCAGTAGTGCCTTTATCTTTGTTGTTAGACATGTTTTCCTGCAAGAAAAAGATTTAGAAAATAAAAAGGACCTCACGGCACTCCCTCACGTGTTTCGCTCAATTAATCAATTCACTTAACACTCGTGTTTCACACAATATTCTTGGCTTTTACCCTCAATACATACTCACCACTTTTGCCTTTTTTCACTCGTAATTTTCTCAATAGTTCTTCTCAAACTAACCAAACAATAATCAGGATTTCTAAGCCACGTTCACAAGAAACAAAGATTTCCTAGGTTCACACAAAAAGAATCACAACGAAGCTAAAAATAACAAAGATGAGTTTCTACTACAATGATTTTTTTTTATTTTTTTTTCGTACTGGACTTGATCAAATGGAAACAAAGAAGAATAATAACAAAGATAGGTTAAACATGATGTTAGAGACCTAAGCTCTGATACCAACTGATACGAACCTCGTCGATTGTAACAAGGATGATGCCTAGGATCGTTCTAACCTCTGGTTCGGATGGAAACCGCGACCCAACACCTATAGCGAGATGTGAACCTTGGTATAAGGAAGACGCCACAATCAAGGATGGAATACTTGATTGATAAGTCAAGGAGGAACGCCACAGAGAAAATCTGAAAAGTTCCAATCAGTTCTCAAAGAACAAAAGAGAAAATTCTCTCAATTTTCATTAAAATTCAAAACTGCCAAAAAATACATAAGATGGTTCCTTTTAAACTAAAACTCTAAATGACAAGAAAGGCAACACGCCAATCTCAAAGGAAACAAGAAAATAAGAATTAGGATAATTAAATCTGATTTTAGAGCTTGAGACTGATACCAAATGATGCGAACCTCAAAGCTTATGAAGATCAAGTGAGGTTAAAAGAAAAAAAAGATTAAAAAAAAAAAGGAGAGTGAGAGTTCAAAAGAAAGAGAGACAAAAGAAAGAGAGATTGAAACAGCAAAAAAAGAAATCTCGGCTGATGAGAAACAAAAACACCAAGTTTGAACGCCACAAGGTATAACCCTTGATAAGTTCATAGTTCAATGAAGAACCAAGAGAAAATGTTGGCTCAAATGATATTATTTCATTCTAAAAGTCTACTGGATAATACATCAATGATCCCTTAAATACTAAAATATCTAAGACCTAAAAGGTAATAAATATTCGGCAATTAATGCCTTACAATCAAGAAAATAAATGGGCAATTAATGCCTTACAATCAGGAAAGAAATTAAAGATTAAAACATTAATTAGCTGACTTGCTCCCTATTTGGAAGGCTAAATTTTGGAAACAAATCAGCCCATTACTTTAGGAAACAAATCAGCTCATTATTCTTTGAAAACTAAAAAGGAAAAAGATAAAATTGAAACTTCTCTAACCCCTAACTTGTACCACATGCCCAAGCCCTAGCTTTGATGAGAATCAAGAAGC
Organism: Acer campestre; assembly: GCA_954870605.1. Lineage (NCBI taxonomy): Eukaryota > Viridiplantae > Streptophyta > Magnoliopsida > Sapindales > Sapindaceae > Acer > Acer campestre. The sequence goes on from OX940802.1 coordinate 24,768,334, forward strand.
ATCACCAAAGGCTCAATTGCATGTTCCAGTTGGGCCAATTGCAAGGGCCAAGAGGATCAAAGAAGCATTTAATGATAATTGATTCTGAGTTGCTGAAGTACAAGTTCGGCCCACATGAAGACCAAATCCGGGCTAAACTTTGTAGACCTCTACAGAAGGCATATGGAGTCGGATCATCTATTATAATATGTTTTCGGAAAGCCCAAGACGAGCCCTACAGATGTTATGAAGACTCCGTCATCCGTAACAGATCGCAACAGGCCCAAAATCTCTCCATCTTTGTGATCTTTGGAAGGTTCGGCCTTGGCATTGAAACTAGGTTGGTCATCCCTCTCGTTCCAATTCGGTTCCCATAATGAAGAAGAACCCGTATGTTGCCCAACTCGTGTGGTACCCTTCCTCTTCGATTGTTGATCCAACCTCATCTCCAACTGATCAAACTTTTGATCAAAGAACTTTAAAAAAAGTTTGAGATCATACTTTTTTGGTGCATCATCAGACATTTTTTTTTTCTTTAACCTGCGAAAACAAATTGGTAAGCCTCACAAACACTCCCTCACGTGTTTACTCTCAATAATGAAGGCACTCACACTCGTGTTTCACTCAATTTCAGCTGTTAACCTCTGATGAGCTCGCACTCTCTTGCCTTTTTTTCACACTTCGTTTACTTTTTTTTTGTTTTTTTTTTTTTTTGGTAACGGATCTGATCAACTTTTTTTCTTTTTTTTTTTGTCACGGATCTGATCAATTTTTTTTTTTAATCGGAATCAGATCAAACTTCCTTTTTTTTTTTTTTTTTTTTTTTGTGGTAACGGATCTGATCAATTTTTTTTTTTTTGATCTAACGAAATAAAAAAGAAATAGAAAAAAAAAAAGGATAGATCAAACCTGATTTAGAAGCCTAAGCTCTGATATCAGTTGGTATCAGAGCTTAGGCTTCTAAATCAGGTTTGATCTATCCTTTTTTTTTTTCTATTTCTTTTTTATTTCGTTAGATCAAAAAAAAAAAAAGTTGATCAGATCCGTTACCACAAAAAAAAAAAAAAAAAAAAAAAGGAAGTTTGATCTGATTCCGATTAAAAAAAAAAAAATTGATCAGATCCGTGACAAAAAAAAAAAAAAAAAAAAAAGTTGATCAGATCCGTTACCAAAAAAAAAAAAAAACAAAAAAAAAGTAAACGAAGTGTGAAAAAAAGGCAAGAGAGTGCGAGCTCATCAGAGGTTAACAGCTGAAATTGAGTGAAACACGAGTGTGAGTGCCTTCATTATTGAGAGTAAACACGTGAGGGAGTGTTTGTGAGGCTTACCAATTTGTTTTCGCAGGTTAAAGAAAAAAAAAATGTCTGATGATGCACCAAAAAAGTATGATCTCAAACTTTTTTTAAAGTTCTTTGATCAAAAGTTTGATCAGTTGGAGATGAGGTTGGATCAACAATCGAAGAGGAAGGGTACCACACGAGTTGGGCAACATTCGGGTTCTTCTTCATTATGGGAACCGAATTGGAACGAGAGGGATGACCAACCTAGTTTCAATGCCAAGGCCGAACCTTCCAAAGATCACAAAGATGGAGAGATTTTGGTCGCAAGAAGAACTCTTAGTGCTCAAGTAAAGGAAGATGATGAGGTACAACGTGACAATGTCTTTCACACCCGATGCCATGTTAATGATAAGGTATGTAGCATGAGAATTGATGGGGGAAGTTGTACTAATTTGGCTAGCACTAGTTTGGTGGAAAAACTAAATTTGGCAACTTTAAAGCACCCAAAACCTTATAAGCTACAATGGTTGAATGATAGTGAAGAAATCAAGGTGAATAAACAGGTGTTGGTGTCTTTTTCCATTGGAAAGTACAAAGATGAAGTCTTGTGTGATGTGGTACCAATGCATGCGAGCCATATCCTTTTGGGGTGACCATGGCAGTTTGATAGGCGTGTAACTCATGATGGTTACACAAATAGATACTCCTTTGTACTCAATAAAAAGCGAATCACTCTTGTACCCTTAACCCCAATACAAGTTTATGAAGATCAAGTGAGATTAAAAGAAAGAAAAGATGAAAAAAAGGAGAGTGAGAGTTCAAAAGAAAGAGAGACAAAAGAAAGAGAGATTGAAACAGCAAAAAAAGAAATCTCGGCTGATGAGAAACAAAAAAAAAGACAACAAGTGAACTTCTATGCAAAAAAAAGTGAGATCAAAAAGGTCTTGTTTTCAAATCAGCCAACTTCTTGGCCTAGTGTTCTTGTTTCTCTTTTGCAGGACTTTGATGAAGTGTCGCAGGCTATCAACAACATTACGGTGAAGATTCGAGGACGAATCCTTTTGAAGAGAGGGGGAATGATGAGAATCAAGAAGCATCACCAAAGGCTCAATTGCATGTTCCAGTTGGGCCAATTGCAAGGGCCAAGAGGATCAAAGAAGCATTTAATGATAATTGATTCTGAGTTGCTGAAGTACAAGTTCGGCCCACATGAAGACCAAATCCGGGCTAAACTTTGTAGACCTCTACAGAAGGCATATGGAGTCGGATCGTCTATTATAATATATTTTCGGAAAGCCCAAGACGAGCCCTACAGATGTTATGAAGACTCCGTCATCCGTAACAGATCGCAACAGGCCCAAAATCAGCCATCTATCTTATTACGCGCAGACTTGAGCTGGACAAGAGCTGGACGCCAAGCAGAACTTCGTGGGCCTCTACAGAAGTCATATGGAGTCGGATCGTCTATTATAATATGTTTTCGGAAAACCCAAGACGAGCCCTACATATGTTATGAAGACTCCGTCATCCGTAACAGATCGCAACAGGCCCAAAATCAGCCATCTATCTTATTACGCGCAGACTTGAGCTGGACAAGAGCTGGACGCCAAGCAGAACTTCGTGGGCCTCTACAGAAGTCATATGGAGTCGGATCGTCTATTATAATATGTTTTCGGAAAGCCCAAGACGAGCCCTACAGATGTTATGAAGACTTCGTCCTCCGTAACAGATCACAACAAGCCCGAATTTAGACATCTAGATTGTTGCGCGAAGACTTGAGCTGAGGAGTCCGAATTTCAGCTTAATTCCATGTGGTTGGAGGCCTAATTTCAGCATACTTGTGTGTGGTACAAGTTAGGGTTAGAGAAGATTCAATTTCAATTTAGTATTTAGTATTTTGTTTCCTTTTAGGTCTTAGACAGTTTAGTATTTAGTATTTTGTTTCCTTTTAGGTCTTAGATAGTTTAGTATTTAAGGGACTCATTGATGTATTATTCAGAAAAAGACTTTGAATGGAATAATATTATTTGAGAGAACGTTTTCTCTTGGTTCTTCATTGAACTATGAACTTATCAAGGGTTATACTTTGTGGCGTTCAAACTTGACTTATCACTCACCTTCTACTTGTTCTTGAGTGTGGCGTCTACAACCTTCTTGATACCGTTGGTTCTTATCTCCATGTAGATAATGGGTCACGGTCCTTTTTATTTTCTTTATTTGTAAACTTGAATTAGAAAACGATCCTTCGTTGCCATATCTTGACCTGCTGCATGGATAGCCGCTTTCCACACCCCCCATACCACTGCATGGATAGCCGCTTTCCACAAAATCCTGACCTGCTCACTAAAGGAAACTGACATGGCTTGCAAGAAGAAGGATTGTCAAGTGTCGGTAGAGACACGTCGCTGGAAAGTCGAGAAAACCGCCTCCCAAAGAGCAACTGCCAGGGGACAATGAAGAAAAAGATGATCTGCAGATTCACTACTAACCCCACAAATACTGCAACGAGAAGCCAACTGGAACCCAGACCTGCAAAGGTGATCCTCAGTAGGAAGCCTGTTCAACATCAAACGCCAAGTCAAAGCAGAGCGAGAGGGGGGAATAAAACGGGACCAAACATCTCTCCACCAAACAACCTGAGGAATATCACGGAAAAACTGGGAATAAGCAGCCTTGCAAGAAACACGACCATCCCGAGAATTAGCCCAAACCAGAGAATCCACAACAGGAGAAATTGCAATACGATCAATTCGAAAACACAGATCCGGGAAACGCGCTCGAAAACAATCGGCTAGCACCCATCTACCCTGATGAATAAAATCCGAAACCCTCGCCCGGAGCGGATTAGCTAAATAATCAGGAATCCCTAAAAGGTCCAAAATGGGAACCCCCAACCAATTATCCCGCCAAAAGTCCCTCTGAGAGTTCTCGCCAATTAGCCAGATACCTTCCTTAAGAAGTGAACTATAATTAGACCGAAGAGAAGACCAAATCGAGGAGGTGACATACCCTCCATGAGGCTTCTGTAAATGCTTGAGATACCTCTCCCGAAGAAAAGAGAAAGCAAAACCATCAGAGGTCATAAACTTCCAGGTGAATTTCCGCAATAGTGAGTCATTCAGCAACCCAATATCTTTCAGACCAAGACCACCCTGTGAGTAAGGCCTACAACAAGGATCCCATGCAACCCGAACCAACTTAGTCTCCTCACAGGAACCGGTCCACAAAAAGTTTCTTAACTTGCGGTTAATAAGTGACAGAAGAGAAGAAGGCCACTTGTAAATCATGAAAGAATGCACAAATGAACCAGTGATGACTGACCTGATCAGAGTAGCACGACCGGCCAGAGAGAGAGACTTGCCCTTCCATTTAGCGAATTTAGACAAGATCTTATCCGCAATAGGGCGTAGCACTGCTTTTCGAGGCTTACCTCGAAATAAAGGGACTCCCAAATAAGAAAACGGAAGATGCCCAATCTGCATACCAACCAGAGACTGCAAACTACCAATCCTAGAGGGGGAGATAGAAGATCCGAAATAAATCGAAGACTTACCCCAGTTAACCAACTGGCCTGAAATATCACCATCCAAGTTAACTTGCTCATTCACAGGTAAAGGAATTAAATCGAAAGGAGTTAACGGATTAAAACCATACACAATTTCAAAAGGCGAAAAATGAGTTGCACAATGCACACTTCTATTATAAGCAAACTCTACATGCGGCAAACAATCCTCCCATGTTTTCAAGTTCTTTTGTATTATAGCACGCAACAAGGCAGATAAAGTCCTATTAACTACTTTAGTTTGACCATCAGTTTGTGGATGACAAGTAGTAGAAAATAATAGTTTAGTTCCTAACTTGCCCCACAGAGTTTTCCAAAAGTAGATTAAGAACTTAGCATCTCTATCCGAAACAATGGTTTTAGGCATGCCATGCAATCTAACAATTTCTTTGAAAAACAAATCAGCAATATGTGATGCATCATCAGTTTTATGACAAAGAATGAAATGTGCCATTTTAGAAAACCTATTAACAACCACATATATAGAATCTCTACCCCTCTTTGACCTAGGCAAACCCAGCACAAAATCCATAGAAATATCAATCCAAGGTCCACTAGGTATAGGCAAAGGAGTATACAAACCATGAGGCTGAACCCTAGACTTAGCTTGTCTACATGTAATGCATTTCTCACAAATTCTCTCTAGGTCACGTTTCTTATGAGGCCAAAAGAAGTGTTCATGCAAAACATCTAGTGTCTTGGCTATACCAAAGTGCCCCATCAAACCTCCCCCATGAGCTTCTCTAACAAGCAATTCACGCAAAGAACTCTTAGGCACGCATAATTTAGTTTCTCTAAACAAAAATCCATCATGCCTATAAAACTTGCCAAATGCAACATTTTCACATGCATTGAATACATTGCCAAAATCAGCATCTTCCACATACAATTCTTTAATGTAGTCAAAACCAAACAATCTAGCATCCAAAGTGATACAAACCTCGTCGATTGTAACAAGGTTGATGCCTCAGATCGTTCTAACCTCTGGTTCGGATGGAAACCGCGACCCAACACCTATATCGAGATGTGAACCTTGGTATAAGGAAGACGCCACAATCAAGGATGGAATACTTGATTGATAAGTCAAGGAGGAACGCCACAGAGAAAATTTGATAAGTTCCAATCAGTTCTCAAAGAACAAAAGTGAAAATTTCTCTCAACGTTTCATTAAAAATTCAAAACTACCGAAAAATACATAAGTAGGTTCCTTTTAAACTAAAACTCTAGAAGACAATGTAGGCTACACGCCTAACTAAAAAAGGAAACAAATATTTCAGCCATTAAGGCCTTACAAAACGGGAAAGTAAATAAAACAAACTAAAACAAGCAACTATTGACTTATTTCCTAATTGGAAGGCTAAGTTTGGAAGGAAATCAGTCCCTTAATTTCGGGAAACAAATCAACTCATTATTCTTTAGAAAACTAAAAAGGAAATCTGAAATTGAATGTCCTCCATAAGCTCAAGCTTGTACTCCACGCCTAAGCCTCTGCCAGATGCCTAATTATTCTCTTATTCGGCACAATCCATTGCATTTATGACATTAATTAAGCCTTGGTCTTCATGTGGTCTTATCTTGGGCTTCAAAAAGTTAGAATCAACCCAAGTGTCTTGAATCAGGCCATTGAGTGCCTCTTTGAATCTCCTAGCCCTAGCCCTAGCCCTTGTTATTGGCCCAACTGGAACATGCAATGGGTCCCTTGGTGCAGCTCCCTTATTCTCATCATTCCCTCCCTCTTGAAAAGGATTTGTCCTCAAATCGTCACCTACATCAAAAGGAGACAAATCAGAAACATTGAAGCTTGCGCTAACATTATACTCACCTGGAAGATCTAACTTGTAGGCATTGTCATTGATCCTTTCAAGCACTTGAAATGGGCCATCTCCCCTAGGAAGTAATTTAGAACGCCGTTGAACTGGAAACCGTTCCTTCCTCATATGCAACCACACCCAATCACCTGGTTCAAACACAACTTTCTTGTGCCAATTATTAGCTTGGTTGGCATATTGTTCAGTTCTCCTCTCAATATTTTGCCGAGTCTTTTCATGGATTTGGTTAACAAAATCTGCCTTTTTCTTACCATTCAAGTTAACATGCTCATTCACAGATAAAGGAATTAAATCCAAAGGAGTTAACGGATTAAAACCTTACACAATTTCAAAAGAAGAAAAATGAGTTGCAGAATGCACACTCATATTATAAGCAAACTCTACATGGGGCAAACAATCCTCCCAAGTGTTCAAGTTCTTTTGTATTATAGCACGCAACAAGGCAGATAAAGTCATATTAACTACTTCAGTTTGACCATCGGTTTGTGGGTGACAAGTAGTAGAAAATAAAGGTTTAGTTCCTAACTTGCCCCACAGAGTTTTCCAAAAGTAGCTTAAGAACTTAGCATCTCTATCCGAGACAATGGTTTTAGGCATGCCAAGCAACCTAACAATTTCTTTGAAAAACAAATCAGCAATATGTGATGCATCATCAGTTTTATGACAAGGAATGAAATGTGCCATTTTTGAAAACCTATCAACAACCACATATATAGAATCCCTACCCCTCTTTGACCTAGGCAAACCCAGCACAAAATCCATAGAAATATCAATTCAAGGTCCACTAGGTATAGGCAAAGGAGTATACAAACCATGAGGCTGAACTCTAGACTTAGCTTGTCTACATGTAATGCATTTCTCACAAATTCTCTCTACATCACGTTTCATATGAGGCCAAAAGAAGTGTTCATGCAAAACATCTAGTGTCTTGGCTATACCAAAGTGCCCCATCAAACCTCCCCCATGAGCTTTTCTAACAAGCAATTCACGCAAAGAACTCTTAGGCACGCATAATTTAGTTTCTCTAAACAAAAATCCATCATGCCTATAAAATTTGCCAAATGCAACCTTTTCACATGCATTGAATACATTGCCAAAATCAGCATCTTCCACATACAATTCTTTAATGTAGTCAAAACCAAACAATCTAGCATCCAAAGTGGAAAGTAAAACGTAACTTCTAGACAAAGCATCAGCGACGACGTTTTCCTCACCTTTCTTGTACTTGATTACATATGGAAATGTTTCTATGAACTCCACCCACTTGGCATGTCGCTTATTTAGCTTGTGTTGCCCCTTTAAATGCTTTAAGGACTCATGATCCGTGTGGATCACAAATTCCTTTGGCCAAAGGTAGTGTTGCCAAGTCTCCAATGCCCTAACCGACGCATACATCTCCTTGTCATAGGTAGGATAATTCATGGCTGCTCCATTTATCTTCTCACTAAAAAATGCAATGGGACGTCCTTCTTGCATTAGAACAGCTCCAATACCTATTCCTGAAGCATCACACTCAATCTCAAAAGTTTTAGCAAAGTCAGGTAAAGCAAGCAAAGGTGCATTAGTTAGTTTTTCCTTTATCAAGTTAAATGCCTTTTCTTGTTCATTACCCCACTTAAAACCCACATTCTTTTTGATAACTTCAGTTCAAGGTGCAGCTAGACTACTAAAGTCTTTCACAAACCACCTATAGAAACTAGCCAACCCATGAAAACTTCTCACTTGTCCCACATTTGTCGGTTTCGGCCACTCTTTAATTGCCTTAGCCTTTTCCTCATCAACCCCAATTCCCTTAGCACTAACAACAAAACCCAGAAATACAAGCTTATCTGTGCAAAAGGTACACTTTTTTAAATTAGCAAAGAATTTTTCTGTTCTTAAAACACCTAAAACAAGTTTTAAATGTTCAACATGCTCATCAAAATTTTTGCTATAAATCAGAATGTCATCAAAGTAAACAACCACAAATTTTCTAATAAAAGCACGCAAAACATGGTTCATTAATCTCATGAAAGTACTTGGTGCATTAGTTAACCCAAAAGGCATAACTAACCACTCATATAAACCATATTTTGTTTTGAAAGCAGTTTTCCTCTCATCACCTTCTTTCATCATAATTTGATGATATCCACTTTTAAGATCAGTTTTAGTGAAAACAATAGAACCATGCAATTCATCAACCATATCATCTAATCTAGGAATAGGATGTCGATACTTTACAGTGATATTGTTGATGGCACGACAATCAACACACATCCTCCATGTTCGGTCCTTCATAGGCACAAGCAGTACGGGAACCGCACAAGGGCTCATACTCTCACGAACATACCCCTTTTCCATGAGCTCTTCAAACTGCCTTTGAAGTTCCTTTGTCTCCTCGGGATTACTTCTATATGCGGGTCTATTTGGAATTGGTGCTCCAAGTACAAAATCAATTTGGTGCTCAATCCCCCTTATTGGTGGTAAACCAATAGGCATCTCCTCGGGAAACACTTCATCAAAGTCCTGCAAAAGGGAAACAACAAAACTAGGCAAAGAAGAGTCAATTTCGTTAGCACTAAAACAAGCCTCTTTGTACAAAAGTACAATCATTGGCTGATTTGAAAACAAAGCCCTTTTGATCTCACTCCCTCTTGCATAAAAGCTCACTTGTTTTCTCTCCTTTTTTTTCTCATCAGCCTTTTTTTCTTTTTCAATTTTCTTTTCTTTTTTTGCTGTTTCGGACTCCTTCTCTTTTGTCTCTCTTTCTTTTGAGCTCTCACTCTTTTTTTTAACATCTCTCTCTTTTTTTAACCTCACTTGATCTTCATATACTTGGCTTGGGGTTAAAGGTATAAGAGTGATTGGCCTTTTATTGAGTACAAATGAGTATCTATTTGTATATCCATCATGAGTCACATGCCTATCAAACTGCCATGGTCTTCCCAAAAGAATATGACTCGCATCCATTGGTACCACATCACAAATAACTTCATCTTTATATTTTCCAATTGAAAATGACACTAACACCTGTTTATTCACCCTAACTTCCCCACTATCATTCAACCATTGTAGTTTATAAGGTTTTGGGTGCTTCAAAGTTGTCAAATTCAATTTTTCCACGAAAATAGTGCTAGCCACATTAGTACAACTCCCCCCATCAATAATCATACTACATACCTTGTCATTAACATGGCAGCGGGTGTGAAAGATGTTATCACGTTGTACCTCATCATCTTCCTTGGCTTGAGCACTAAGAGCTCTTCTTGCCACCAAAAGCTCTCCAACCACCAGATATTCGAAGTCACTAGCATCCTCCAAAGGTGGCATAGACTCATCATCAGATTCATCCTCGGATTCGATATCACCATCATCCCTCAAAACCATTACTCTCTTGTTTGGGCATTGTGATGCAATATGACCTGCTCCCAATCACTTAAAGCATTTAATGTCACGGTTTCTAGAAGGTAGAGGATTTGATTTACCTTGAGCCTCCGGCCTTATGATCTTTAGGAGGTTCGGCTTTGGCCTTGAAACTAGGCTGGTCCTCTTTCTTGCTCCAATTCGGTTTCCATGATGATGAAGAACCCGAATTTTGCCCAACCCGTGTGGAACCCTTCCTCTTCAATTGTTGTTCCACTTTGATGGCCATGTGTACCATGTCAGTCAATTCAACATAGTGATGCAACACTACTACATTTGCAATGTCTCGGTGTAGCCCATTTAGATACCTAGCCATAGTCGCCTCTTGGTCCTCCTCCACATCAGCTCGAATCATGGCTATCTCCATCTCCTTGTAATAGTCTTCTACACACTTAGACCCTTGAGTAAGAGTTTGCAATTTTTGAAACAAACCCCTATAGTAGTGACTTGGAATGAATCTCCTCCTCATAACAGTTTTCATCTCCTCCCATGTCTCAATAGGTCTTTCTCCATTCCGTCTCCTACTCACAATCAATTGATCCCACCAAACAATAGCATAATCGGTGAATTCTATGGCTGCAAATTTCACTTTCTTCACTTCGGAGTAATCATGGCAATCAAACACCAACTCTATTCTTTTCTCCCACTCCAAATAAGCTTCAGGATCAGTTTTACCTTGGAAGGTTGGAATCTTCACCTTTATATTACCCAAATTATTATCAACCCTCTCTCCATACCTATCTTCTCTATTCCCATACCTATCTCCTCTACCTCCCATTCCACGCCTAAATCTTCCCACACCCACATTGGGCATGCGATTATCCCCCTCCATGTCATTTTCATCCCCATATTAATCATTAACTTCTTCCCTAACCGGAACTCTCTCTCTCCTACGTGCTTGGGGAACGGGTCGTGGTTGTTCCGCATGTGCATTTTCCACTTTATCTAAGCGCTCATATAATTGCTCCAATTCTCCCCTCATCATCCGTTTCATCTTCCCTACTAATGCCTCCTTCCAATTCTTTAGATCCGCTGGAATGGAAGAATCCTCAATAGTGCCTTTATCTTTGTTGTCAGACATGTTTTTCATGCAAGAAAAGATTAGAAAATAAAAAGGACCCCACGGCATTCCCTCATGTGTTTCGCTCAAATAATCAATTCACTCAACACTCGTGTGTTTCACTCAATATACTTGGCTTTTACCCTCAGTACATACTCACCGCTCTTGCCTTTTTTTCACTCGTAATTTCCTCAAAAGTTTTTATCAAACTAACCAAACAATAATCAGGATTTCTCAGCCACGTTCACAAGAAACTCAGATTTGCTAGGTTCACACGAACGAATTACAATGAAACTGAAATAACAGGGACAAGTTTCTACTACCAAGAAATTTTTTTTTTTTTTGAGTACTGGAGTTGATCAAACGTAATTCAAGGAAGAAGAAGAACAAAGATAGATAAAACCTGATGTTAGAGGCCTAAGCTCTGATACCAACTGATACGAACCTCGTCGATTGTAACAAGGTTGATGCCTCGGATCGTTCTAACCTCTGGTTCGGATGGAAACCGCGACCCAACACCTATATCGAGATGTGAACCTTGGTATAAGGAAGACGCCACAATCAAGGATGGAATACTTGATTGATAAGTCAATGAGGAATGCCACAGAGAAAATCTAATAAGTTCCAATCAGTTCTCAAAGAACAAAAGAGAAAATTTCTCTCAACTTTTCATTAAAAATTCAAAACTACCGAAAAATACATAACTTGGTTCCTTTTAAACTAAAACCCTAGAAGACAATGTAGGCTACACGCCTAACTCAAAAAGGAAACAAATATTTCGGCCATTAAGGCCTTACAAAACGGGAAAGTAAATAATACAAACTAAAACAAGCAACTATTGACTTATTTCCTAATTGGAAGGCTAAGTTTGGAAGGAAATCATCCCCTTAATTTCGGGAAACAAATCAACTCATTATTCTTTAGAAAACTAAAAAGGAAATCTGAAATTGAATGTCCTCCACAAGCTCAAGCTTGTACTCCACGCCTAAGCCTTTGCCACATGCCCAATTATTCTCTTATTCGGCCCAATCCATTGCCTTGATGACATTAATTAAGCCTTGGTCTTCATGTGGGCTTATCTTGGGCTTCAACAAGTTAGAATCAGCCCAAGTGTCTTGAATCAGGCCATTGAGTGCCTTTTTGAATCTCCTAGCCTAGCCCTTATGATTGGCCCAACTGGAACATGCAATGGGTCCCTTGGTGCAGCTCCCTTATTCTCATCATAATACATTGCCAAAATTAGCATCTTCCACATACAATTCTTTAATGTAGTCAAAACCAAACAATCTAGCATCCAAAGTGATACGAACCTCATCGATTGTAACAAGGTTGATGCCTCGGATCGTTCTAACCTCTGGTTCGAATGGAAACCGCGACCCGACACCTATATCGAGATGTGAACCTTGGTATAAGGAAGACGCCACAATCAAGGATGGAATACTTGATTGATAAGTCAAGGAGGAAGGCCACAGAGAAAATCTGATAAGTTCCAATCAGTTCTCAAAGAACAAAAGAGAAAATTTTCTCAACTTTTCATTCAAAATTCAAAACTGCCGAAAATACATAAGTTGATTCCTTTTAAACTAAAACCCTAGAAGACAAGGTAGGCTACACGCCTAACTCAAAAAGGAAAACAAAATATTTCGGCCATTAAGGCCTTACAAAATGAAAACTAAAAAAGGAAACAAATCAACTGAAATTGAAACTCCTCCAAACTTGTGCCACACGCCCAAGTCTTCTCTTATTCGGCCCAATCCATTGCCTTGATGACATTACTTAAGCCTTGGTCTTCATGTGGGCTTATCTTGGGCTTCAACAATTTAGAATCAACCTAAGTGTCTTGAATCAGGCCATTGAGTACCTCTTTGAATCTCCTAGCCCTAGCCCTTATTGTTGGCCCAACCGGAACATGCAATGGGTCCCTTGGTGCAGCTCCCTTATTCTCATCATTCCCTCCCTCTTGAAAAGGATTTGTCCTCAAATCGTCACCTACATCAAAAGGAGACAATTCAGAAACATTGAATCTTGCACTAACATTATACTCACCTGGAAGATCTAACTTGTAGGCATTATCATTGATCCTTTCAAGCACTTGAAATGGGCCATCTCCCCTAGGAAGTAATTTAGAACGCCATTGGACTGGGAACCGTTCCTTCCTCATATGCAACCACACCCAATTACCTGGCTCAAATACAACTTTCTTGCGCCCTTTATTAGCTTGGTTGGCATATTGTTCAGTTCTCCTCTCAATATTTTGCCGAGTCTTTTCATGGATTTGTTTAACAAAATCTGCCTTTTTCTTACCATCCAAGTTAACATGCTCATTCACAGGTAAAGGAATTAAATCCAAAGGAGTTAACGGATTAAAACCATACACAATTTCAAAAGGCGAAAAATGAGTTGCACAATGCACACTTCTATTATAAGTAAACTCTACATGCGGCAAACAATCCTCCCATGTTTTCAAGTTCTTTTGTATTATAGCACGCAACAAGGCAGATAAAGTCCTATTAACTACTTCAGTTTGACCATCAGTTTGTGGATGACAAGTAGTAGAAAATAATAGTTTAGTTCCTAACTTGCCCCACAGAGTTTTCCAAAAGTAGCTTAAGAACTTAGCATCTCTATCCGAAACAATGGTTTTAGGCATGCCATGCAATCTAACAATTTCTTTGAAAAATAAATCAGCAATATGTGATGCATCATCAGTTTTATGACAAGGAATGAAATGTGCCATTTTAGAAAACCTATCAACAACCACATATATAGAATCTCTACCCCTCTTTGACCTAGGCAAACCCAGCACAAAATCCATAGAAATATCAATCCAAGGTCCACTAGGTATAGGCAAAGGAGTATACAAACTGAAAATGTACGAATTTTACCATTATACGCGTGGGTGTCTTTTAAAAAACGACATAGAGGGTGTGTGAAAGGGTTGTTAATCCATTATTACCAACTTTTCGGATTAGTCAATATTACAAATATAACCCAATTCACAAAACAATAATCAAGTGTAATAAGGTGCGGAAATATAAACGACACTTGATTTTTACGTGGAAACCCTCAACAGGGAAAAACCACGGGCTATTATAGTGCGCCACACTCGAACCTCTAATCCACTAATTGTGATAGCGTATACAACCTAATCCCGGCCTATATCCCGCTACCACTACCCGCAGGCCTGTAAAAGTGGACCTAGTCCAATCTGCTTATGTGACCACCTAATCTCGGTCTATCACACAAGACTTACCTCTCCGAAGAGATCAACACCCTATGTGAATATGCATTGATATCCAAATATGCAATAAGAGCTAGGGTACTCTAGATGCTTACCTAGGATTATATGATGACAATAAAATCAATCCTAGATATGAAAATAGCTATATGACATGGCATACAACTTTAGCTAAGTAAAGGATAACCAATCCTAGATACAAAGCTATCAAAAACAATCTCAATCATAGAATGAGATTAATTAGCTAGATGTTGTAGGGAAAAATAACGTACCCGCAGCGGAAGCGAGACTAAAAATTAGTTTGAGTAGCTTTTAAAAATTTTCCAATTATGAACCTTAAACCATTTTGATTAATTAAATATATATAACAAAGTAATAAAAATTTAATACCTCTTGTCGCGTGATCCGATTGACTTGCGTCGATGGTAATCCGCAAGATCTTCAATCCTAGCACGAACGTGGATCACCTAGGAGCGTGGTCTCCCTTCTCTTTGAATTGCAAACCTGTGATGGGATTAAACAAACTTTTCTTTCTTGATCGTTAGTCACAAAACAATCAAAAGAAACCTAAGATTATTCCGGTCACTTTTGAGTTCTCAATCTAATGATCGAAACTCGCGTGAACCTTGATCGATGTTGTATACACAAGCTTATCAATGATTAAGCAAGTAGTACACCATCAAAGAATAATCTATGTTCCTTTTTCTCTTGTTTTTAGTAGAATAAAATCTCTATCTATGAGTTAAGAAGAAGAAGAAAAATAATTTTCTGCACTAAGCATTAGGGTGGCCGAAAATATTATATATGCATATATATATGGCCCTAATTTTTCTCCTTTCTTTTTAGCTTTAGGGTTGGCCGAATTCTCTTCCTTGATGCATTAGGGTTGCCGCAATTTCCAAACCAAGTTTCCTAGTTTGAATTGCACCCTAATTCCTATTTAGAAAAGATTTCCCAAACCTAATCAAACTCATAAATCTTTTTATTCTCATATTTGACTAAAATAAAAAGACTTCCTGTTTGAATAAATAAAACTAATTATTTATTTCCTTGTCAAACAAGTCTTTCCATTTAATTATACTACTACCAATAGTATACCTTTAGGAAACATATTTCCTAATGAGAAAAGATTTGTATCTTAATTAAATAATTAATTAATGAATTAATTAATTCTTATTTAATTAAATAATGAAAACAAAATAATATTTTAGGTTATTATTTAACCTTGCCGCCCCATATTAATAATGGGCCAAATATTATTTTTCCTATTTCATTTAATCCATAGGACTTTAATTAAAAAGCCCACATGTGAACTAGACCCAATCTTACTAAAAGAAACAAGCCCACATGTCATCCATTAATATATAAATATAATTGTGCAGCCCATTACATAAATAATGTGCAAATTATATTCTTAATATATTAAATTGCAATTCTAGATGGACCCTAAATTGGTCCGGTAGAATATATCAAGTGATCCATGCAAGTCCGTGTGGATTGGGGATCTTGGCGGGCTATCTAAATTTAAGCTCCAATAGACATAACCTAATCACAATCAACTAATGATTCACTTAGGTCCGATCCATTAATTTTAGCTCATTCCACTAAAGAGCTAAAATTGAACTCTTAAATAAAGACAGAAAAGGAAGATGCTTCCTCATTCATACCCTAGACAATCATATTGGAGATAGTGTATCCTCGTGATTAATATCAGTAATCGCCAAGAGTTCATAGGCCGCCTATAACTCTCCAAGTTACCATATTTACTCATATGACCACATTTTGAACTTGGATATTTTGACTTGTCCAGAAGCCATGTTTTCAATAGACACTATTGAAAACTCAACGTTGAGATTTAATATCCAATTACCTCAAAACATCCATATGATGATATTATACTCTCATTTAATAAATGGAGCCACGATGTCCATATCTATAAATGAAGTCCTCTATCGATTAACAAATGAATATCACCAAACTATCGAGGATAGACTATGCGATATAATCGTACTCATTGATAGCTCAAATGATATCACCTGCAACCATAAGTCCATCATTTATCTCAGGATTAAGATAGACTCTCCGATTGTCCTGATAATGAAATTACTTTTATCTACTGACGGTTATAGATAAAGTATTTCATTGTGATCCTGTTCAATGCACCCAGTGCACTAGATCCTTTTGCTCGAAGACACTCCGATGATTTTAGACTCATCATATCTCATTTGATCCCACTCAAATGCTAGCAAAAGAATTCTACAACTTTAACAAGATAAAGGTGCCCAACCTTTAACTTAAGTTGTGAACGATATTCAAGACTAACTAAAGAATTGTGTCTACCACATACATATCCAGATGTATGAACAATTCTTCTTTTCTCATAGTCTTTAGACCTTATGATTATTTACTTTAACAATTATTAAACTATAAATGCTATAAGATTTGTTTAAACTAGAAATCACTTTATTAATATGAATAAGATTGTTAATTACACTATTACACTCTTGCTATTGAGCATAATCCTAACAGATGTTAGATAAATATGTAAAATCCTAGCTATCAAAAATAACCCACAAACATTCAAAGGATTAACTAGTTGATTAAAACACAATCTATCAACCTAGTTATCAATAAAGCACACAAGAATGTTTATGGCATAGCTTTTAGGCAATAATGACCTAATCAAATAAGCTATGTAAAAATAAACCCAATCAACACATAATCTCAATCATGTATGTAGAAATTACTCAAGAACATACAAGTAATAAAAGAGTTAAATTGATAAGTAAAAACACTAAAATTAGATGAGATTAGTGTTCAACAAATCATACCATGTGTGTTGAAGAAGACCCATGCATTAGCATACACTAGATGATCCTAGATGATGCTTAGATGATGATATGTGCATGTGGAAATGGGTTGAGAGGAATAAAGATGTGATCTTTAAGGTTTTCCTCTCAAGTCTCTCTAAATATCTCTCTAGGGTTCTTGAGATCAGAAACTTGGTTTGGGAACCAGAGATAAGGATGTATTTATAGAGACCAAAAATAGGGCATGTGAAAATACAATTTTGCCCCTGAAAACGCACGATCGGTGGTTTCATTCTGTGGTCGGGGCCGTAGAACTAAACCACCGAATTGAAACCCGAGAGCCTGGATTTCATTCGGCGGGTACATAACCGCCGTTTTGGACCCGAGACATTTATTACAATCAGGTCTTAATCGGCGGTTTCGATTCGGTGGCCAGGCCGCCGATCTCAACCGCCGTTCACCAAATATGGTGAATCCAAAGGAGAAGCCAAGGGCATCTCCACCGGCGATCATCGCGCTAAACCATGCACACCAACGTGCACGCGCGGACGTTTCCGAACATCCTTCGGGAAACGAATTACACCACACTTAAAGCTAATCAAACATGAAGTGCAAGTGTGGGAATTGAATGCATCCTAATGCCTATCATGTCATGGCATTATCATAGAACAAGATGCAATCAATTCAAACAAGCATGAATAAAATTCATGACTTTGCATCCTAATGCCTAATCATGTTATGGCATATCAATAAACAAGATGCAATCAAATAAACATGCATGAAGAGATATTCAACAATTATGAATGCACACATATGAAAACACACAACATACAAATATAGAAATATGCATGAGTTGTGAGTGTGTGCAACTAGATCTCTTCAAAGCAAGTAAGCACTAAAATATACCTTTTGTGCTTCTTCTCTTGAGGTCTTGAGAGAGCCATTGGATGATCACCAATTCCTAGGCTACCCTTACATCAACCCCAACATGTGGTTTGTCCACGAAACAAGCCAATCAACAAAAGGGAATCCTTACACAAACCATGAGGCTGAACCCTAGACTTAGCTTGTCTACATGTAATGCATCTCACAAATTCTCTCTACATCACGTTTCATATGAGGCCAAAAGAAGTGTTCATGCAAAATATCTAGTGTCTTGGCTATACCAAAGTGCCCCATCAAACCTCCCCCTTCACGCAAAGAACTCTTAGGCACGCATAATTTAGTTTCTCTAAACAAAAATCCATCATGCCTATAAAACTTGCCGAATGCAACATTTTTACATGCATCGAATACATTGCCAAAATCAGCATCTTCCACATACAATTCCTTAATGTAGTCAAAACCAAACAATCTAGCATCCAAAGTGGAAAGTAAAACGTACCTTCTAGACAAAGCATCAACGATGACGTTTTCCTTACCTTTCTTGTACTTGATCACATATGGAAATGTTTCTATGAACTCCACCCACATGGCATGCCGCTTATTTAGCTTGTGTTGTCCCTTTAAATGCTTTAAGGATTCATGATCCGTGTGGATCACAAATTCCTTTGGCCAAAGGTAGTGTTGCCAAGTCTCCAATGCCCTAACCAACGCATACATCTCCTTGTCATAGGTAGGATAATTCAAGACTGCTCCATTTATCTTCTCACTAAAAAAGGCAATGGGACGTCCTTCTTGCATTAGAACAGCTCCAATACCTATTCCTGAAGCATCACACTCAATCTCAAAAGCTTTAGCAAAGTCAAGTAAAGCAAGCAAATGTGCATTAGTTAGTTTTTCCTTAATCAAGTTAAATGCCTTTTCTTGTTCATTACCCCACTTAAAACCCACATTCTTTTTGATAACTTCAGTTCAAGGTGCAGCTAGACTACTAAAGTCTTTCACAAACCTCCTATATAAACTAGCCAACCCATGAAAACTTCTCACTTGTCCCACATTTGTCGGTTTTGGCCACTCCTTAATTGCCTTAACCTTTTCCTCATCAACCCCAATTCCCTTAGCACTAAAACCAAAACCCAAAAATACAAGTTTATCCGTGCAAAAGGTACGCTTTTTTAAATTAGCAAAGAATTTTTCTGTTCTTAAAACACCTAAAACAAGTTTTAAATGTTCAACATGCTCATCCAAATTTTTGCTATAAATCAGAATGTCATCAAAGTAAACAACCACAAATTTTCCAATAAAAGCACGCAAAACATGGTTCATTAATCTCATGAAAGTACTTGGTACATTAGTCAACCCAAAAGGCATAACTAACCACTCATATAAACCATATTTTGTTTTGAAAGCAGTTTTCCACTCATCACCTTCTTTCATCCTAATTTGATGATATCCACTTTTAAGATCAATTTTAGTGAAAACAATAGAACCATGCAATTCATCAAGCATATCATCTAATCTAGGAATAGGATGTCGATACTTTACAGTGTTATTATTGATGGCACGACAATCAACACACATTCTCCATGTTCCGTCCTTCTTAGGCACAAGCAATACGGGAACCGCACAAGGACTCATACTCTCATGAACATACCCCTTTTCCATGAGCTCTTCAACTTGCCTTTGAAGTTCCTTTGTCTCCTCGGGATTACTTCTATATGCGGGTCTATTTGGAATTGGTGCTCCGGGTACAAAATCAATTTGGTACTCAATCCCCCTTATTGGTGGTAAACCAATAGGCATCTCCTCGGGAAACATGTCATCAAAGTCCTGTAAAAGTGAAACAACAACACTAGGCAAAGAAGAGTCAATTTCGTTAGCACTAAAACAAGCCTCTTTGTACAAAAGTACAATCATTGGCTGATTTGAAAACAAAGCCCTTTTGATCTCACTCCCTCTTGCATAAAAGCTCACTTGTTTTCTCTCCCTTTTTTTCTCAACAACCTCTTTTTCTTTTTCAATTTTCTTTTCTTTTTTTGCTGTTTCGAACTCCCTCTCATTTGTCTCTCTTTCTTTTGAACTCTCACTCTCCTTTTTAACATCTCTCTCTTTTTTTAACCTCACTTGATCTTCATATACTTGGCTTGGGGTTAAAGGTACAAGAGTGATTGGCCTTTTATTGAGTACAAATGAGTATCTATTGGTATACCCATCATGAGTCACATGCCTATCAAACTACAATGGTCTTCCCAAGAGGATATGACTCGCATTCATTGGTACCACGTCACAAATAACTTCATCTTTGTATTTTCCAATTGAAAATGACACCAACACCTGTTTATTCACCCTAACTTCCCCACTATCATTCAACCATTGTAGCTTATATGGTTTTGGGTGCTTCAAAGTTGTCAAATTCAATTTTTCTACCAAAATAGTGCTAGCCACATTAGTACAACTCCCCCCATCAATAATCAGACTACATACCTTATCATTAACATGGCAGCGGGTGTGAAAAATGTTATCACTTTGTACCTCATCATCATCCTTGGCTTGAGCACTAAGAGCTCTTTTTGCCACCAAAAGCTCTCCACCCACCGGATATTCAAAGTCACTTGCATCCTCCAAAGGTGGCATAGACTCATCATCGGATTCATCCTCGGATTCGATATCACCATCATCCCTCAAAACCATTACTCTCCTGTTTGGGCATTGTGATGCAATATAACCTGCTCCCAAACACTTACAGCATTTAATGTCATGGTTTCTAGAAGGTTGAGAATTTCATTTACCTTGATTTAGTGAGCCTCCGGCCTTATGATCTTTAGGAGGTTCGGCTTTGGCCTTGAAACTAGGCTGGTCCTCCTTCTTGCTCCAATTCGGTTTCCATTATGATGAAGAACCCGAATTTTGCCAAACCCGTGTGGAACCCTTCCTCTTCAATTGTTGTTCCACTTTGATGGCCGTGTGTACCATGTCAGTCAATTCAACATAATGTTGCAACTCCACTACATTTGCAATGTCTCGGTGTAGCCCATTTAGAAACCTAGCCATAGTCGCCTCTCGGTCCTCCTCCACATCAGCTCGAATCATAGCAATCTCCATCTCCTTGTAGTAGTCTTCTACACACTTAGATCCCTGAGTAAGAGTTTGCAATTTTTGAAACAAACCCCTATAATAGTGACTTGGAATGAATCTCCTCCTCATAACAGTTTTCATCTCCTCCCATGTCTCAATAGGTCTTTCTCCATTCCA